>CM067351.1:51560425-51582925 GCA_034190875.2 Urechis unicinctus | reverse complement strand
TCTTCGTGGTTCACCTTAACCATTTATCGTTCAGGCTCTGTCGTATGCGCTCTTTCATTTATTCGTAAGAACTCTTTGTTCTGGTTCATAGAAATATACGCTGATAAATTAATCATAATCGTACTACCGCTATGTTATCTCTATTATTTCTGATTATATCATCTGTTATAGTAATAAATTCATAGTTCTCCCTAGCGAGCAGGTTTCATTCGGCCATAATTTGTTGTTTAAATGCAGTTGGATTTGAAATGCAGGTAACACAACATTAATATCACAGCTATGGAACAAGCAAGGCCACTGGTAATCATAGTTTTAACATTGAGGCCATGGGTAAACATAGTTTTAAAATCGTTTTTTACTGTCAAAAGCTATGACGATATGTATTGCATCATTAACTGAATTAACCGGGCATGTGTAATATTGTCTATAAACTATATAGTGATTAAAAAGGTCACTTTTATGACAATTATGAATGTTTATTGACATTTCAAGCATAATTAAGAGTTTGTGGCACAGCCATTTGGTACAAGCACTGCTCATTACAATTATGAATGGTTAATGACATTTCAAGCATAATTAAGAGGTGGTTCAAGGCCCATTTGAACTTGCCCTGCTCATTAATATTTTTCCCCCACTTTTAAGTAGGGAACACCCCATTGGCAGCTGTGACTTAAGAACTTCTTTCTTCCCTGAAACAATCGTCATGTACACATATTAAGCAAATTATTTGGCACCACTAATCCAGAGATAACAGTTCTATGATTGAACCAAAACTAGATGCAAGAGATGTGTGGTACAGATTGATGCATCATATCATCCCACAGAATTTTAGTTAGTGTTCCTTTCTGGTACAGCTATGACCTACCATTTGTCTGATTGAATGGTGTAGAACAACTCCAGGTGTCAAACTGAGGTTGAGTGTGTGGGTAGTGTCATATGGATAGTGTCACATGCATTCTGGATAAGATGGTGACCATAAATGGTTTACAGACTAAATTGCCGTTGAACACAATATTGCAGCACCTCAGCAGGTTTAAGATTGACCAGGACATCTTCAGAAAAATGCACAGAACAATAAGAGAGACTATTTTAGTGCTAAAATTTTTGTAATAATCTGTCTGCAGTGCAATGCTGAGAATAGAAGATATAACTTATTGATAAAGCATCAGATAAAGTTACTTAATCATGAAACATCACATAGCAGTGCATGGCTAATCTACAAGCTTAAATGACAATTCAGCCTACACCACAATTGTGCAATGATTGTATATAATATATGACAACTACCATATTAGAGATACTGGGAATGATCTTTTTGTCAAATCTATCCTGATTAATACAATATATGCTTAAGTATATATACCATACCTGGGATTCGTTTCCTTGGACTGGGGAGCTGAATATAACTTCTGAAGGCAAGTGATAGAGCTTGGGTCTGCCTTGTATCCCATTAGAAGTGGTCTGCATGTGCTTTGATATATTGTTTTCATATTGCGCTATTAGTTTCTTGTTATAGCAGACTTGTTATGGCTTTCGTAATATAGCACAAGCCTTTATAGACCATGCAGTAGGTAGTGCCTTTTAAATGAAGTCACTTAACTGGAATTCATTTATAATGCAAAGAAGCCTTTCCTTGGGTTATACCTTGTCACTAGTTAACAGACCTCAGAGGAATGAAAAATACTCATTTGTATCTTTGATGCATGTTCTGCTTGAGACATCCTGATCTAATTCTGAGTCACTGGAAATCAAGTTGTTTTTGTTGGCATCTTTAAGTCCGGGGTCTACAGGGCTGGTTGTCACCGGCTGACTTGTGGCATAGCTGGTACTTGCTTAGGTAGCTGGTTCAGTATCTAATAAACAAAAGCACATGCATTTTACAAAATTCATTGCAAAATTAATATAATTGACACATTACAGACTATGCATTAATTCAGAAGTGAACAAAGAGAAAGAATGTTTGTATCACTGCATATTTCTGCCATTGCTTCACATTTGTTTCTAATTATGTGACTTGCATATTGTGTGAGTTTCAGAACCATTTAGTAGATCTTTGATGAAAATCGGACCATGTTCCAAAAATGTCGGCATGGTTGTGATACAAAATTTTAAAATACTTCATCATATAATGTCTCTCAATACAATCAAACAAACCGACTGTGTCAAGGCAATCCATTTGTGCCAAGTACAAACCCACTTTTAGTTATGGTCAATTCAGGCAGTGGTCTCTGATAGGTTCCCAAGCTAACATCTGACATAGGTACCTATATTAATGAAACATATATGGGTAGATTTGTAGAAATATACATATCTGGTTGGTTCAGAATAGAATTTTGCATCTTTATTAGAGATCTAAATTTGAATGGAAGCTTGGAGAGCAATGCAGTTAGAATATAGAGAGACCCAGTATACAGATGCTGGTTATTTATTTTCACAATATAACACTTCATAAATTGTTTCCACACTTACTTTTAGGGTACCTGCAAAGATCAGATCACATAATTCAATGCCAGGTAACTTATGTGAGGCCAAATCAGCTGTTCAGCTGAAAACATTCAATACTAGCTACTGTCAAATTACATAATAATCATAATCATGGTTTTTATAGCACAAATGCTCATTTATATTACAATGAAATAATTATGCAGTTAAGAGGCTGTTTATTTAATGGCTGGAGTTATTTGCATTAGGTGACCCTGTGGTGATATCTGACACTTTCAAGTCTGTATTTGCACCATCAATTTATTCCCTCTTTTGATAGACCATCACATTGGCCATTGCCTGGATAGGCAACAGCCCAATATGCATGTGAAGTTGTGACTTCAAATTGTAATTGATATTTGGTCATGACAACAGACAACCTTTTTACAATTTAGATCCAACATCAGAAATTGGGACTACCCCGAAGTCACTGTTATAATTGCAATCTGAGGACCCTTTGACCTTTGAGGTCTATCATATTAAGATAATTGGCAATAGTTAAATTTATGAAACACCAAGTGACAGCGGAAAAGCAGCCTGTGATATGTGTTGATAAGTTTATAAAAACTACCTTGCAAATCATGCAGGCCAGTTAAAACCATCAATGGTACTGCAACATTAGTCTCTTCAATCACAACTTGCCAACCAGCACAGTATCATACACATTATGGTTATGTCTGACCATATAACAACATATCTATATTCATGACTGAAAGGCATCCATTAATTGTTCTCTTTACATTTACTTATCACCGGACAGTCATAACTATAATAGCCAAACAAGTCTGTCAAACAAAAATTTGATTTTCAACTTAACCACGGATGCTTCACAAACTGGGGGCGGAGCAATCATAGATTATGGCGTTAACTGGATGTACATTATTTGGAACATCGACATGCCGCCAATCGCTAATAGTCAAATCTACGGGAAAACAACTGTTGCTGTCACTGCAGGAGTACATCGGTGGGCCCCCTACCTCGCTAACAGCGAAGTAACTGTCATGACAGTCAATATCTGTACTATGGCGGCGATTAACAAAAGAAGCTTGCCGCAGCCCTGGCGTTATGACACATATACATGGCCTATTCTGGCTTGCCAATATGTTACACTTATCACTGTTGCATCACGATTGGGGTTTCACATTCTTCGTAGTTGTCACCGAATTCAAAATAGTTTTACTTCAGACACCACCAGATACATCATACCTCCAGTCTAATCCAAATTAGTGTATAATGGATCTAGTGGTTCTTGGAAAATATCAAATAGCAGAGTATCGAGGCTATAAGTAATTCCCAAACAGCGCAACCTCTTTCCCATCTACCTCCATCATATAAGAACTTATCGGTCTCCTACCACTCTCTCCGCTATGTCTGGTTTTCCGCGCTAAACTAAATTGTGATTAGTAGACGGGATCCCAGTCTGCCTCTCTGCTCCCTCCCCCCTCAATTTCGGTGTGCATTCATGCCTAATCGAGATTTGTTTATTTTGTACAGCCTAGCTTTAGTTCACAAAACGAGTTTAATGCATAGTAACACAGCTGTTATTAGAGAAGGTGATGCAAATAGTTCAATGCCAATGGACGCATGCAGTGGTGGATGTGTTATGGTCGCGGTTGGATAGAGAAGATGATTAGATGATATGAGGAATTGAGATGAGCATGAGATGGGTGACAGCAAAGTTTAATCCTTTTATGATGGCAATCTATTTTTATAAGGTTTTCCCACAGGCAGTAACAATACTGTGAAGCAACAGAATCTATGTCGAAACGGCGGAAAAACAACCCCTATATCGCTAAGTAAACACTTAGTGCGACAAGAGAGGGCGACAGGATCAATACGGGAGGAAGTATGATCAGTTCATATGAGTATGCTACAAACTAATTGATTGATATTATAATGACGTATTAATAATTTGAAAACACCATGTAGCGGTTGCGTTTCAGGGAACTATGGCTGTGAGCCCGGTGCGGGACGCTCTAGCCATGAATGGGGTAAATCTAGCATCACGTCTGATGGCCAGTATTCCCTGTGTTAAACATCATATGATGGAAAAAGACATATATTTGGGGATATATTAAGTAAGCTTCTGATAACTGGCCCCGCAGCATCGTGCGCATCCGCATTAATGTGGTGCATGGCAATACTTTTGTCTGATGTTGATAAAATATAAGCTTGTTGTACAGATGGGAAGTGAAAAACATATCCCGTGGTACAACAACAAAAGTCGCACGGAAATTATTTCTGGAAAAGTTACCCCGTCAGTATGAACTGATAGACCGAAAACACTACTCTTATTGCGCTGCACATATATACCACGCCATACACGTTAGTGCTCTCCCCCATCCCGACGATTCTTCACTCAATAGCTAAACGATACATATCACTCTAACCTATTCTCCACACAACTCCCCCTGTTTCAAGTTTGCTAAAATAGGGAGATTGTCACGAGCAATTCCATATCCCGCAGGGGCGATGAGTTAAAAGTCGAGATATTTACGATGCAAACTGTTTGCGTAAAAAAGAAGCGATGAGTTCTTCGCAAACTATCGGGTTGCTTTGGACAGGCCGTTTTTTTCCAAGAAAGCGAGGCAGCTTGCAGAAGTGTAGATCCCAATTAGAAGTGGTTTGCGGGGTAATCTGAGTGGATGGGATCTTCCAAGTCAATAAAATATACATTCACGATTGGTCATGTTACAGATATATTGTTTTTAAACTTCATTAATCAAAACAAAGGTGCCAAGATTCACATTTTGTATTATTGAATATAAGGAAAGCAGTAACCTAGCCTACACGTCTATGAATCCACTTCATGATAACATGGGAGATATAGAAAGTGCCCCCTAGCTATGAGCGAATTCCAACGGACTGTCAAACAACTTAACTCAAAAAAGGGGTGGACAAAAGTGTGTGTGTTCATCGTGGATTTATTATGTTATTAGTGCAAGCATCGTTGATGAACTTACTTCTCCCTCGTGTGGATTAGCCGTGATCAAATTGCCGATTATTATACATACCAAGCCTGCAATTCTTCTCCCAAACAAACAATGGTTCGTCGTGTCGTTGTGGTCACGTTCATGGATAACGATGTTGTTACTCGGAGTGCTGGGGAATATGTGTTATTGAAACTCTTGAGCAATGGCTAAACCATTATATACTTGATATCACACAATATTGTACAGTCAAATTGAATAAAGGTGAGTCATATTTTAGCAAACAACCGTGTTCAAGGCCGTTCCGTTGTATTTTGACACACGATAACGACGGTAGACTCGTCTATTATGTTAAATGTCATTAAATTTTCTGTCTAATGAACACTTAATAACATATTTTTTTTGTTTTCCTGTAAGAAACAAACTGATCGCTATGATATACGTGTAAAATTATAGCCATTAATTCTTTTTTGGCTGTCCCCCCCCCCCCCCCCGAGCTGGTGGTCCCAGCCGATGCCGCTGACAATTTGTTTTGTGGATATGCCTGAGTTCGCGGACTCAAGTTAAGACGACTCAAGTTAAGATTCCTTATGGATACGGCCCCTGATTCTATTCATATGTCAGATTGAGTATACTACACAATATATCCAATCATTCGAACCGGGTTGTCAAAAATAACTAAATGTCATAATGGCGATAATATATGAATACACAGGTTGAGAAACCAGGTTGTCGAATACACTTTGGCCACATTATATCTATTTCATCGCTATCATATGGTTGACTTGGGTATAAGCGTCTTAGATATCGCCATAATATGTTGAAGAGTAGTGGTTCTCGACCAGCAACGCAACTTCTTCTAAAAACACGAGGAGCTTTACGAATTATCCGACCTGCCTATATCTGTCTCCATCTCATTGGAAAACTTTGAAACCAAATATATTTGTTTTTATTTCCTCTATCCAATGGCAGGCGGATAAAATATATTCATGAAGGATATAATTCTAAACAATTTATCCTCAACAGTATAAAATGATATATTGGATAATAACGAGAAACAAGCTGTTAAATTTTTCCAAAAAGGTCGTCAGTCCAATATATCATCTTTTTCAAACACCCTAAGCTAGGTGCACGATGCAAGGTCAAAAGCTTGCAATGGATAAAAGTGAATGGAGATAATTCACACAGGGTAACATCACTTTAAAATACAAAATTGAAGAATACAGCACTGAAAAACGCCTTGACCTTGTTGGAAACCATATCGTGTGCCAAGAAGTGGTCGTGTCTCAAAAAGTAGTTAGTCGATTTTCTATATATATATAAAGGTAGCATATATATATATATATATATATATATATATATATATATATATATATATATATATATATATATATATATATATATATATATATATATATATATATATATATCCGCATAAACATGATAAATGCAATTAAACTGTGGACTTGTATTTCATGAAAGACGGCTCAATGGATTTGATAATATCCGTAAAGTGTGTAACATAACCATTAACCTACAAATAATAACCTCATCGCTGATGTAAACTTTTGTTAAGATTGTTGCTATTTATTATGGTACTAAATCGACGTAGAAGTATTTCACACCTTGATGCAACACATGTTGACATTGATCTGCTGAAAGGCGCTTGCGAACTCGAACGCAGGGTTGGAGACGGCTTTTACATATCAAACGCATATTTTATTCTCAACAGTATCAATGCTTTGGCAATATTGGTAATCGCTATAACATTGTTAATGACACTCAGATATTTACTTTATTTTTGCATCGTCCGTTGCTCAGGCGAGCCTATGCAGTTGTGACGTCAATATTTTAGTTTAGTAGTATATGCTGGATGTTCTCGTGGTCATTGTTTGAAGAGTCACATCCAACATTGTCAAACGTGTGCCGCAATTTCCCATCCGATGCCTAATTTGATAAACGCATACATCTCCCTTTCGGTATGCGCTAAGCATGATTTTTTCTGTATTTATTTTATGATTTTGCAGCGTGTATTTTAAAGTACCTTGGTCGAAGTCATTCAAGCTGTAACAATTGAATGGTACAAATGTATGTTTTTGTCCACATGTAGATGATGTTCGCATAAGCCGGCTATATGCGGGTAAACAAATTGACACTTAAACTCCTCTGTTCAATAAATCAACGATGATGTCTCCTTATGACTTTCTATGGTATGTGGGGAAAGTTTGCGAGTTATATCTCTGTGCTGTATTTACATCCGGGACAGATTCACTAAATTTCATGAAAAAATACATGCTCTATGACATACGCAACAAACATTCCAACTAACTTGAATTCTTTTGATAAGCGTTTCCTATTGTCCATTTTGGCATTTCCAAGTGATGCTTTTAAATGAACATTTGTTTGTTTAACATCTGTAGGATGTAAAAATATATGTTAGTAAATATGTTTTTCTAGTGATACAGAAATAGCGACCGCTATCCAAACTCATATTAACAAAACTTGCTGCATGGTGCCAATTAGATACGTTCAGTGTGTGCGCAAACTTAACACAGATTCAGCGCAAACAAACTTGATTCCCATCAAACAGGTTGAATTAAGATTCATCCTTGCTAGGGATCGAGCCTAATGAAAAAAAAAATAACCGCATAAGCGATTTTTTTTTTGTAGGAACCTGTCGCTAGGTTTTGCCAAAATGACCGTTGTTATCATTGCCAGTTAGCTGCTGTAAAATACAATCAAACTGCATATACAACTGCAACTCTATTGATGATGGTTGCACGTAATTGTTGGCATTGAGCATAAGTTTCTCTGCCACCTCTATCAACGGAACGTCCGGTGCTTATTTGCAACATTTGCAAATAATGTCATAGGCGCCGCGGAATTTTAAATTAACGAGAAATGAGTTGAAGAACGGGATGAGAGTGAGGAGAGAGAGAGAGACACCACCACAGGCAGACATACAATGATAGAGACAGAGAGAGAGAGAATATACACAGATAGACAGAGAGTTCTAGAGGAAGACAGTGAAATTACCTTTCAGACATTGTGAACTGAAATAAGTATATTAAACTAACTTGAAATGAGGAAAAAATGTATCAAAAATATGATTTGTTTAGCATACGTATAGTCAAAGCCATCACTAATGTGGGTAGCTACTTTCCCAAACTGCACGTATTATACATTATTAACATATAAGGTATCCCATGGTATATGATTTAAAGATAACTGTCGTGCCAAGGGACTATCATTAATTAGCTACTGCCTGTTTTCACAGTGTTGCCTTTGATGAAATCGCCTTGTAGATTGAATTCCATTTGCTGGGAAAGACCTGGTTTTCTGTCAAACGTTTCCAGGGTGATATCGGCGATCTATTGGAAGCTACATTTGTGCGTGTGCCAAGCATTGTTGCTATGTTATTAGTGTTATTTTAAGTCAGCAACCTTTAAATATTATTTAACGTGAACATATATGATATGCGCTAGAAAAATATAGTATTGTAAAAGAACTGCGTATACTTTAAAACATCGCTGATTCATTGCGAGAACCGCAAAGCCCAACTCATTGCGTAATATTATCACAATAGTCATCTTTTTCCTCGGGATTTTGTTGCAGTATCATTAAAATAAGTCGTGACTACACCGACAGAAGCCTAGAAAAACACGAATCATTTTGCAGCGTTTGCAAAAACATTTCATTGTGAATAACGTTCTTTAATCTGTTAAGCGAGCATCACAGTTTGTTTCGAATGAACAGCGTCTCAACTGCTCTGTCACACGCGCTTGATTTGCAAAGCCCAGCCGATAACACAGAAATGTATTCACTGCTTAGTTTTATATGCGAGACACTGAATGCTCTCAAGCTGAGTACTTGTAATAACATACAATTTTCCAATGCATCTGACATGTAATGACTGAATCTTCTCGCGGTAGGTAGGCTAGGCACTCTAAATATCACTGAAGGCGGCCCAGGCAGATCGGAGTTATGTATTGCCAACCTAAATGATGTAGGGTTGCGATTGTTCGATGGTTAAGTAATTATATTCCCGATATATTCCCTGTATTCCTCACGTGTACTAGTCCACTTGTTGCTATTTTGATTTCAAAACAAATTGATCAAACATGCGTCCTGCTGCCGCTGATAAGCCTGGTATCGACCTTTAAAACTTCGGAAACTCAATCTAGACAGAACGTCTGCCCATATTCTCCGGAACGCCAACTCGCTTTAAGCCGAATGATAGACATAATTGCTCTCTGGTGAGTTATCGGGGAGCCATTTTATCACTCTAGTCAATATCATATACAAAGTAGCCATATGGCTGTCATAGATAGTCGTCCCTAATCTGCCGACTTTCCGAGGTCCTGCCTGGCGTCATTCTAGCTGCAGCTGGTGCATCCCACTTTCAGACTATTGCCTTATTAATTTTCTACTTTGAAATAAGTATGACAAAAAGTTAACACTTATGTAATCAATCGATGTTAGATAATAACTTCTCAGTTTGTTATAAATCGTGTAGAGCGTAATTGCTGCACGTGAAATCCCACTTGATTAACTTTATGTCGTTTCTCACTTGATTAACTTTATGTCGTTTCACCTACAACTGTGCAATGTGGCCATATGGCCTGCATTTGTGTATGACATATCTTCAATCGGTTCTGACTTGAAATACGCAATTCCATGCAAAGTTTATGATCCAGATAAATGTAAAGCACTTTGTACTAAATAATAGCTATTGGTCTATGTCTAGAGAGGGTATCTCTTAAAGTTGACTTATAAAATACTAGATTGGTTAATATGCTGATATATGCCATGAAGGATCATGTTAGCGGAAGCATTTTAGCCGTTTCAATCGTTTAAAGAATTAACTAGGATTGCATGCACCCCGCTTCAATGTCTATCTCACACCATATGCAGCAATTATTTGTCGAAGGGACATTCCAAAACTCTGGTGATATGGCTATCAAGCTAGAATAAACTGAACCGGCATTTATTCATAAGTCACTAACATGAACATCAGAGTACTCATAATTTACTAATATCTCCTGGCCATATCAATGGAGGGGCTAGCAATTTAATAATTGACCTCGTGGCGTTTGATCACAAAGGAACAAATAGCCACACTATGTTATATATCAGGCATTGCTAAATCCCCTCTCAGAGCATTAATCATGTATCCGTGAGTTTGATTGCATTCGTTAGTGAACATGCACAACTACAACACATCCAACGCTAAATGTGGTCTTCATTGTGTGTTCTCGACAGGTCGTTACGACGATAATGATTTCATTTTATAGACCGGTACTACATTTTCTTTAGTTTACGGCAGTAGTGAGTGCACCACGACAAAATAATTCGTTGCATTTATATGATAAGTCCTAATTGTATAAAAAGTATAAAACCAAGGCATGAGTGAAAATATTCGAATAATCTATGTTGTTTAGGAAACCAAGATAAAAATGCATTTAATGACAACTACGCGCTACATATAAAGCCAGCAGAATCAATAACTTGCTTACACAGACAAATATTCTGCTTTGTCTAACCAAGAAGCTATTGCATTGTCATCTGAACGGAGTATATACCTGTTTTTAACTTAAAAACAGGTATATCCTGTGTTATGACACTGGTGCCTACTACTTAGCACCTTCACCAAGCCTGAACTGACAAACATACCGGGCTCTTTAGGCATTTGTCAGTTGTTAAAGAGCCTTACTGAGAGGATGGTTAGAAAATTAGAAATTCTTTATTCTGGTCTCCATCCTTGATTAAACATTAATTCCACTAACCTCTTCGAGATGCACAGCTTCAGCCATATATATCTTACAATTATCGTAGCATATTTATCATCGTTGTATTCTCAAATTCGTCAATTATATGTACTTACGACTGTTGCAGAACTAATGTTTCTTGCACAATCTTAAGCATTGTAAAAATGTACCAAAAATGGCAATGCTATTTATACCGTTCTCATATTTGTGCCATTATGATCAGTTTTGAAGGAAGTGTCAAGTTGTATTGGATTCTGCAGCCGATCAACCGGACGCAGCTAATTAAGTAGTCAATGCCAACATTATTGACCGCATTCTCAGTAATCAAAAAAAACGATTCCCAGTCACAATGAGGCTATACATTATGCCCGATTGTTTACATTGTATGGTCTAGTTGACAACTGTATAATAATTTGAATTGCCTCATGCGTAAACTCCATGCCAAGCCTATTTGATCGATTGGTCATAGCTGGTGTTAATATCCGGCTTAAATTTGTTCATGTATAGTTGGCATTGGATGCAAAAATAACAACAAGAACACCTTGAAAACACAATATTGCTCACTCATGAGCAATATGGGCATATATTTATGCATAAAGCGTCACAAAAGTCATTTTTCAATATGTATTTGCAACATGCGCATCTATATAGTAAAGAAAACTAAATTTGAAATGCTCTAATGCATAATAAATATGATCTCAATCACGAAAACGCAAAGGCACGACGCATATTTCTCTAGAGGAAGGTCAATAAAGCCATCAAAAATACAGGGTTTACACAGGAGGGTTAACTTAAGGGAAGACGAATCTATGTACGTTCAGTGAATGCACATCTTCTTAATTTCTCCATTTTGTAGCAATAGCAATTTAACAACACATGCGTGTTGTGCAAACAAGCCATTCAATATCGCCAATTGCATCTTACGACGATACTTATAGAGGATTCTTCTATGAAAAACAAATGGGGTACTGGTATACTGCTAAAGAGGTCAGATCGACCTCTTCTTTGAGCTTATCAATGCATTTAGAGCATTACATTTGATAATCCGTTTATATATAGCATATATATCATTCTGATCGGCCTTTTGCCCGCAATCAGGGTATTCCTATATATGCAGCTATTGTGCTTTGAGAGACTTCGTCCGATATTATGCAAACATGACCTTCGTTGCAGACAGCCCTAACCAAACAAACGGAGCCATTGTACTATTCACCACTCCATGCTATGCTTCATCATTGCCTAGTGGTTCCACAAGCCAACAATTGCATTATCATGCACTATGTCTATCAGATTTAGGCAATCAAATCTCATCCCGCTGTTTTATGCTACTTTTGTTATTAACATTGCTCTTGGTATACTCTTGCTTCATACTTGTACTTGTGTTAGTTGTTGCAGCTGAAATGGCCGGGTGGTCGATTGCTACTTTTTAACTGACGACCACCACACATAATTCATTAATAACTACGCCATTTCAATAAACGGATCTGCTATGATTTGTTTATCAACAGCTGTTGTTCCATTAACGCTATCACCTGCACCGTGCTATGTTAGCAGATTAATGTAGCACCTGTCTGGACAAAAGGGAGTAATGTGGCAGAAATAGTTTCCAAAATACTAGGCAACAAAGGTTTATCTGTCTGCTACGGAACGCTCAAGCCATGGCCACGAGATATTTCTGTGAACGCCCTCTTAGCTAAGAGGCGTCTAGCAGTCTTATATCAAAAGTGACAAGGCGCGTTATGGACTGTTTAGAGGCCAATTATAGACCATTTAGGCGTGCCTCGTGGCGGCATTAATCCATAAGTGAAAAGGCGCGTTACGGACTTGATTGAGACTCCGCGGTCCGCGGACGATGGCTTTCAAAGGGATGTAGCATTGACGGGCAAGGCAAAAGAAAACAACTAGTGGTAGAAGTTATTTCTAGACGAGTTGAGGTGAAAGTCTTCAATATGCATACTCTAATGAATTGCTTGCTGAAGCGTTTCTGTGAGAATGATTTTATGCGAGTGAATTGGCTTGACATATATTTGTAATTTATGTTTAAGGTACTCCATACATAAGTTAAGTTAAAACTAGCACATATGATTGTCGAAGAAATTACGATTAGGCATATTCGTTATTAAATGGGAGAATATTTGAATCCGTGTTTGTACAGAACGTACCACCGGGTTAGGCGGTATCCAAAAGCTTGCTTTCACTGTTAGTCGGTAAACACATGGTTGCTATACCAGTGTACATAACACATCTACTTACTGTAACACCATTCAATCTGGGAATATGTGGGAGCAGGATGCCTGTCACAACCACTCCTCCATGATCAAGGAGTTCAGCTTGAATAAATACTTACGTCTTTCTTCTTCTCAACGGTGCTGCTCATTCTTGACGTACTCGCACCATGATGCCGCCTTCTAACTGGTTCTTAGGTTAGTATTCAGTCTAGCTGTTGATGATCTATTTGTCTTTGACAATGCATTGTCCATCTTTGCCATGAATGGCATAGATGTTTTTGTTTGATTAGATAGTGTACCTCTTTCTTCGCATGTTGTCCGCATGAATGTGATGTATGCCTTTGGAAACATGCAGAGGTCCAGCGTCAGGTTGACAAGAGTATATGATTTCGTTTTAGTTGGCTAATTACGCAGCATAACAAAAGGGTGCACATAACTCAAATCTCTCAGAGCGCCGGGCTACCATTTTTAGAAACGATGAAGTACGAATCGGTTCGTCGAATGTTTTCATAGAAAAAAATTATATGAGTTGCTAATCTAATGCTTCCAAACAATTTCGAAAGACACACTGGCCACGGTGACGAATGCCTCGTGGGCAAATCATCATATGACCCACACAGTCCTCGTTTTGCCCGGATAAACAAGTCCGGAATGATATCAGCAATGAAAAGTGTGCAAAAGGTGAATATCACGCGCGTGCACAAACCTGTTTACTATGTCTTCCTCTTTTTTCTGGGGTGAATATATTCCACACAGTTGTCCATACTCTACAGTACGGTGCCATTAGCCAAACGTAACCATGTGAGTATTTAACATATTCGTTATAAGCATTACGGTCCGACAATGGCAACAGAAGTCATGATAGGGTACGTTCTAAACTTAACCATGTACAAAGGTACTGCACGCAATCTCTCACAGCCCATGTTAGTCAACCATCTTAGTCTACGTACTTCTTCTGTAATGAGGGGCTGTGATAAACACCAGCTGGAGCATGTCACATGTGGAATGCAATTGTTGGGCATGAACATACTATAATTGACTTATTGAAGTGGAGTAATTAATAATTTCCATCAAATGGAAAGGAGTGCCTTCTAGTTTTAAAAGACCTTAGTTAAACGTGGGCGTAGCATGATTTGGTTATTGCAAAATCATCTTACTCAACCCCGGCTGCATCAGTGGGGTGCCATGTGTATCTAGAGGCGGTTTACCCTTGTAGGTTAATGCTATCGAATGCAAACTGAACGAGCAGTCGCATGAAATATTCATGATAATGTGTACAGCGGTCGTTAGGCTATCCATATAGAGAAGCGCGAGGGTTTCGAATAACATTGACCTAATGCGCGTGTTACTCCAGTGTGTCACCGACGCAATATATGGTTTCCTAAACATGATAATAAACGCAAATAATATACCTCAGTAGACCTTTAATTATAACCTTAGGTGTTTGCTCCCGTCCATATATCTTGTCAACGACCGCAGTGGGGTGATTATTTGATTATACCTCGCTATCACAATGCCTGTACTGCGGCATCCGATATCAAAGGATACGGCGTTACCGGAATAGCATATGCCAAACATAATGTCGCTCCGTCCATCCAGTTACGGTGTTGTTCATAATATCACACCAACTTATCTGTATCAATCAAAGCTGAAGCAAAACCGTGTCCCGGGGTATTACATCGTAATTATGAGTTACACTATTAAATAATGCATATACGAGCTGATCATCATGCTGTACAACACCATCGTTTGTTCATGCTATGAATGTGAATGTATCAAAACAAATATTAAGCTAAATGACCAGCGTCGCTGAAATTCTGTAGAGCGATATTGAAACCCTACAGCTTCTTTGCAGCTGCAGTGGTGTTGTCGTTGTATTTCGTTGATAGTTATTTTTACCATGTTACTTATCACAATACATGAGCCAATGAATTTGAGAATGAAGACAAGTATCAAGTAGTACATTGCATGCAAGCCGGCAGTTAAGAATACGGGTTTTGTTTGACATTTGCTTGACAAAAACGTGTTTTGGCTGGTTGAAAACCCAGTACTATTCACTAAACAGACAGGTGAGTCTTAAAATAATCAGCAAATAGCAAGAAGGCAACAGCGGCAGTTCGTTTTACTCACAAAGCTTGGTATCAAATTTGTAGGTGTCTGACGTGAAAGCAAATCAATTATAGATCTGAAACCGTAAACATATCTCTTTACATGATCTTATTAACCCAGGGAGGCTTAGCTGAAATGAATACGTCATTATGAAGCAATACAGCTAATTTTGCATTCAGACGACGATAATTACAATTAGTAAGCTGGTATTTGACAGGTACTTCAGTGGTTAAGGACTAATTAGCCATTATCAACCTACGCGATGTAGCACACATTTCCAGAATTGTAATAAGTGACAGTTATGAAGTAGTTATGGCAGCAAATATGAATGAGAGTGTAGGTCACTACCTATGATAGGTAAAATAACTACCGACAATGTTCACGTTTTTAATGTGGTAATGTGAATTTCTCACTTTACTATACGCCACGTCCAATGGATTCAATACAAACTCTGTTTTGAATATATGCAAAGGAGAACAAAGGCTGCAGTGTCCTTACACCGTTGGCCTGGTGATCATGTGTGTAGAGAAATTGCATCCAATAAGACGTATCTCCTCGGGAACAAAACTCAAAATCAAAAAGGGTTAAGATAGATGTTTAAAGCACTAAAGGTCGCCGCCGACAGATTGGCACAAGCGGACCGATTCGGATTCAACAATAACATCGTCTAAGCAATACGTTGTAGAAATCACGCAGTGATACAATCACCAGAATACACCATACTATGTATGGGTACCCTCATGAATCTGATTATAGTTGACAGGGCCTTGGAGGCGGTTATGAGCCAGTTGAAGGTCACGCGCTAAGCATTTTTGTATTTCATTAATTCGACCGTTAAGTTGTGGAAGCTCAAGAAACACTTACATGAAGCATAAAAACTAAAAGAGTGCGTATTTCGAGCTTTTGATATATCGCCGATCATCATTCCTAGAGGTACAAAAACAATGTCAATCAAAATTTACTACAAATGATTATTCATTGTGATTATCATCACTGTACGTACTACCGTTCTTGTGATGAATATTCAAAGGCGAAGCACGACTTGAGTGGACCAAATTAATATCGGTAATGATAGCCACAGACCGCAAACAAAACGGAACTTTCGTTTAGCTTATTTGTCTTGAAGGAGTGATTCTGCCGCCCAGCAAATATTTCATTGTTTGTCATTCATTGATGCTGGTCTACTAATTCGGGGTTCTAGTTAAAGAAACGCCTGTCAATTCTGAGTTATTTTGAACTTGTAATTGTAAGCTCTGTCAAATGGTTCAATATTCCTAATGTATGTATTGCACATCAAATACAATGGAACCAGAGATAAATGTGTCATTTGCTGCGATACAAAGCAGGTGCAATTTGCGTGATACGGTTAAGCTTGCCGAAGCAACCAATCACCCAACCTCTTTCTTGGCTGAATGCAGATCGATGTTGTTAACTACTGAAATGGTTCTCGAAATGACGGGTCTATTACTGCCATCAGTGTGTCATGAATCGTTATTTTGCCAAGTGAAACCAATTTCTCTCGAGTGATCGCTTTCCTTATAATGTGATCGAACATAAGAGGCATTGTAACATTAGGCCAGCACCTGGTACAGTCTTTATACGCTCAGCGCTCTCACAGTGCTCGTCTGGTAGCGCATCTTATATGTTATCAGTGTAAGTTTATGACATGTTAACAGCTGACGAACCGATAAACCGTTTTATTTAGAGGCCAGGCAGCTACCTATGAATATATTTCACTACAACGAGACTTATAGAACTCTTCATTAAATCCATTAACACGGCATACAAAAATGGCACGACGATAATCTTTTTAGCTCTGAAAAAATGTATAGTAAACTGACACGCCATAGCCATCATTGTGAATTAACATCCATGAAGTGCATTATGTAGCATTACAAAACCCAATTCGTCTATCCTTTTTCATCATAAGCAACACAGTAGAAACAGAATATTAGCCGTATTCAAGCAGATAAACTGTAATGTTAAGAGGAATTTGTGCCTAAGTTTGATAACGTGGGTGTAAAACGTGTGATCTCTTTTAAATGTGTAACTATACTAGGTGTATCTGCACCCATGTACTAATATTCTAACGTATATGGGAATTAATCACTCTCTTGTCACTGTTCACGCGACAATGCTGTATGGCTGCTAAAAATGTTGTATTGTGCGCAAAGCGCGCATAATCCACTTCATAGCAGAATGTATTTGTCATATGCACTTGACTAAACTTACAAATGTTCCTTAACTGTTGCATTAGGATAATGGTGCTCGAAGCATCCATTTTGAAGCACGCGACGGGTGTATTTACGCCCGTTAATTGCGATTCTAGGGAATGGAAGAAATTATTTCCATCTTGCAATACTCTATGGTATATCTGACTTCTTCGGCGGCTCGATCTTGTTGAAAGATAATCTGGAACCAATGTTTTTCGGACAATACTAAAAACAAGCCATTTACCTGTAAGGGCGAAATGGCTAACCAATAATTCGTCTGTAAAGTCAACATCACTCGTTCAAAACTTGAGCTGAAAGGCCGCGTGCAACTGTTGGTTGTTTAGGCGGCTTTGTGTGTTGCAGCATGTCTATTACTGATACTAACTCTTCAACTTAACGGTCAAGGTTTTCCATTAACCTGCAGGCTTGTGTTGGATATTCCGCTTTTGTCTCAAGTCTTTCTATATAATGGTTGTGTTCTTATGTGGAGTACGATCGCGCCATGCTTTGATGAAATATCCACACTAACTTAGGTATGAGAAACAACATTAAACATGCTCATGACAATATGTCACTAACTTTGAAAATATTATATCATTACTTGAAGCAATAACGAGAGGATAAAATACAGTTTTGTGCTTAACGCGGGTGCAACCGGCAGTGAAGAACCACTACAATCATTAGCTCATCTTATATCGTTCACATTTCCTTAGAACTTGCGACTATGATATTGAGCGTATTATAGAATATTATCAGATATGTCGGCATGGATGTATATGTACAAGAAGATGCCGCCGGTCAGTAGAAAACTATCTGCGCGACAAACGCATACCGGTGTACAAGAACTTTGGTTCTATAAAAAACACATGGCCTATTTTACAACCTGACATATTCAGTAACACATTTGTGAGTAGCATTACTACGATAGAGAAGCAGTAACCAAAAACGTAGTGGCTTCCAGATCTCGATTATGATGCATGGAGTCCATGTGTCAAATAATTCAATTCATTCTAATTTTATATTATCGAAGATGATGATAGAAATTTATATAGTAAAATATATCTTCCTGCTTACTTTCTTTGGTCATTCAGTTAATCTACAGTATACAGTGTATGCATATAGCCACGCATCAATACAAATCGTGTAACTGACAAAAGCTGTTAGCTACGGATAACGATCTGGCAAGAGTAACTCCTACCAGGCAGTGGAACTATTAACAAACGTGTTTGGTGCAATTAAGTAATCGATGATAACTATGAAACTTCCTAGCCAAAATGGCATCTAAGAATTTAACACATGGTTTCTAATCGGCGTTGCATTACAGAATGAAAGAAATTAAAAAAAGAATGTACAGAATGATAGACTTGAGTAGATCACCATATAAATCCTAAATGCAATAGGACCGAAGCACTGGTCTTCTTCATAATGTACAATAAAGACAAATAATGTATCATGATGTAGATATCCGCTTTCAGGCCTCCTAACCAACAATATACTTAACCCGTAAGTCACCTCCAACATGCCTTGGGACTGACTTGTACTACATATTACCCTTCTGAATGTGTTGGCAGGTGAAATTGTTATTAAACAGCAATTGTTAAAATTGTTGATACAAAATGCCTCCGATCTCAAACTTTAATTTATGCCTATGTCATATGACAGCTACGGAAGCCTTACAAGACTTTGGCCCGTAGGAAGCCCGTAAGAAATCATCCTTTGTACGATGTTGTGGTAACATGCTTTTCGCAAGGGCTGTGCAAGGGCCCCTCGCGACTGCCTGTGGACCTTCTACGGGCTTCATAATGCTTCGTGAATATAGGTCCAAGAGTCGTCGACACGTGGTGTAGAAATAAATTCCCGAGAGCAGCAACAAATGGCTCAAATATTAAGCAAGACATTTCAAATGGCGGTATTCTCTGTAAATATCGTCCAAATTATCGTCTCTGATTATCAAGAGTACACTCTGCAGAGAAGAAAGAAAGTATACTTGTGAACTGAAAGTGGATTAGAATGATGCTTCCTATACCCAAATTCCATTTAGCGAGTTAATAACCTCATGTTAATATCCACAACTTAATGATCTTTGTAGAAGATTAACCACACCCGAATTAAAACTTTCATTTAGGTTATACTTTCGCTCGTCAACCGGATAAAAACATGTTCGCATTTCAATAGCATGAGATAATAATTGCATTTCGTTTTATGATTTAGCTGTTCATTTATTCCTGCATTTGTCAAGTAATTCATTATGTATCCTTAGTGAAAAGCATCAACATTTCTCTTTTCAGTCTTATGCCACATAAAAACAGGTTAGCTGTGTTTGCCACATTCAACATATTGGCAACACATTGAGACTGGTGAGCAGATGTGAGTAGGGCGCGGTACCTCATAATTATATACTACTAAATTTTTTGTTGTCAATATCGATTCGATTGCATGTAAAAGCCCAAAAACACAGAGGCGATAACCTAAGCGATGCCTCAGTAAAATTTATATTTCTTTATATCAAAGCAGTTACGCGATATGTTGACAAGATCGACGCACATCAGATGCACTAATATTATTCGTATTTACTAGTTACGAACCTGGTGACAATAACAACTGCGAAAATGCATCTCATTCGGCAATCGTCCATAAAGTGAAAAACGCCTTCTGATCCATCATCCATAAAACTACCAAATAAATGTCCCGCTGATACGATGCAATATTTGTGAGAATATGTGACTTAGACGCAATAGATGCTCATTTTGAATGACCTCCGTATATTGTCTTTAAAATACAGACGTAAATACGATGGAAGTTATGCTATGTTCCACATCATGTTGTGGGGCACGTGGTTCAATATCTATCAACATGACAATGGTGTGCATAGAAAACACAATTGTGGACCGTCTATGTGCAATCAAGTGCTACGTAGGGAGATGTCGTTCATTTGCAGATTGTTATTCATATGGCCAATGCAAATACGCAGTGAGTTGTAAGCAGCACTTGACCTAGCATTGACCAAACAATGACGTCAGCGGCACTCATAACCGACGGCCAATTAAGTAATCATCGCCTGTTGTCTCCAAGAGAGTCGCTATACCAACTGACAGCTTATATTATGCATTGGAAGTGACTCATCTAATGACTCTCACAAAAAGAGCTAGCCTATTTACAATGCAACGATGTCACATCGTTCTAAACGTTAGCATGTTTTTTTTGTTTTATTGAGGAATTACAATTGTACGTATGAAGTCTTAGCAAACATCTTCAGCTGGCGTTGTCATACAAAAAAATTCATATGGCTCGGCACGCATTTTCTGCAAGACAGCAACAAATGCGAACATATCGTTATTTAGCAATGCTATAGAAATGAGTTGCTAAATCAAAAATTGTCAAAAACACCAAAATAATGTGTAGGAACTTCATGATGCTTTCAAGCAAAAAACCCGACCTCCTACACTAAGGCTTTTCACAGTCTGTACTTGCCTCCAAACCCTGTGCTTTCAGTTATCCTGGTCCGCTTTGCCTGTAAATCTTTTATCTTGTATGGGATTCATTAGCAAAAAATTAAAATGGAAGCAACCAGCTGTTTAATTTCATGAAGTATTTTTCTTCGTGCCATTGATTCTATTCATCGTTGAAGTTAATTTACTACCGAATCCCACTTATCACCAAACATCTGATAAATCAAAGCTGAGAAGCACATGCTTATCCTGTTTTTTTTTTTATTTTAACTATGCATTTCTAAATTTCACTTCTATATGAAAATTATATTTTTTTAGTTTTAATTCAACAATTTCAGTGCTTGTCTAAGTGTTCATTTCATCCGCATATCCCTAATAAATGTGTGTCCCGTTTAGGAAATGTGTCCCGGATAACTGATGTCACTGAGGATTGTATGGAGATCCAACTTCTCTTCCCAAGGTAATGGTAGTGCCATTCAGCTGTAAATGTATGTATATTTTGTTTAGTAAGATCGATAAAAATTGCCCTCAATCAAAAGAGATGATAGTTACGTGCAGTGATTGCAATTCCAATGGGACTCACCAATCAATGTTTTGAAGACAGTCAATGTTCGTATTATCGCTCCTCGAAATATGAGAATCAGCCATGTCACTGTCAGATTCAAAAGCGCTGTTTTTGGACAGATATGGTTTGAATCTGTACGAAACAATAGCAGCTACATTCTCCTGATTTGAATGCTCAAGCATTTGAGGCTCTTAATGCCGGGTCGAAAATTTAAAAACTTGCTGCGGGTGCCGGATCATCGACTCCATATTTCATTTACGTTATGTTCGAGTGATTTGTTCGAAAACTGAGCCACAAAAACCGAGTAAACGCAACTTTATCTTTGATTCGGCTTCAGAAAGATTATCATTGAAAATTTGTGTCACGGGCACTTTAAGGCCGTACTGTATGATTGAACCCAGTGTTAGGCGTAGCAGCACCACGAGGCAATAACGACAGATCATATGCTGCTCTAATACTAGACATTTGCTTCTGTTCATGATAGTTACTATAATATGTTAAGTGCCAATTTATCAGTGCATTAGATTATGTTATGAGTATCTAAATATATCGACTATGTCAATAGTCAATATACACTTCAAAATTCTTTACCTAATATGACATAGTTGCATACATAAAATTATACTTCCTATATGTGTCATAATATACAAGAAACATATGTAAAATATGACAATCATTTATATTTACCAAAATTATACTGATACAATTTTTAGAATGACATGGATGATACAGTGCATGGCAGCAAGGTGGGGAAAAA
>CM067351.1:51505425-51555425 GCA_034190875.2 Urechis unicinctus | reverse complement strand
TGGATGTCGTATAGGAACTTGAGGGATGGAACGCGCAATATGGGCCGAGATTCTGAATATGAACTTGACAGAGATTGGCTTTCTTATCATTGAGAAAACATGAACATAGTTCAATAGCATCCCACATCCCTTCTTTATCCTGTCCGCGCCGTCGCTAAGTGAACTTCGATGTTGCAGGCGAGGTTAAGCCCTAATCTTGCACACACTCCGCACAGGGATTTATTATATCGAATGGTCATCCTCTGCTACTAATATGACAACACCGATATAGTTAAAGTAATAGACGGTTTATATAAATCCCTGTGGCTCCCAATCTTCAGCTCGATATGGTTGATTGTTTGTCCATGGAGGCGTCTTCGTGGTTCACCTTAACCATTTATCGTTCAGGCTCTGTCGTATGCGCTCTTTCATTTATTCGTAAGAACTCTTTGTTCTGGTTCATAGAAATATACGCTGATAAATTAATCATAATCGTACTACCGCTATGTTATCTCTATTATTTCTGATTATATCATCTGTTATAGTAATAAATTCATAGTTCTCCCTAGCGAGCAGGTTTCATTCGGCCATAATTTTGTTGTTTAAATGCAGTTGGATTTGAAATGCAGGTAACACAACATTAATATCACAGCTATGGAACAAGCAAGGCCACTGGTAATCATAGTTTTAACATTGAGGCCATGGGTAAACATAGTTTTAAAATCGTTTTTTACTGTCAAAAGCTATGACGATATGTTATTGCATCATTAACTGAATAAACCGGGCATGTGTAATATTGTCTATAAACTATATAGTGATTAAAAAGGTCACTTTTATGACAATTATGAATGTTTATTGACATTTCAAGCATAATTAAGAGTTTGTGGCACAGCCATTTGGTACAAGCACTGCTCATTACAATTATGAATGGTTAATGCATTTCAAGCATAATTAAGAGGTGGTTCAAGGCCCATTTGAACTTGCCCTGCTCATTAAGATTTTTTCCCCACTTTTAAGTAGGGAACGCCCCATTGGCAGCTGTGACTTAAGAACTTCTTTCTTCCCTGAAACAATCGTCATGTACACATATTGAGCAAATTATTTGGCACCACTAATCCAGAGATAACAGTTCTATGATTGAACCAAAACTAGATGCAAGAGATGTGTGGTACAGATTGATGCATCATATCATCCCACAGAATTTTAGTTAGTGTTCCTTTCTGGTACAGCTATAACCTACCATTTGTCTGATTGAATGGTGTAGAACAACTCCAGGTGTCAAACTGAGGTTGAGTGTGTGGGTAGTGTCATATGGATAGTGTCACATGCATTCTGGATAAGATGGTGACCATAAATGGTTTACAGACTAAATTGCCGTTGAACACAATATTGCAGCACCTCAGCAGGTTTAAGATTGACCAGGACATCTTCAGAAAAATGCACAGAACAATAAGAGAGACTATTTTAGTGCAATGCTGAGAATAGAAGATATAACTTATTGATAAAGCATCAGATAAAGTTACTTAATCATGAAACATCACATAGCAGTGCATGGCTAATCTACAAGCTTAAATGACAATTCAGCCTACACCACAATTGTGCAATGATTGTATATAATATATGACAACTACCATATTAGAGATACTGGGAATGATCTTTTTGTCAAATCTATCCTGATTAATACAATATATGCTTAAGTATATATACCATACCTGGGATTCGTTTCCTTGGACTGGGGAGCTGAATATAACTTCTGAAGGCAAGTGATAGAGCTTGGGTCTGCCTTGTATCCCATTAGAAGTGGTCTGCATGTGCTTTGATATATTGTTTTCATATTGCGCTATTAGTTTCTTGTTATAGCAGACTTGTTATGGCTTTCGTAATATAGCACAAGCCTTTATAGACCATGCAGTAGGTAGTGCCTTTTAAATGAAGGTCACTCAACTGGAATTCATTTATAATGCAAAGAAGCCTTTCCTTAGGTTATACCTTGTCACTAGTTAACAGACCTCAGAGGAATGAAAAATACTCATTTGTATCTTTGATGCATGTTCTGCTTGAGACATCCTGATCTAATTCTGAGTCACTGGAAATCAAGTTGTTTTTGTTAGCATCTTTAAGTCCGGGGTCTACAGGGCTGGTTGTCACCGGCTGACTTGTGGCATAGCTGGTACTTGCTTAGGTAGCTGGTTCAGTATCTAATAAACAAAAGCACATGCATTTTACAAAATTCATTGCAAAATTAATATAATTGACACATTACAGACTATGCATTAATTCAGAAGTGAACAAAGAGAAAGAATGTTTGTATCACTGCATATTTCTGCCATTGCTTCACATTTGTTTCTAATTATGTG
This sequence comes from Urechis unicinctus, assembly GCA_034190875.2. Classification (NCBI taxonomy): domain Eukaryota; kingdom Metazoa; phylum Annelida; class Polychaeta; order Xenopneusta; family Urechidae; genus Urechis; species Urechis unicinctus. The sequence continues at coordinate 51,553,089 of CM067351.1, read as the reverse complement.
ACTTGCATATTGTGTGAGTTTCAGAACCATTTAGTAGATCTTTGATGAAAATCGGACCATGTTCCAAAAATGTCGGCATGGTTGTGATACAAAATTTTAAAATACTTCATCATATAATGTCTCTCAATACAATCAAACAAACCGACTGTGTCAAGGCAATCCATTTGTGCCAAGTACAAACCCACTTTTAGTTATGGTCAATTCAGGCAGTGGTCTCTGATAGGTTCCCAAGCTAACATCTGACATAGGTACCTATATTAATGAAACATATATGGGTAGATTTGTAGAAATATTCATATCTGGTTGGTTCAGAATAGAATTTTGCATCTTTATTAGAGATCTAAATTTGAATGGAAGCTTGGAGAGCAATGCAGTTAGAAGATAGAGAGACCCAGTATACAGATGCTGGTTATTTATTTTCACAATATAACACTTCATAAATTGTTTCCACACTTACTTTTAGGGTACCTGCAAAGATCAGATCACATAATTCAATGCCAGGTAACTTATGTGAGGCCAAATCAGCTGTTCAGCTGAAAACATTCAATACTAGCTACTGTCAAATTACGTAATAATCATAATCATGGTTTTTATAGCACAAATGCTCATTTATATTACAATGAAATAATTATGCAGTTAAGAGGCTGTTTATTTAATGGCTGGAGTTATTTGCATTAGGTGACCCTGTGGTGATATCTGACACTTTCAAGTCTGTATTTGCACCATCAATTTATTCCCTCTTTTGATAGACCATCACATTGGCCATTGCCTGGATAGGCAACAGCCCAATATGCATGTGAAGTTGTGACTTCAAATTGTAATTGATATTTGGTCATGACAACAGACAACCTTTTTACAATTTAGATCCAACATCAGAAATTGGGACTACCCCGAAGTCACTGTTATAATTGCAATCTGAGGACCCTTTGACCTTTGAGGTCTATCATATTAAGATAATTGGCAATAGTTAAATTTATGAAACACCAAGTGACAGCGGAAAAGCAGCCACTGATATGTGTTGATAAGTTTATAAAACCTACCTTGCAAATCATGCAGGCCAGTTAAAACCATCAATGGTACTGCAACATTAGTCTCTTCAATCACAACGTGCCAACCAGCACAGTATCACACACATTATGGTTATGTCTGACCATATAACAACATATCTATATTCATGACTGAAGGGCATCCATTAATTGTTAACATTGCTAAGTTGATGTTTCATAGTCAAGTTCTCTTTACATTTACTTATCACCGGACAGTCATAACTATAATAGCCAAACAAGTCTGTCAAACAAAAATTTGATTTTCAACTTAACCACGGATGCTTCACAAACTGGGGGCGGAGCAATCATAGATTATGGCGTAAACTGGATGTACATTATTTGGAACATCGACATGCCGCCAATCGCTAATAGTCAAATCTACGGGAAAACAACTGTTGCTGTCACTGCAGGAGTACATCGGTGGGCCCCCTACCTCGCTAACAGCGAAGTAACTGTCATGACAGTCAATATCTGTACTATGGCGGCGATTAACAAAAGAAGCTTGCCGCAGCCCTGGCGGTTATGACACATATACATGGCCTATTCTGGCTTGCCAATATGTTACACTTAGCACTATTGCATCACGATTGGGGTAAAGTCCACCTTAGGTCAAGTCCAATCTTTGGTCAAGTCCAATTAAAGTCATATCCGATTTGGGTCAAGTCCGATTTTGGTCACTTCAAATTTTAATTAAGCCCGTATTATTTTCCACTGTCATTTCACATTCTTCGTAGTTGTCACCGAATTCAAAATAGTTTTACTTCAGACACCACCAGATACATCATACCTCCAGTCTAATCCAAATTAGTGTATAATGGATCTAGTGGTTCTTGGAAAATATCAAATAGCAGAGTATCGAGGCTATAAGTAATTCCCAAACAGCGCAACCTCTTTCCCATCTACCTCCATCATATAAGAACTTATCGGTCTCCTACCACTCTCTCCGCTGTGTCTGGTTTTCCGCGCTAAACTTAATTGTGATTAGTAGACGGGATCCCAGTCTGCCTCTCTGCTCCCTCCCCCCTCAATTTCGGTGTGCATTCATGCCTAATCGAGATTTGTTTTATTTGTACAGCCTAGCTTTAGTTCACAAAACGAGTTTGATGCATAGTAACACAGCTGTTATTAGAGAAGGTGATGCAAATAGTTCAATGCGAATGGACGCATGCAGTGGTGGATGTGTTATGGTCGCGGTTGGATAGAGAAGATGATTAGATGATATGAGGAATTGAGATGAGCATGAGATGGGTGACAGAAAGTTTACATCAACGATGAAGTTATTATTTGTAGGTTATTGGTTATATTGTACACTTCACGGATATTATCAAATCCATTGAGCCGTCTTTCATGAAATACAAGTCCACAGTTTAATTGCATTTATCATGTTTATGCGATATATATATATATATATATATATATATATATATATCGGCGTAGAAGTATTTCGCAACATGATGCAACACATGTGGACATGAATCTGCTGAAAGGCGCTAGCGAACTCGAACGTAGGATTGGAGACGGCTTTTACATATCATACACATATTTCATCCTCAACAGTATCAATGTTTTGGCAATATTGGTAATCGCTATAACATTGTTAATGACACTCAGATATTTACTTTATTTTTGCATCGTCCGTTGCTCAGGCGAGCCTATACAGTTGTGACGTCAATATTTTAGTTTAGTAGTATATGCTGGATGTTCTCGTGGTCATTGTTTGAAGAGTCACATCCAACATTGTCAAACGTGTGCCGCAATTTCCCATCCGATGCCTAATTTGATAAACGCATACATCTCCCTTTCGGTATGCGCTAAGCATGATTTTTTTCTGTATTTATTCATGTTTTTGCAGCGTGTATTTTAAAGTACCTTGGTCGAAGACATTCAAGCTGTAACAATTGAATGGTACAAAGGTATGTTTTTGTCCACACGTAGATGATGTTCGCATAAGCCGGCTATATGCGGGTAAACAAATTGACACTTAAACTCCTCTGCTCAATAAATCAACGATGATGTCTCATTATGACTTTCTATGGTATGTGCGGAAAGTTTGCGAGTTATATCTCTGCGCTGTATTTACATCCGGGACAGATTCACTAAATTTCATGAAAAAATACATGCTCTATGACATACGCAACAAACATTCCAACTCACTTGAATTCTTTTGATAAGCGTTTCCTATTGTCCATTTTGGCATTTCCAAGTGATGCTTTTAAATGAACATTTGTTTGTTTAACATCTGTAGGATGTAAAAATATATGTTAGTAAATATGTTTTCTAGTGATACAGAAATAGCGACCGCTATCCAAACTCATATTAACAAAACTTGCTGCATGGTGCCAATTAGATACGTTCAGTGTGTGCGCAAACTTAACACAGATTCAGCGCAAACAAACTTGATTCCCATCAAACAGGTTGAATTAAGATTCATCCTTGCTAGGGATCGAGCCTAATGAAAAAAAAAATTAACCGCATAAGCGATTGTTTTTTTGTAGGAACCTGTCGCTAGGTTTTGCCAAAATGACCGTTGTTATCATTACCAGTTAGCTGCTGTAAAATACAATCAAACTGCATATACAACTGCAACTCTATTGATGATGGTTGCACGTAATTGTTGGCATTGAGCATAAGTTTCTCTGCCACCTCTATCAACGGAACGTCCGGTGCTTATTTGCAACATTTGCAAATAATGTCATAGGCGCCGCGGAATTTTAAATTAACGAGAAATGAGTTGAAGAACGGGATGAGAGTGAGGGAGAGAGAGACACCAAAAGGCAGACATACAGCGATAGAGACAGAGAGAGAGACAGAATATACACAGATAGACAGAGAGTTCTAGAGGAAGACAGTGAAATTACCTTTCAGACATTGTGAACTGAAATAAGTATATTCGACTAACTTGAAATTAAGATAGAAGCTTCAAAAATATGTATTGTTTTGAATACGTATAGTCAAAACCATCACCAATGTGGGTAGCTACTTTCCAACACTGCACGTATTATACATTATTAACATGCAAGGTATCCCATGGTATATGATTTAAAGATAACTGTCGTGCCAAGGGACTATCATTAATTAGCTACTGCCTGTTTTCACAGTGTTGCCTTTGATGAAATCGCCTTGTAGATTGAATTCCATTTGCTGGGAAAGACCTGGTTTTCTGTCAAACGTTTCCAGGGTGATATCGGCGATCTATTGGAAGCTACATGTGTGCGTGTGGCAAGCATTGTTGCTATGTTATTAGTGTTATTTTACGTCATCATCCTTGAAATATTATCTAATGTGAACATATATTAATGAAGCTAGCGTAGTATAATATAGTGTTGTTAGGAAACTGCACATACTTTAAAACATCGCTGATTCATGGCAAGAACCGCAAAGCCCAAATCATTGCGTTACAGCTATTTTAATATTTCACTAATAGTCACATTTTGCTTCGGGATTTTGCTGCAGTATCATTTGAATAAGATAATAGGTCGTTACTACACCGACAAAAGCCTGGAAAAGCACGAATTATTTCGCAGCGTTTGAAAAACATTTTCATTGTGAATAACGTTCTTTAAACTGTTAAGCGAGCATCACAGTTTTGTTTCGAATGATGGACAGCGTCTCCACTGCTCTGTCACACGCGCTTGATTTGCAAAGCAAAGCCGATAACACAGAAATGTATTCATTGCTTATTTTAATATGCGAGACACTAAAACCCTCAAGCTGAGTACTTGTAATTCCATACAGTTTACAATGCATTTCGGCCCAATGCATCTGACATGTAATGACGGAATCTGCTCTCAGTAGGTAGGCTAGGCACTCTTAATATCACTGAAGGCGGCCCAGGCAGATCAGAGTTATGTATTGCCAACCTAAATGATGTAGGGTTGCGATTGTTCGATGGTTAAGTAATTATATTCCCGATATATTCCCTGTATTCCTCACGTGTACTAGACCACTTGTTGCTATTTTGATTTCAAAACAAATTGATCAAACATGCGTCCTGCTGCCGCTGATAAGCCTGGTATCGACCTTTGAAACTTCGGAAACTCAATCTAGACAGAACGTCTGCCCATATTCCTCGGAACGCCTACTCGCTTTAAGCCGAATGATAGACATAATTGCTCTCTGCTGCGTTATCGGGGAGCCATTTTATCACTCTAGTCAATATCATATACAAAGTAGCCATATGGCTGTCATAGATAGTCGTCCCTAATCTGCCGACTTTCCGAGGTCCTGCCTGGCGTCATTCTAGCTGCAGCTGGTGCATCCCACTTTCAGACTATTGCCTTATTAATTTTCTACTTTGAAATAAGTATGACAAAAAAAGTACACTTATGTAATCAATCGATGTTAGATAATAACTTCTCAGTTTGTTATAAATCGTGTAGAGCGCTGTAATTGCTGCACGTGAAATCCCACTTGATTAACTTTATGTCGTTTCTCACTTGATTAACTTTATGTCGTTTCACCTACAACTGTGCAATGTGGCCATATGGCCTGCATTTGTGTATGACATATCTTCAATCGGTTCTGACTTGAAATACGCAATTCCATGCAAAGTTTATGATCCAGATAAATGTAAAGCACTTTGTACTGAATGATAGCTACTGGTCTATGTTTAAAGTTGACGTATAAAATACTAGATTGGATTATAGGCTGATAAATGCCATAAAGGATCATGATGGTGGAAGCATTTTAGCCGTTTCAATCGTTTGAAGAATAAACTAGGATTGCTTGCACCCCACTGCAATGTCCATCACACACCATATGCAGCACATATTTGTCATAGGGACATTCCGAAATTCTTGTGAGATGGCTATCAAGTTAGAAAAAACTGTACCGGCATTTATCCATAAGTCACTAACATGAACATCAGCTTATAGTACTCGTAATTTACTAATATCTCCTGACCATATCAGTGGAGGGGCTGGCAATTTAATTATTGACCTCGAGGCGTTTGATCACAAAGGAACAAATAGCCACACTATGTTATATATCAGGCATTGCTAAATCCTCTCTCAGAGCATTAATCATGTATCCGCGAGTTTGATTGCATTCGTTAGTGAAAATGCACAAATACCGCACATCCCACGCTAAATGTGGTCTTCATTGTGTGTTCTCGACAGGTCGTTACGACGATAATGATTTCATCTTATAGACGGTACTACATTTTCTTAGTTTACGGCAGTAGTGAGTGCACCACGACAAAATAATTCGTTGCATTTATATGATAAGTCCTAATTGTATAAAAAGTATAAAACCAAGGCATGAGTGAAAATATTCGAATAATCTATGTTGTTTAGGAAACCAAGATAAAAATGCATTTAATGACAACTACGCGCTACATATAAAGCCAGCAGAATCAATAACTTGCTTACATAGACAAATATTCTGCTTTGTCTAACCAAGAAGCTATTGCATTGTCATCTGAACGGAGTTGCAGTGCAACTCTCATTAACTTAAAAACAGGTATATCCTGTGTTATGACACTGGTGCCTACTACTTAGCACCTTCACCAAGCCTGAACTGACAAACATACCGGGCTCTTTAGGCATTTGTCAGTTGTTAAAGAGCCTTACTGAGAGGATGGTTAGAAAATTAGAAATTCTTTATGCTGGTCTCCATCCTTGATTAAACATTAATTCCACTAACCTCTTCGAGATGCACAGCTTCAGCCATATATATCTTACAATTATCGTAGCATATTTATCATCGTTGTATTCTATAATTCGTCAATTATATGTACTTACGACTGTTGCAGAACTAATGTTTCTTGCACAATCTTAAGCATTGTAAAAATGTACCAAAAATGGCAATGAGATTTATACCGTTCTCATATTTGTGCCATTATGATCAGTTTGAAGGAAGTGTCAAGTTGTATTGGATTCTGCAGCCGATCAACCGGACGCAGCTAATTAAGTAGTCAATGCCAACATTATTGACCGCTTTCTCAGTAATCAAAAAAACGATTCCCAGTCACAATGAGGCTATACATTATGCCCGATTGTTTACATTGTATGGTCTAGTTGACAACTATATAATAATTTGAATTTCGTCATGCGTAAACTCCATGCCAAGCCTATTTGATCGATTGGTCATAGCTGGTGTTAATATCCGGCTTAAATTTGTTCATGTATAGTTGGCATTTGATGCAAAAATAACAACAAGAACACCTTGAAAACACAATATTGCTCACTCATGAGCAATATGGGCATATATTTATGCATAAAGCGTCACAAAAGTCATTTTTCAATATGTATTTGCAACATGCGCATCTATATAGTAAAGAAAACTAAATTTGAAATGCTGTAATGCATAATAAATATGATCTCAATCACGAAAACGCAAAGGCACGACGCATATTTCTCTAGAGGAAGGTCAATAAAGCCACAAAAATACAGGGTTTACACAGGAGGGTTAACTTAAGGGAAGACGAATCTATGTACGTTCAGTGAATGCACATCTTCTTAATTTCTCCATTTTGTAGCAATAGCAATTTAACAACACATGCGTGTTGTGCAAACAAGCCATTCAATATCGCCAATTGCATCTTACGACGATACTTATAGAGGATTCTTCTATGAAAAACAAATGGGGTACTGGTATACTGCTAAAGAGGTCAGATCGACCTCTTCTTTGAGCTTATCAATGCATTTAGAGCATTACATTTGATAATCCACACTTATATAGCATATTATCATTCTGATCGGATTTTGCCCGCGAATCAGGGTATTCCTATATATGCAGCTACTGTGCTTTGAGAGACTTCGTCCGATATTATGCAAACATGACCTTCGTTGCAGACAGCCCTAACCAAACAAACGGAGCCATTGTACTATTCACCACTCCATGCTATGCTTCATCATTGCCTAGTGGTTCCACAAGCCAACAATTGCATTATCAAGCACTATGTCTATCAGATTTAGGCGATCAAATCTCATCCCGCTGTTTTATGCTACTTTTGTTATTAACATTGCTCTTGGTATACTCTTACTTCATACTTGTACTTGTGTTAGTTGTTGCAGCTGAAATGGCCGGGCGGTCGATTGCTACGTTTAACTGACGACCACCACACATAATTCATTAATAACTACGCCATTTCAATAAACGGATCTGCTATGATTTGTTTATCAACAGCTGTTGTTCCATTAACGCTATCACCTGCACCGTGCTATGTTAGCAGATTAATGTAGCACCTGTCTGGACAAAAGGGAGTAATGTGGCAGAAATAGTTTCCGAAATACTAGGCAACAAAGGTTTATCTGTCTGCTACGGAACGCTCAAGCCATGGCCACGAGATATTTCTGTGAATGCCCTCTTAGCTAAGAGGCGTCTAGCAGTCTTATATCAAAAGTGACAAGGCGCGTTATGGACTGTTTAGAGGCCAATTATAGACCATTTAGGCGTGCCTCGTGGCGGCATTAATCCATAAGTGAAAAGGCGCGTTACGGACTTGATTGACGCGCAAGGCAAAAGAAAACAACTAGTGGTAGAAGTTATTTCTAGACGAGTTGAGGTGAAAGTCTTCAATATGCATACTCTAATGAATTGCTTGCTGAAGCGTTTCTGTGAGAATGATTTTATGCGAGTGAATTGGCTTGACATATATTTGTAATTTATGTTTAAGGTACTCCATAAATAAGTTAAGTTAAAACTAGCACATATGATTGTCGAAGAAATCACAATTAGGCATATTCGTTATTACATGGGAGAATATTTGAATCCGTGTTTGTACAGAACGTACCACCGGGTTAGGCGGTATCCAAAGTTTTGCTAAATCAGAACTGTTAGTCGGTAAACACATGGTTGCTATACCAGTGTACATAACACATCTACTTACTGTAACACCATTCAATCTGGGAATATGTGGGAGCAGGATGCCTGTCACAACCACTCCTCCATGATCAAGGAGTTCAGCTTGAATAAATACTTACGTCTTTCTTCTTCTCAACGGTGCTGCTCATTCATGACGTACTCGCACCATGATGCCGCCTTCTAACTGGTTCTTAGGTTAGTATTCAGTCTAGCTGTTGATGATCTATTTGTCTTTGACAATGCATTGTCCATCTTTGCCATGAATGGCATAGATGTTTTTGTTTGATTAGATAGTGTACCTCTTTCTTCGCATGTTGTCCGCATGAATGTGATGTATGCCTTTGGAAACATGCAGAGGTCCAGCGTCAGGTTGACAAGAGTATATGATTTCGTTTTAGTTGGCTAATTACGCAGCATAACAAAAGGGTGCACATAACACAAATCTCTCAGAGCGCCGGGCTACCATTTGTAGAATCGATGCAAGTACGATTCGGTTCGTCGAATGTTTTCATAGATAAAAAATTATATGAGTTGCTAATCTAATGCTTCCCAACAATTTCGAAAGACACACTGGCCACGGTGACGAATGCCTCGTGGGCAAATCTTCATATGATCCACACAGTCCTCGTTTTGCCCCGATAAACAAGTCCGGAATGATATCAGCAATGAAAAGTGTGCAAAAGGTGAATATCACGCGCGTGCACAAACCTGTTTACTATGTCTTCCTCTTTTTTCTGGGGTGAATATATTCCATACAGTTGTCCATACTCTACAGGACGGTGCCATTAGCTAAACGTAACCATGTGAGTATTTAACATATTCGTTATAAGCATTACGGTCCGACAATGGCAACAGAAGTCATGGTAGGGTACGTTCTAAACTTAACCATGTACAAAGGTACTGCACGCAATCTCTCACAGCCCATGTTAGTCAACCATCTTAGTCTACGTACTTCTTCTGTAATGAGGGGCTGTGATAAACACCAGCTGGAGCATGTCACATGTGGAATGCAATTGTTGGGCATGAACATACTATAATTGACTTATTGAAGTGGAGTAATTAATAATTTCCATCAAATGGAAAGGAGTGCCTTCTAGTTTTAAAAGACCTTAGTTAAACGTGGGCGTAGCATGATTTGGTTATTGCAAAATCATCTTACTCAACCCCGGCTGCATCAGTGGGGTGCCATGTGTCTCTAGAGGCGGTTTACCCTTGTAGGTTAATGCTATCGAATGCAAACTGAATTAGCAGTCGCATGAAATATTCATGATAATGTGTACAGCGGTCGTTAGGCTATTCATATAGAGAAGCGCGAGGGTTTCGAATAACATTGACCTAATGCGCGTGTTACTCCAGTGTGTCACCGACGCAATATATGGTTTCTTAAACATGATAATAAACGCAAATAATATACCTCAGTAGACCTTTGATTATAACCTCAGTGTTTGCTCCCGTCCATATATCTTGTCAACGACCGCATTGGGGTGATTATTTGATTATACCTCGCTATCACAATGCCTGTACTGCGGCATCCGATATCAAAGGATACGGCGCTACCGGAATAGCATATGCCAGACATAATGTCGCTCCGTCCATCCAGTTACGGTGTTGTTCATAATATCACACCAACTTATCTGTATCAATCAAAGCTGAAGCAAAACCGTGTCCCGGGGTATTACATCGTAATACACTATTAAATAATGCATATACGAGCTGATCATCATGCTGTACAACACCATCGTTTGTTCATGCTATGAATGTGAATGTATCAAAACAAATATTAAGCTAAATGACCAGCGTCGCTGAAATTCTGTAGACCGATATTGAAACCCTACAGCTTCTATGCAGCTGCAGTGGTGTTGTCGTTGTATTTCGTTGATAGTTATTTTTACCATGTTACTTATCACAATACATGAGCCAATGAATTTGAGAATGAAGACAAGTATCAAGTAGTACATAGCATGCAAGCCGGAAGTTGAGAATACGGGTTTTGTTTGACATTTGCTTGACAAAAACGTGTTTTGGCTGGTTGAAAACCCAGTACTATTCACTGAACAGACAGGTGAGTCTTAAAATAATCAGCAAATAGCAAGAAGGCAACAGCGGCAGTTCGTTTTACTCAAAAAGCTTGGTATCAAATTTGTAGGTGTCTGACGTGAAAGCAAATCAATTATAGATCTGAAACCGTAAACATATCTCTTTACATGATCTTATTAACCCAGGGAGGCTTAGCTGAAATGAATACGTCATTATGAAGCAATACAGCTAATTTTGCATTCAGACGACGATAATTACAATTAGTTAGCTGGTATTTGACAGGTACTTCAGTGGTTAAGGACTAATTAGCCATTATCAACCTACGCGATGTAGCACACATTTCCAGAATTGTGATAAGTGACAGTTATGAAGTAGTTATGGCAGCAAATATGAATGAGAGTGTGGGTCACTACCTATGATAGGTAAAATATCACTTTACTATACGCCACGTCCAATGGATTCAATACAAACTCTGTTTTGAATATATGCAAAGGAGAACAAAGGCTGCAGCGTCCTTACACCGTTGGCCTGGTGATAATGTGTGTAGAGGAATTGCATCCAATAAGACGTATCTCCTCGGGAACAAAACTCAAAATCAAAAAGGGTTAAGATATATGTTTTAAGCACTAGCGGACCGATTCGGATTCAACAATAACATCGTCCAAGCAATAGGTTGTAGAAATCACGCAGTGATACAATCACCAGAATACACCATACTATGTATGGGTACCCTCATGAATCTGATTATAGTTGACAAAGCCTTGGAGGCAGTTATGAGCCAGTTAAAGGTCATGCACTAAGCATTCTTGTATTTCATTTATTCGACAGTTGAGTTGTGGAAGCTCAAGAAACACTTACATGAAGCATAAAAACTAAAAGAGTGTGTATTTCGAGCTTTTGATATATCGCCGATCATCATTCCTAGAGGTATAAAAATAATGTCAATCAAAATGTACTACATTTGATTATTCATTGTGATTATCATCACTGTACGCACTACCGTTCTTGCGATGAATATTCAAAGGCGAAGCACGACTTGCGTCGACCAAATTAATATCGGTAATAATAGCCACAGACCGCAAACAAAACGGAACTTTCGTTTAGCTCATTTGTCTTGAAGGAGTTATTCTGCTGCCCATCAAATATTTCATTATTTCAACAAATTCAGGGTTCCAGTTAAAGAAACGTCTGTCAATTCTGAGTTATTGTAATTGTAAGCTCTGTGAAATCGTTCAATATTCCTAATGTACGTATTGTGCATCAAATACAATGAAACCAGAGATAAATGTGCCATTTGCTGTGATACAAAGCAGGTGCAATTTGCGTGATACGGTTAAGCTTGCGGAAGCAACCAATCACCGCGCCTCGATCTTGGCTGAATGCAGATCGATGTTGTTTACTACTGAAATGGTACCCGAAAGGACGGGTCTATAACTGCCATCAGTTTGTCACCAATCGTTATTTTGCAAAGTGAAACCAATTTCTCTCGAGCGATCGCTTTCCTTATAATGTGATCGAACATAACAGGCATTATAACATTAGGTCAGCACCTGGTACAATCTTTATACGCTTCTGGTAGCGCATCGTATATGTTATCAGTGTAAGTATATGACATGTTAACAGCTGACGAACCGATAAACCGTTTTACTTAGCTGCCTACGAATATATATCACTACAACGAGACTCATAGAACTCTTCATTAAATCCATTAACACGGCTAATATAAATGGCAAGACGATAATCTTTTTAGCTCTGATAAAATGAGAATATAGTAAGCTGACACGCCATAGCCATAAATGTGAATTAACATCAATGAAGTGCATCTAAGTAGCATTACGATATCCAGTTCGTCTATCATTTTTCATCATAAGCATCACAGTACAAGCAGAATATTTGCCGTATTCAAGCAGACAAACTGCAATGTTTAGAGGAATTTGTGCCTAAGTTTGATAACGTGGGTGTAAAACGTGTAATCTTTTTTAAATATGTAACTATACTAGGAGTATCTGCACCAATGTACTAATATTCTAACGTATATGGGAATTAATCACCCTCTTGTCACTATTCACGCGACAATAGTGTATGGCTGCTAAACATGTTGAATTATGGGAAAAGCGCGCATAATCCACTTCATAGCAAAATTTATTTGCCATATGCACATGACTAAACTTACAAATGTTCCTTAACCGTTGCATTAGGATAATGGTGCTGGAAGCATCCATTTCGAAGCACGCGACGGGTGTATGTACGCCCGTTAATTGCCATCCTAGAGAATGGAAGAAACTATTTCCATCTTGCGTTACTCTATGGTATATCTGGCTTCCTCGGCGGCTCGATCATGTTAAAGTTGAAAGATAATCTGGGACCCATGCTTTTAGGACAATACTAAAAACAAGCCATTAACCTGTAAGGGCGAAATGGCTAACCAATAATTCGTCCGTAAAGTCAACATCACTCGTTCTAAACTTGAACAGAAAAGCCGCTGTTGATTGTTTTGGCGGCTTTGTGTGTTGCAGCATGTCGTTTACTGATACTAACTCTTCCACTTAACTGTCAAGGTTTTCCATTAACCAGCAAGGCCTACATCATCTAGCTTGTGTTGGATATTCCGCTTTTGTCTCAAGGCTTTCTAAATAATGGTTGTGTTCTTGTGTAAAGTACGATCGCGCCATGCTTTGATGAAATATCCACACTGACTTAGGAATGAGAAACAACATTAAACATGCTCATGACAATATGTCACTAACTTTGAAAATATTATATTATTAGATGAAGCAATAACCAGAGGATAAAATACAGTTTTGTGCTTAAAGCGGGTTCAACCGGCAGTGAAGAACCACTACAATCATTATCTTATCTTATATCGTTCACATTTCCTTAGAACTTGCGACTATGGTATTGAGCGTATTATAGAATATTATAAGATAAGTCGGCATGGAAGTATATGTGCAAGAAGATGCCGCCGGCAGTAGAACATTATCTGCGCGACAAACGTATACTGGTGTACAAGAACGTTGGCCTATTTTACAACGTGACATATTCAGTAACACATTTGTGAGTAACATTACTGCGATAGAGAAGCAGTAACCATTAATGTAGTAGCTTCCAAATGATGATAGAAATATATATAGTAAAATGTACCTTCCTGCTTAGTATCTTTTGTCATTCAGTTAATGTACAGTGTACAGTGTATGCATATAGCCACGCATCAATACAAATCGTGTAACTGACAAAAGCTGTTAGCTACGGATAACGATCTGACAAGAGTAACTCCTACCAGGCAGTGGAACTATTAACAAACGTGTTTGGTACAATTAAGTAATCGATGATAACTATGAAACTTCCTAGCCAAAATGGCATCTAAGAATTTAACACAAGGCTTCTAATCGGCGTTGCATTACAGAATGAAAGAAATTAAAAAAAGAATGTACAGAATGATAGACTTGAGTAGATCACCATATAAATCCTAAATGCAACAGGACAGAAGCACTGGTCTTCTTCATAATGTACAATAAAGACAAATAATGTATCATGATGTAGATATCCGCTTTCAGGCTTCCTAACCAACAATATACTTAACCCGTAAGTCACCTCCAACATGCCGTGGGACTGACTCGCACTACATATTACCCTAATGAATTAATAGCAGGTGAAATTATAATTAAATACCAATTGTTAAAATTGTTGATAAAAAATGCCTCCAATCTTTACGCCTACGTCACATGATAGCTACTGAAGCCTTGCGAGGCTTTGGCCTGTAGGAAGCCCGTAAGAAATCATCTCCCGTGCGATGTTGTGGTAACATGATTTTCGCAAGGGATTTGCAAGGGCCCCTAACGCCTGCCTGTGGACCTCAATATCAAAGCAGTTACAAGACGACAACATAAAAATGAGACTGGTTACGTATTATTTCATGATAGTGTGCCAGATTAACAAAAACGCGATTGTCCATTCAGCGCACAATACTGATGAGATAATAATATACCAACGTTTCATGCTCGTACCGATTGGATCCCTAAGCGAACTAACACTGATCATCTACATCCCATGGGTTATTTGGAAACACGTTGACTAATAAGTAGGTACTAACTTGTTTGATGGTTCCTATGCAAACATGAGGTTATTGACACTACATGATTATCTTTCGACAGTAGGCTTTAGCTAGCACAATGTACCACTTAGGAATAACTCTTCATTACATGCTTTCTTACTGTGATCACAAATAAACCTCGGTATTTTGAAAATGTTTATTGTAATTTCTTGCAGCAAGTAAATCAAAGGTTATATAAATATATATTATGCAGATTAATCCACACTGAGGATAATGCTCTAATCATCACTCTCTTCTAGTAATAGGCCGTCCATTTATGGTAATAAATTACTGTATTATACTACCCATGCGGACCAGACTCGTTGCAAGTGTTACAAGATATATTGATGTCGGTGCAGCCAGAGGAGGTTCTACCGTACAACATATGACAATAGCCAAGTGGTTGGTGCTGTACGGTAATTCTAACAATTAGGATATAGACATGACATTATCATATATATATATCATGATGTAGCTATATAAAGTCAGTACCCACTTGTAGTTGGTGTTGGCGACCAGCTGATGACATCACGAGACCCGCGATAGTATGAGGACACAGCCAGATGTAGCGCCAAATCGTCTTTATACGAAGACTTAACAGAAGACGAGGATTGTTAATATTTAAAGAATACCCATTCATATCCAATAGAACCACATAATCGAGGGGTTGTTTTGGTAATCCATTTATCTAATTTCAACATGAGATGCCGAAGTTATAGACCGAGTTATTTCTTCGTGGGTTGAGTAATTTAATTGCAGAAAAATACAACGCAAGGTGTCCCTCATTTACAGAGGTGATTAAAAACCGCTTTACATCGGCTATTAGTTATGGTACATAAACAACAATATCATCACCTCGCTAATTTGTGTCTAGCAGTCGGAGACGAAATTAAATTACTACACACTCTTCATGTATCATCATCGAAGTGTCATTTCATTGAAAACAACAGCGACAAGCTCCTATGGTTTCTGTAACTTATGCTGATATTTGTATGTATCATGGAAGACCTATAAACATTGATTGAAACACACTGTCATAGACAGTATTGATCGCAGTATTAAGGAACAAACAAGAGGCGGGAGGCAATCTCGATCATGTGACTGGTCGGTTAATTGGGGCCCCCAACCTTGGCCAAGGTAATGATATTGCTTGTGACGGTAAAATAGAATATACTAATGACAGCATATATCAGATTAAATGATTTTTATACAAGATTTCTTCGACGACAAGTTAACTGTTTGCTGGCTTATTATGAGGTCCTATAAAAAACACAACCTATCCCTCTATTCATTATGAGAAAAATACAATGTTAATAGCTTAAGCTTAGTATAGGTCATCATATAACGCCCACTGGGGAATCAACTTGATCTAATTAGCATTATGTCTCAGAGGGAGGAGATGCCATTGCGATTATCAATATGCAAGGTACAGTGATTTCAAGCAAAGTGTTGTTAAATGTCAAATACAACGATTTTCATCATTTCTTTATTATGTTTCAAAATCGAGATTAATAACTCATTAACCAACGGGGCACTGTAGTTCATTGCACCCGCATGCATAAGTGTTAAAAATTTACCGATAAGGTTCTATCTTCTCGAAGCCATTTTGCCTCAGTTGGCCGCTAGGGGCTGGTTGCGTGACGTCATACCTGCTGCGTGGCCTCCAAGAGAATTTGACAGCGAGCGAGCGTCTGAAGCGATTAGTGATGGTTTTAATTTTAAGTTTACACCGTATTTACATGAAGCCATGTCGTCTTCTGATGAAGATTACGAGGCCACATAACATAAAATTGGAGCAAATTATGTCCATGACTATTTATTTGAGCCAATACGGGCGGGAGTTGAATCATTCAAGTCACACTTCGAAAGCTCTAACTCTAGAGTCTGCTTCGGATGAAAAATCCCCAAACGATTTCGACGAATGGTGAGTTTAGAAAACCCTTCCTAAGCTTTATTGAACTATGTTAACCGGTAAAAAATAATCGTTAGTATCAGTTACACATTCTGTAAGTTGAGGATGGTATGTTGACAGACCTAACTACTACAACAAATAGTACTTGGCTATTAAATGTACCTTTGTCATTGTAACCTCAGCACATTTAATATTGTGGACAGATAATTACATGCAGTATATAAAGTATTTTCTTTGTACATTCATTCATTGTACCGCAAATATAAAATTACAATGACTCTTTAATTATTTCTCTAACTTAGGTGTAGCTCACATCGCTGCATTCCCATGGACACAGCCAGAGTGGGCTGCAGAAGTTTGGAGAGAGTGATGGCTATAACAGAGGAATAGCCATGCATCCCAGATTCCTGGCAAACTACCTGAAAAAAATTAGCTTGAAGCGTCCAAATTTGAATTTAATCAAATGAATGGCCACTATTGCTACCAAAAGGAGAGTTTGAGGGTGAACAATCATAAATATTGCTGAGGGAACATCAATCCCGCTGTGTAAAATATTCAGTGTTTATATTGATAAACTACAATATATTTCACATAGCCAAGAATAAATAACCCCAGTAACATGCAATCCTGAAGCAGCGCTTACAATAAAATTATAAAGTGAGGGAATGGTTGACAAATGATAATTTTTTTAACTATACAACTTATTTCAAAACCATAGACAGCTAATTGACACATTGCTTCAGACATTTCAGATATCTAGCCTACCGCCAGTTTACCTTCTGGATATGGCAGAGACTGGGCAAAAGAAACAATAAAGTGCTGGCAGCCTGTGTGGTAACAGCTGTTAGAGAATCTCAGGTTATCTACAATGAAACTGAAGAAGATTTGTTGGTCAGGTTGAATCGAGCACCTACGAGAATATCCTTTCCAGGTTTCTCGTACTGGTAGGCAATAGGTGGCTGGTCATTCCTGTCCTCGGCAAGGACCTAAGCAAGTCTGTAGCTTGGGTATTTTTGCCTGAGATCAAGCCCCTCAGCAATGAATTGATGTACGTAGTCTGAAGCAAATCAACCTTATTCATATTTTATTATAGTCATGTTATAAATTAGTTATATTATATGCCCATATTGAATGGGTTAACAATGTTTGTGCAGATGAAACTTATTAAGGTTTCGGTAATAAATGTCAAAATAACATTTGTTTGTCACCTTAGATTAATGCATATACACTCCAAAAGAAATTGGTACTTTGACAGGCTTGACAACTGTCTCCCTGTCTGGCCTTGGGGTAGGACACTCTCAATTGGGACTGACCTCCTTCAGTGATGCCTTGAGCTCTTTTCGAGTTTTCATTGAAGTGAATAACTGCTAGGAGCAATAACATATTGCCAGGTAAGAAATAAAACTTAAACACCTAATTCTACAAAATACATTACAGCTGTCACTACACAAATGTGCTAAACCTCCATACAACCCCTATTCAAATATACACCAACGAATCTCACAATTTGTTATCGAATTGGTATTACCTGGCCTCCATGGTGGCATAGGGATAGTGGACACTCTTTGGTGCGAAGAATGTGACCACCTTGTGATACGATTCTTGGCTTGATGTCTGCTCAGATGGGGAGAGCCTGCCAATGTCGTTTAGGAAATGCTTGCTGGAGACTATCAATTCCAATTCATTGTGTGGCTTTGATCCTATTTATGGTTCACACATATATCAATACAGATTACATTTCTCTGGTAAAGTAGTACCACAGGGGTATGGATTTCACCATTTTGACTCATTAAATTACACTACCACTGAAGTAAATATTTCTATCAAAACTTGCATGATTCAAAACTAATACGACCCTTAAGTGTCCACTTCCTGTCCTCTAGTAGTGCATGATCACATTCCGGGTACAGCTCTCCATGCCCCACGTGGTCGTTGACGAAATGCCTAGTGACAGAGAGCTACTTCGCTCTGACCAGATCCGCATCTCCGTTGCTTGAGGCAGCACACCAGTAAACATGATTGAAAATGCTTGTAGCCTACTCACACAGGATGTTGCAGTCTTTTGATTTCCTCTTGGCCAGTATTTTCTTCTTGATCTCTTTATTTACAAATAAGTGTGTGTTTGTCTTTAATGCTAACATATACATTTGGTATGCTAACATGTTAAATATTCTTTCAATTGCTACACAGAGCTCTGTTAGCTTAAGTCACACAAAGAAACTACCTTTGGCAGCATGTCACACATCAAACCAGTGTTGAACTGTAGGTTGCTCTTCCCTCATGTACTTTTTTAACCCCAAAATATCTGTCAGTAGCGATGGATTCAACGGTCAAGCCATTCTCAGTGGGGGATTTCAGGCCAGCTAACTCCACAGCATTCGAATTTTTAACGTGGTTTGCTCTGAAGAAAATTATCAGGCAATTGTTTGTAAAATATACATTAAGGAATCCATCATAAATCGTAATTTTTATACCTGAACAAGTTGCATGTCTAGAACCTTCGAAGTATTTAGGACCATCAGGGTGTAACTGCCATACTTAGCAGTGTGGCCTGGAGAACAACATCTGGCATCCCCTCCCACAGAAAGTGGTGTATCCTGGCGCGTAGTTGTCAGTGAGGTCTGTTGGCTCCGCCATAGTCGTCTTGCAGCTGGAACAAGATAGCTTCTCTGAGTGAGATGCCTGATCATGTTCAGTGTTCTTACAGCACTACTGCCACTAACAAAAAACCTTGCAGGCAAAACTCCTGTAAAAGGTTGGCTATCCCACATCATACGGTGTCCATTCACGCAGATGTGTTCAAAACAAGCAAAACATCCCCGTATCTGCTTGATGTTGACTCTGCAGGGGCCCAAGCACAGGAAGCATGAGAGCAGCAGGGTTCTCAAACAGCTCTGATACACAATAAATTTTCTTAGATTCTGACTAGGGCCATCCTCCAGATCAACACCACTGTGAACAATAAGAATGAATTCCCAACATAAGCATTCTGTGAGCTTAATTTGTTTTCCATCAAATAAATCCCTGTGATTACATTACAAACAAAACAATATTTTCCTTAAACTTCTTCAAACTCCATGTCATTATCAGTGTCTATCTCCGCATCATCAGTGAAGTCACAGTCAGGGTCAGTTTCCATCTCATCATCGCCGTCCACCATTTCAACAGATTCCTCACTTTCGGTCAGCAAGTTGCACTGTGTCCCTATGCAGTGCTGAGATGGGCTAACTTGGGTACCTCTGGAATATTTCTTTATTCCAGGAAAGATAGAACTCTGTATCTGTAGGGAATTGCCAGCCATCAATGGTATCAATACAATAAGACTGCTACAATTTCATTCATCATAGCCTTAAAGGATGTAAATGTTTACAAATTCACTGTGAAGAGACATATGGATATATACAACAGAAGTTATCCCTGCCAATGCATTTCATCAAATATAATAATGCAGGTGCCTTGTGACACTTACCGCAACATTTGCCTGCACCCTAAATGACAAGTGAGAGCAAGCTTCATGGTTGGCAGTAGGCACGGCACTCGCCCCTGGTGTAGCAAACAGGGCGGACGCTGTCAGAGGCGAAGTTTCTTCGCCTAGGTCGGCAGTGCTTGGGTGTGACACTTCAGTCTGTGATTCATCACTGTCACTTGATTTATCTATCCGCTCAGCTGCTAATAGCATTTCATTTACTACATGCATGACGAGAAACAGCTGGATCGATATACTGGCAACTTGGTGATTCATTCATCGACATCTAAATCAGTATACATCAGCAGGTCAAGACTAGCCTAAAAGTTCAGCCAACGGATATCACCTGTTGTCGTTGCTTTTTCTCTGAGGCTCTCCTTCGCTAAGTTTGACTGTCATCGACTCCCACGTGGCTACAGAGAAACGTATGTAATTTCAGTTCACGCAGAGCAACAGGTTTTTCTTCGTCCCGACTGCAGAGCAATCTATTGCATGATTCAAGCTAGCCACCACGTTCTCCATTAACTCGTCAAAAGCAGATGTGACAAATGCTTGCTGAGCTCGCGGGCAACATCTCTGCATGATACAAAGTCACATCACGTGTATTGCAAGGTGTTTGCTTTAGCTTGTGACAGCCGTTAAAAAAGCAGAAGCGATAGGATGCAGACCGGTCATACTGATAGGTATACTCGTAGCCTACCACGCAGATTGAGCAAAAAGGTTGCTTTTGCGAACTAAAAAAGCATTGTCTATGCCCTCCGAGTCAATGCATATAAGACACGCATTTTGATGATCAAATAAATTGATTGCGACACATACCATATTGAGCACAATCAGTAAAGCCGTGCAGATTACTCACGTGAAGAAAATCACGTTGTAGGCGCTTACTTTGATTTGTTCAAGGTACGTTGTAGTTTGGCAAATGCATAACAGATGCGTGCATGTATGTGTGCGCTGTGGGAAGCATTC
Source organism: Urechis unicinctus (assembly GCA_034190875.2). Taxonomy (NCBI): domain Eukaryota; kingdom Metazoa; phylum Annelida; class Polychaeta; order Xenopneusta; family Urechidae; genus Urechis; species Urechis unicinctus. The sequence continues at coordinate 51,531,763 of CM067351.1, read as the reverse complement.
TCTCGTATTAACTATCATCAAGCCAACATGGCCATGCGTCAGTGTACACGCAAGCGTTCCCTTTTCTACTACGCTTCCTCAGCTGTTTGTTGAAGTACTCCGATATGGCTCAAAGCCCCATGCTATTCATATTCCTGCCTAAACCTCCTCCGTCGCAGTACAAACCTGCTTCGCAAAGCCTATATGATTATAGATTCATTCCCCTCAGCCAATTGCGGGTGTCATGCGCGTTAGATGTACTATCTAGCACCCCTAATAAACCGACGTGCTGCGCTGCGTCTTCAGCTGCTGAGGAAATCGAGAGGGACTGATAGATCATGTACGTACGTTTTGTTCGTGCATTGTGCGGGGCTACAAAAAACGCCAACCAATTACCATCGAAACAGCCGCATCGTCCCTGCTACACATGCCATACTGTAGACGCGCAATAGAAGCATCGATGGACTCCATTGGCAACATCTCAAGATAGCTCCACCAACACCAAGGCTTGTCTGCAGAAACTACCTGCTCTACGAGACACAACGGACACCTATGTGCCAAGGTGCAAAACATGAATGTCAAATTATCACTAGGACTCGCAGGAGAGAACAAATATAGACTTTGGCAGGTACAGCACCTAAATCCATATGCAAACTCAGATAGCGTCACAGGCCTGTCTGTGCCCTGCAATCATCATAAAAAAATTTGCAGTATGTTCCCAAGACGCGCAAAGCGACTGACAGTGAAAGCAGCTTTAGGGCAGCACTTTGGAAAGAGCTACTAGGTGATTTTTATGCGGCACCGTCTTTGTTCGTCTATCAAATATGGCTAAAGATGCATCCTTTCTAGCAAGTCAGCTCTCTGTAACTTACTAGTCTGATTATGATTTGTGCAGTCACTCGGTTGGCTGCAATTACCAAGAACTATACATTCTAATTTCATCATGCATGGGCGCTTGTTCATTTTTATGATAATCATTTTTGTAAGCAATAAATATTTTGCATCGAGCGCTAAATAAATTACATATTTTAGTAATTTAATAATAATTGATTCATCATTTTAATTGTCACTTAATTAAAGCTGCATCCTAAAAAAATCAGATATAATTGGCTGCCATCGCTTATTTATTGCTACTATAATCGCACAAGGTTAATTTAGTGAAGATAGGTTTGGGCATCATGAGAGCACTTCTAGTACTACTTATTATCGAAAAGACTTTTGAACAAAGTATATTTACTTATTGGCATAAAAGAAACTCATTTAAAAGGCAGCAAATGGATATCCATATTACGAAACCCATGACAGTAGCTGCGCATTGTTGCATGCCTTCCAGCGCCGTCTTTGGCTAAAGCAATTGCAGTATTATTTAGTGGATATACACATAACGTGAATATATGTGTTTATATATATATATATATATATATATGCATATATATATATATATATATATATATATATATAAATATATATATATATAAATATACATATATATATATATATATATATATATATATATATAAACATATATATATAAATATAAATATATATATACATATATATATATATATATATACTTTATATATATATATATATATATATATATATATATATATATATATATATATATATATATATATATATATATATATATATATATATATATATATATATATATATATTTATATATATATATATAAATGGGGACTAAGCAAATATCAGCCTACGTGATGTATGTCATATGCCCGGAGTTTTCGAAATTGACAGTAATGTAGTAGTTGTAACAACTATGTGTATACGAGCGAAAAGGAGTGATGGCTTATATAACAGGAGAACATATATTGAGTTAAAATGCTTAATTATAACATGAGCAAGAATTTAATGTGGTATTGATCGTTAATAATAGTAGTCTTTTTTTAAAATCATGCATACCGCATAAAGGACTACTAAGGGAACAAAATAAATACGAACGCAGTATATGCCATCTGAATTAATGTACTACCCCTGATTACATCATGTTAATGATCATTACTAACATTAAATAACATTTACAATCCTACTTTATTTGTGTATAATCAGTGAACGACTGTCATAGCCAGCAGCCAGCTTGTGTATGGAAATTACTTACGAATAAACATAGCTAATTTAACTCTGCCATTAAAGCAAAAAAGCGGTTCAAATTAACTTCTCAATTATAATTTATGAACACCCGAAGATCCAAAAAGGTGTAAGTGAATATATCAATTTACATATTCCTTAGCAGATAAACTATTTCGAAACATAATACAATATCGGTATCACTAATTGTTCAGCGTACGTAAATACAGCATTCCACAATTCGCTAGCAACTTTATATAGCATGTTTAAGCAAGAGGTCTATAAGGGCAGTTAAAATCACTGCTGTTTCAAGGTGTCTTACTCTTTGTTTACCCACCTTATTAATCACTCGTCATAATAAATATAGCCAAATTGATTACATTTGCAAACACACCGAACGAGTAGTTGCCAAACAAACGGACATGGTCATTACTAGAGTAGCCGTACGGCAAATGAATCCCAGGCATCGAGTGATTCAGACAGTTCTAGCGCATTAATTGGCAATCAAATATACACTAAGCTACCTGCTACATATGCAAATGCATCCTTGAGTTCGATCTATGCGCATAATCGTACAACAAAAGACCTCGCAGTGCATTTGCTTCCTCGGCAATTGGTGATCAAACGTTGTTCCTTATGATGCTCAGATGATGCCAACCTGTGCAATACTGAGTTGCTGACATTACAATAATGCAGAAGCAACACACCATCTTTGCCTCTGCATATCAAAAATGAATATAATTTCGGTTTCGTGATAATTCGTCAAAACAGCCAATGCACAGGGTTTCACTGGAGCTCTTAAGATTTATTGTAAGTATGATTGGATACATCTATCTTTTAAATTCTTTAATGTATGGCATGAACCTAAGAACTAATCAAGGTAGCTGATAGCTCAGGAATATCTAATGATTCGTAATATCATTATGGCTCTCTTATCTTGTGCTGCTAAGACACAAAGTAAACTGCTTTGGAACAAAAAGCAGTTTGCATGCGCCAAAAGGATAAAGCACCCCCATGTGTGTGAGGAACATAAGCTGTGCATGCGATTTGTTGACCCGAAATACAACATCCACATTGGTAGCATGTAGCTTTGTTAACCAATGTCATTACGCAGGACATACAACGTGCCATCACTAAAGCTAGTTAAATCATAGGCAAAGTTATTGGAACAGCTGTTTCCATTCATCATTGCATAATTACTGGCAAATAGCAGCGCTGATATTTGACTATCACTCTTAAATGAAGCTAAAGGATGATGCATTTAACAATTGCTTTTTTGCTCGACAGACGTATATAACGTTAAGCATTCCAACTGAGTGGGAATGTAGGGACTGTCTTTGCTTGCCATGACGGTTATTGGCTTAACAAATATCGATTTTTGCAGGCCAACTTTATGGAATATGAAGATTAATGTTTGCTCAAGCAAACGACTGCATCATGGCGATTGGTAACTATCAGGGATGTGGGATGTGCATGTTTAAAGTAGGCTTTCTAAATTCCTTTAGGGAATCATCACTTTCTACCAGACTTCCACACGCTGCGACATCCCTCGTACAATCGCTTATATCCTTAGTCATGCTAAACAGTACGCATGGAACCTAGGCGCTAGGGCGCATGGGCTGACGAGGCGTTCGGGGTTTGTTTACTACAATACTAACCAATATCCGCAGCATCACGGCCATTTGATTTTTGATAAACTCTGTGCTCCCCTTAATCGGCAGATATGTGTTGACTGTATATCCTGATGATGGTGATGAACAACGTAAAGGGTCATTTAAAAGTAAGGGGTCGTAAAAGTTGCAATATATAATGATGCATTGAATCAACGACTACCAAAAGACTGCATGTATTATTACCCATTATAATATATTCGCAAGCTACTAGATAAAGTATATGCTTATAACAATTCAAAGAATGTGTTTGCAATTACTGGCGTACAAAGCCTGGTACGAGTAACAGTGCAAGGCAAATACGTGCAATAGTATTGATTACATTTACTATCCTACAACAAATATTGCTGCGGCAAGACAGTTGCACAATGTATATGTTATGTCTATACTAGTGCTAGTGACTGTTTTTTTTAGCATCTGTGCTGTTATTGACTCAGGACATCTACATTATCATCGATGTTCCTAATTATTTCTGAGCTGAGATGGCAGCACTTCACCTGTCTATCTATTATTGTTGTCAAATAAGACGACGACAATAACGTTAACAATGTAGTAAGGTGTTGCTCATTAAATAACAGAACGTCCATGTTTCAAACAGAGATCTGTAAACATTTGTTTACATATATATCTTCTCAATCAATTGTAGAGTTCTAAAATGAGATGCGTTATTAGCTTAAGCATCTTCATTTTTATCGCATCGCGAATTATATATCGTCATTAGTGCTTTTCGGTCAACTATGAATATTATTCCACAGGGACATGCTCATAGTCCGATTGAGAATGGGGCTTTCTGTGCATTCCCCCCTTCCTTATATTGCAGTGGAACAATGCATTGTTTATGTTATGCCGTCTTGGACTGCAATTATTGATGTTTATTGAAGCACAATATGCAGCTCACTAGGATTGCTGCCTATTCAGTCGCAACAAAGGCCACCACTAACAGCCAGTTCGGCGACACCACCGATCCGAAGCAAAACGCAACAGGAGCGTTCGACAATGTGAATGCACTTGAATTGTATTTATATACCGGTCTATTAAAGAACCATTCTTAATGATATACTAATTGCAAAGTGTTTAATGTCCGTTGAACTATTTAGATTTGATAGAGAAACTCTAATGAAATGCGTAATCGTATTAAATATTCAGTAACAATTGGATGCTAATTGCGGAGATTGTATTTATGATATTATTGATAAAACTATTTCGGTTGACGGTAGTCGGTTTTGATAAAAGTTATTGTATAATTCAGGACTTCAGCGATTATGGTTGCATTTCTTACTTCTTATTTTCGTTGATTAATAGTTTAAAAGGCACATGTGCTTGCTTTCGTAGGTTCCGAGAAGAATGTGCGTCTGATATTGGCAATGTCCAAAGACTTTTCAGCATCATCTATTCATCGGCAAGACCTCAGCCGCGCAAATTAAAATTACCTGATTGATAGCTTCTACACAAGTTCATTGCATACATGTCTACATAAGCCATGGCGAGAATGTAGTATGTGAGGTACACCTTTTTTATTTGGGCATCACGTTCCTCTAATAAGCATTACACAAAAAGAACAAAGCAATTTATGATGATAATTAGATGGAAAGTTTTTTTCAAAATGGACACCTTGGTATGCATGCCTATTTGTTTTGGTATGTACAACACCGGCTAGACCGTAAACACGCTTTACGATTTATAGTGATAAAATATATGTCCGACATTCTCTCTTTCTGGCTCTCCCTCACTTTTTCTCACTCTCTGACGCTGTCTATTTCTCTCCATCTATTGTATCACGATCTTCAGTATTGTAGCAAATATGAGATATCTAATCCCGTTGCAATTATATTGGTACCATCAACAAGATTGTATACAATTATCATATGTTACCAGCATGTCATTGGGTTATACATGTATGTTATTAAGTTGGTACTGCACTTATCGTCAGTTTGAAGGAAAGTTCTCAAGCAGCTAATTGAGTTGTCAACGCAAACATTATGACCGCTTTTTCATGGAACAAAACGGATTCCTTTCAACAATAGACTATACATTATACCCTTTTGGTTATATTGGGAGTTTTGGCTAACGCTGACATGAAAATCAGAAATGTGCTTTGTGCAAATTCCATGTGTGTGCTATAGATTGCTCATTACTTAGCCGGCTAAAAATTGTACAATAAAATTGCCATTTGACTATATTGCTCACTCCTGTGCAAATTAGGAATGTATTAATGTATAAGGCGCCGACAAAGTGATTGCCTGTACATTACGCATTTGTCCCATGTCAATCCTAAAAGTGAGCAAAACTACACATGCATTAGTAGAATCCCGAATGAAAGTGTTCCCCATAAACAAGACCCCAATAATGCATATTTCACAAGAGCATGTTCATTAAATAAACGAAATTTCTGCTTTGAAATAATATTATTGTAGCATCTTCCGATTTGCGTGAATAAAGGGTTTACTTAGGAGGGTTTACTTGTGGAAAGCTGAGTCTGTGCACATTCAGTAAACTGTAATAGTTGATCCATTGTGCCGCTATAGCGGCTTAACACCACATGCGCGCGGTGCACAACGATTTGATCTATATTATCAATTGTTTATTACGACGTTATGTTTAGAGGATACGTCCTCGGAGACTAATGGGATGCTGACGTGCTGCTTAAGAGGCCAGTTCGACCTCTTTAGTGGGCGCATCAGTGCAATTGGAGCGTTCCATTCAAGCATGATATTTATACGCCATATGCTGACCCCCACCCCAATTGTCCACCGCATATTACCATTCTGGTCGGTTTTGTTTCAGGAATCCTTATTTATGCAGCTTTTTGTGCTTTGACAGTCATCCGGTACCAAGCAAACATGACCTGCGTGGCAAACATCCCTCACCACACAAATTGAGCTTATGTATTCTTCAGTACATTATGCTGTGTTTAATCATTGCGAAGTGCTTCCGGCAGCCAACAAATGTATTATCAGCCATTATGTCAACGAGATTATATATCCTGAATAGTGTGCGCTTAAGTTCACTAACGACATGTTTGTAGGCAAATAATTAGGTATAGGTGATTAAATCTCGACCGGGGTGATACGATTCTTCTGATATAGATACTGCCTTCATATACTCTTACTTCATACTCTTACTTATTTGAATGTGTCTGCAGAAATGGTCATGCGGTCGAATATTATCCTGAACTGATGACCAAACGAACAATAGTTTTGGATACCTCTGTCATTTTTAATAAACGGAGTTCATATGACTAGTTTTCTAGCCGCTGTTGTTCAATATACCTCCTCGTAACCATTAACAGAGTTTGTGAAACCAATAAAACAAATTCACTCACTCTGCAGAGGGTATGTAAATCTTGACGGACTCGTCAAGCGTCATGCTTTTTTCTGGTAGGTTTTATAAATGGACAAAACTACATGAATGTTTAGTCTTACATTTGTCTGTAATTCGACACGTGTGAGCCTAAATCTCTGCTATGGATCAATTCAATATTTTGCTTTTACATCAATACAAATATCCCGGAATTTCCTGGTATTTGTTTTTTACCCAATTACGTGAGATATACAACTCACACATCGAAGATGATGAATTTGTCAAAGTTGGCAACACTTACAATAGACGACTCAGATATGATTATTACTGATAATCAACATTGAATCAACTCCGTCGGGATTGCAACGCTGTGACGGATTTCAGCGATCGTCCTCTCTGTTTAAGTCCATCACCGGCCAGTGTTCTTGCTCCAGAAGGTTGTTGACAATGTAATATCACCTTCTACAGCGTGGACATTAACGATCGAGTATAGTGAACAGCGTGGACCCTGTGAGGGGCTACCTGTTTGCAATAGGTCACACCGGACATTTGATTAAGTTGACATTTATTTCATATTGTAGTTGTTATTTTCGCTATTTTTAAGCCTTGGTCCGGGGTGTTTGTGCAGCAAAAAAGCTCTGCAAAACGACATTTTTCCCGCTCTCATCAATCGCAGTGACGTCAGTCCAGTAATCCCATGTTGTTTTGTTTATATCACCGTAGCGCCATCTAACGATTGAAGTGTACTATAATAAGCGGAGCGATCACCACAGAGCCACTCGAATCGAACCCTCTTAGCGAAGCTATACATTCTTTGATAAGATGCAATATTTATGAGAATATGTAACTGAGACGCTATATTTATGAGAATATGTAACTGAGACGCAATGGATCCACCTTGTGAGTGACCACTGAATAAAGTGATGCTCTGTTCCACACCTCATGTTGTAGGCCACGTTGTCGAATACCCCTCATCATGACAATGGTACCTACAATAAACACAGTTGCGGGATTCGTATGTGCAATCAAGTGCTACATAGGGAAACGTCGTTCATTTTCAGACTGCTATTCGCGCGGCCAAAGCAAAAAAGAACTGCACGAAGCGCTTGACCTAGCAGCGACACTTATAACCGACCCAAACTGGGTAATAGTCGCGTTTTTTATCAGAGAAAGCTGCTATAACAACTGGCAAGCATTATTTTTTCATATACGTGACTCATCTAATGACTCACAAGAAAAGATTGAGCTGGTCTGTTATTTCTGCGGGGAGGTTGCATCGCTCTTGACGTGAGCGGCGAACAACATTGTGATTTAGCTCAATGAGTAGCATAGGGAATGGCGGTTCTGGCGCACCGACCTATACTACTATTGTCTGTGAGCGTACATAAAGACCCACATACACTAATCAATAGACCCACTTCAACGTATTTTCAATACCAGTGTGGTTAATCATTTGATAATGTACTGTGAGGTTCCATTTCAGCGTATTTTTATCATATTTTAGTACCAGTTTGACCATGCCCACACATATACCCCCCAATTGTTTCTGTACCAGGAAGAGTGAGTAGCAGGGTACTGGCACACCTACCTCCCTACTGACCCTTGGCAGCTTATACAATATATTTGCTCACCCTAAGGGGGCCTCGGACCCGACTCCCAAACGGGGCCGAGGCTAGTTAATTGGTAAACTAGTGCGACCATAGGCCAGGGTGTCTACACCGTTCTCAGCTATCCACCGATTTGAGTCAAAGGGGCAGAGAGACACATTGTTGACGTGCAACCCATAGAGCTTATGACCCTTATAAAGGCGGAAGGGTTCGACATAGCTACCGAATTTATGGCTACTTTTTTTCCGGCCTAGACTACCGAGCCCTCCAGACCAATTTTTCCAATCCAGCCAGGGGTCCGCCAACTGCCAGCCAGGGGTCCGCCCAAGCCGCCGAGCCAGGGGATTTCCCTACACCGAAGTATGGCTACTCAGCCAACCCCCGATGCTACCCATACCAAAAACCCGCCAAATTCCCCCTTTTAAAGATTTGGCTACCTATCCGATGTACAATGGACATAGCTACCACATTCGAAAGCATGGGCATACGAAGCGAGAAGAGCATTGCACCGCATCTCTTGTTAGAAAACGATTACGAGAACAACCTGCTCTCGGACATATCCAAGGTGGACTATCTAGCCGGAAACCTTGGGCCAACTCTTTTGCAGCCGCTGGAGCGGCTTCCCCTTTTCGTCGATATGCGGCGGAAGGAGTGCGTAGAGGTTGGAGGATTGCTCCAATGCAGCACGGGAGAGGATGGCAGCGCCAAACAGATCCGTACCTACGTCGACAACGCGGCAAGAGAGCTTCTAGCACCCTTGGGAAAAACACAAACGATCGACACAAAGCTGGTCCACACCATGCACGCAAAGAGAGAGGGGGGAACTATCCGCAGCACTATTGCCCTGCATCGAGAGAGACACTGACAGTAGAGCGAAAAAGGCCTGGATGGGGTTGCACCCCGACAAACCCATAGCTGGATACTTTGTCACCAAGATTGCGGTCTCCGAGATCCCCATAGACGGCGTACAGAAGGCCCTCCCAGCTGTGGAACGCATGCTGCAGGCAATGGGCTATGGGCTCTACAGCGTGGACTACACACGAGACTTCTCCGGGGTCTTGGACAGGCCCGCCCTGGTAGACCACCTGTGCAACAACAACGACTTCCGCATGCAAGGAGAACCCCTCTGGGAGACCAACCAGCCATGCATCCTTGACAACACCGCCAGCGTAGGAAAACACGTCTGCACCTGGATGCACACGTACAACGGGTGTACGGTACGAACCAAGCTATACAACAAGGTCGTCTCCAACTTCGAAGCTGGAGAGGTGCGGGAAACAATGGGAGGCCAAGTGGACTACTTGGTGGAAAAGGAGGGGGAGGGGGAGTCTCCCGACCTCCAAAGCTTGGCGTTGTTTGGCCTTCCGTCTGTGGTTGTTTGGTTTCTTGGGAGATACTGGAGAACAGATCCCGATGCAAAATTCGTACATCCTCGCACCACACACGCAGTGGAAAAACGGCCCGTCGTACCGAACCCTAGGGCCGTCCCTTTCTACATGGAGTAGCCCTTGACGGACCCCCTGGGCCACACGGCAGCTATGTCGATCTCGTCTGCCGTTGGGGTGACCAGTTTGGAAACGGCAGGGAAATCCCCTGCATGTCATAAGAGGTGACTTACAGGGGGCGCCTGCTGGTGGTGTGTTGCCAATCATGTCAGTGGACAATAGGATCAAGGAGGAAGCGCGGAGAGCCTTGCAAATACCCTTTTAGTAACACAGAATTTACGCCCGGATATCGCCCGAATAAAGGCTGGAATGTCCAATCAAACGGCTGGTGGTGACTTGCACCAGGATATTCAACCGCATTTATTTTTCCACCTTCCTGCTCAATTTGATCCCCCTGGATTTTCCTCTTTTTTGTCCATTCATCCTAGACGGTAGCTGCTCAATCAGGTCAATCTTGCCTCTTCATATGTAGGCACAATATGACACACTAGTGTTGGTGTGCCGTTAAGTTATATACTACCTTTACCTTATTATGTGGTGTTTGAATCGAGGGAACTCGATTCAGGAACACAGCCACAATCTTGCCGTGATTCATTATTAAAAATATATATTCACAGGAAACTATTGTTCCTCTGGGGATCGTGTACTGTGACATATCCACCTAACAGGAAACAAAATAAACAAAAGCCAAGTTCTGATCACGAACATTTAATACTTCATGCAATATGTTGGCAGTTAGCATCCAGCTGATGAGGTTACATGCTAGGCACATTACATAGTTTGACTAGACGCGCATGGTATAGCAGTAACAGTTGTGGTGTATGATGGGCTGACAAAACGCAACGCAAGTTACTTCGTGGTATTGTGTACTATCACATATTAGGCGTAGCGAATTACTGAAGTCATCGTTGTTACCACGCTTCCTGGAAGAGCTTCGACTTATGTACAAAACAGCCGTAAATAAATGTTTTTACGAGCTAGCTTGTTTGTTTGTGTGTTCGAATTATAGTCGTTTTTAGCAACTAGGCTATGTACGACTAGCAGTGAGAGTATCTCTGAGGGTGGTCACTGCAGGGAGCACGTCGTTCTCAGAGATGGGACCGAGTCACGAGAAACCAGTCAGGTGGTCATACCTTGGAGTCGAACACACAGCCTGTGGATCGAAAGGCGAGGCAATACAACACCATGCCACTGGGACCGGCTACGAGCCAGCGATTTGTTCCATCATCACTCAACAAGCTTCTACCCATGGCACGCCAGCTGTCGGTACGAGTAACGTTGTTGGCGAATAACTCGTCGGAAAGCGATATGTTTCCAGCGTAAAGACAGATGTAGTATACAAAATAATATCCCTGACTTTCGGTATTGATCACTATTTTTATGGTCAAAAGATGTTTTGACGACAAGAGAAACATTGCAGGCATAAACGCATAGACAAACCAACACTAACAGCCATGCATATCGTTTTTTTACGAGCCAGGGAATCATTCGACCATCAAGCAATCCGCATCGAGTGGCACGCCAGCTGACAGTAGGAAAGAAATGCTCGTATATATCGGACAGTTTGATCGTTTCTTCGATGAAACTATTGCATTCAAGAGAATGCTTCCCACGGAGCCTGCATCTGTATTGCATTTGCCATGTTACAAGGTACCACGAACAAATCAAAGCAAACGCTAACAATTGATTTTGTTAACATGAGTCATCTTCACAGCATAACTGCTTGTTCTCAATATGATTTGTTCAGCAAACGGTTTACTTATATAAATGCATGTATCACATACAGTCATTGTCTCAGAGGGCACCGAAAATGCTTTTCCGTTCGCTTAATCGACCTTTTACTGTAATACTTGCTTACCAATGGCTTTTGATATACGATATGGTAGTTTACCAAGCAGTATGACTAGTAAACATCCTATTGCATCTATTGGTTTTGATCGCACTTCGGCCGTGTGTATTAGCTAGCAAATACAATCTCCCATTGCCAGGTCACGAATTAGAGTGGGATGTTCCATTGCACAATGCCGAGATATTTCTCACGAGCTTCGCATCTGCTATTGAAGAGTTGTATGATGCAGAACATGGTGGCAAAATTAAAACATGCAATAGATTGCTCTGTCGTCGGGGACGGAGAAAAACCAATAGTTATGCGTGAACTGAAATAACTTATTCAATAACATGGCTTTCCAGCGTTGCAATTTGCACATACCACACGTACAACAAGAAAAACTGATGGTCTATTTGGTCATGGAACTTAAAAAAATGCTAATGACAGACAATTTATTAGAAAATAGGGTTTTTGCATAAACTTTTTAATAGCGAGGTAAAGCTAGACCAAATAATGCATTGATATATTAGACCGGTATAACGAACACAATATAAAGATATGAACCAAAATAATTGCGGTAATCGAAATGACATCTGCTTGGTATATGTTAAGTAATGTGAGCTGAATGGACTATGTCGTTTCTGTTTATCTGGCACGCCATAATGTGAATAAACGTAACCAGGCTCCTGTTATTTTGTCATTGAAGTTGCAGTGGCAGTAGAGGTTCAATAGTTATGATAGCACAATGATCCATATTGCATTAATAATGAAGGCAACTACACGACAAAAGACATAAACAGCAGTATTTTGGCCCTGTCCGTGCATAAATCACAGCCTACAAAGGATTATTACTTTTATGGCATGGCGTATAAGGGTATGACTTCCACATTATCGCAGACAACAGCACGCATTTTTAACAGCCAATAATGTCCCAAAAAAGCAAAAAGGCTATCGTACACATATAAACGCATGTTTATCCAACAAGGCACAAAAAATATTAACACATTCATATCGTTATAGCACACAAATAGAAATTCCTTCGGTGGTCAAAGAAAAAAATTAGAGTAAGCAAACGCACACTCAAACTCGCCTTATTGACTCATTAATATGCCACACCACACATCGCACACTACATTTTTCATGTACAGTGATTTTCGTTGTGATATATTTCACCAGCAATGCACCTATTTATGGTAAGAAGGTGCACCACAGACACCTGATACCAATGATCTAATATAAAGCCAAAACGTATTCAAATGTTTTCATCTACCATCATAGCTCGACCGCGAAAAATGTATATGACATGCGCTACCCCGCGTCTATGAAATGGATTTGTATCTGTTGGTTATAATTGAATGTTCTGATATGCGTCCTTCTAAACGGATCATAAGATTGACAAGGTGTGTACAATTTGCATACTGATTTTAATCGACAGTGGCAATTCTAAGCATAAGAGGGCGTCCGATAGAGTCTCTGTCCTTGGAACTGCGCTTAGTTACTACCATGTCGAAGCAAGCACTAAGATTTTGCATTTCAGCACTGACGCTCATTATTACCTGGGGGAATCAATTGCTTTGCGAACATTCTTTTCGTATTATTTGAGACGTTATGTGGAGTGCTAAATCATCAAGATATTATTGTCAACAACGCTTCATATGCGTGAAGCTGTATATATGTTTATATAAATACATACATACATATATATATATATATATATATATATATATATGTATATATATATGCATATATATACATATATAAATATATATATAAATATATATATTTATATATATATGTACATATATATATATATATAAATGTATTTATATATATATATATATATATATATATATAACTATGTGTATATATATAACTGTACGTGTATATATATATATATGTATATAAACATATATATGTATATATATACATATATATATATATATTATTTATATATACATGTATAATAAATAAATATTTATATATATATATACTATATATATATATAATTATATGTGTATATATATATATGCATATGTATATACATATATATGTATATATATATGTTTATATATATGGGATATATATATATATATATATATATATAATATATATATTATATATATATATATACATCTCTATATATATATTTTTATGTTATCTCTTTTTATATATATACATATATATATTTTAAATATCTATATATATATATATATATATATATATATATATATATATGATATATATATACATATGTATATACATATATATATATATATATATATGTTTATATATATGTGTCTCTCTATATATATATATATATATATATATATATATATATCGATAAATATATATATATATATATATATTATATATATATATATATATATATATATATATATATATATATATATATATATATATATATGTATATATATATATATATATATATATATATGATATTTATATATATGATATATATATATCTATATATATATATATATCATATATATATATATATATATATATATCTATCTCTATATATATCTATCTATATATATATCTCTATATATATATATCTCTATTATATCTATATTGTCTGTTTACGCTCTATCCAACCTATCTCTATGTATATTATATGATCTAGCTCCGTTGATCATTGTTAATATTGTTGTTTACGCATATATCCAACCATATGGGTTTAATGATCTAGCTCCGTTGATCATTGTTAACTGCATATGAGATTCTAAGTGGCACTGATATATGATCAAATCATTGTTTACTGCCAAGGTAAAACATTGCTGACATAAACCCTAAGTTCTTATTGAAACTCTTGGTAGCTGAGTGACGGTTTATGTGCGAAGGTTTGTGAATGGTCATAAGACCTTGCAGCTTAATTCTTCAAGAGGCTGCGTTCTGCCATAATATGTAAATTTGACGAGACATATCTTGACAACTTGAGTTTATAGGGCCGCAGCAACATGTCAGATGGTTTAAATAGCTGTTTCCGTTGCTACTTAGGAGTCAAGTTGATGTTGGTATACTAATACATTTCACCAACAGCACGGATGGTATATTTCCTTCGTCATTTAATGCAGGTGCCATGAGATAATCTCAATTAAAACCACTCTTGACATGCATATTTGCTCGATTATGAATGTTTACTCCATGTTATCCGGTGAATCATTCATTTGTCAGTTGATTGTCAACGAAATCGTGGTTTATTATAGCACGTGGTTGTTAAATACATCATAGCTTCATTCAGTCGCCCCTGCTGAACGACCTTATGACACTAGGAGTCACGTGCAAATAACGATACACGTTCATGCGGCTTACAGCTTCATGCTAATGATTCATTTGCGAGACCCACAATAGGATATCCAATTCATCTCGATGACGCGCATTATACCTGTACCAGCGCATTAATTGATTTATACCGGCATATTAACGTCGACCATGCCCTCCCTCCGTCCGTGGGTGGAAACTTGCAATAGGAACAAGTCAGTTGCACAAAACATTCCACCCTTATTAATGATATTCAATTTAGCTTTTCCACTGCTGAGAAGATTGTGCAACTCTCTCGGAGATGAAGTGTAAGTGCCATGCGGAAGTAAATAATAAATAAAGAGGAAGCAGTAGATAAAGGGAAGTCTTAATTAAATTAAAGATAATGCATTAAATGAAGGTGATGTTATAAATAGATTTTATAATTTGCCAGACCGTCCACCTCCACTCACTAAAGGATATTGTCCATTTTCAGGTTGCATTTACGTTCGCTACAATTATGATTACTTAGCTGCAATGTCTTCATTCACTTTCCAATACCTATATGCGGAAACCACCATGTAATTTGGGCACAATGCTCTTTTGCCGCGCATCATATGAACAATAAGTTGCTAGGCGCTGTGAAGATTTTGCGTTGACAGTGCGCTGATGAAAACAAGTACATATTTTGTAATAATATATCAGAAGATTACAATAAATATTGGCGTTCATCAAGACTATAAACATCATCACAGGGTTAAATAATATGCATAGCGTTTGCAACCTTCAGATTTAAATGCATCAATGAAGGGCCGCTTTTGGTATCTCGCTTCATGTATTTATATGTTTAAGTGAGAGCGTGCCTTAAAGGCTACCTAGATAATGGTGGGATTATTTAGTGCAGCAATAGGTACATAGGCCAAAGAACAAATGTAACCGTTATTATACACTTTTGTGGCTGGACAAATATGCACACTTACGAAATCCGATGTGCCAACGGCTGCGTCAGAGATTTCGTGGCAGAATGCTGTTCACCATGATATGACCAGGACAACTTTGGCAGAAGTGAATTCAAGAGGTAGAATAGCGTCAGCAAAATCAATTGATTACAGAGGGATAATTTAAACGCTGAACTGTCAGAAAGACACATAATTTCAACTGTCAACATTATCCGTGGATACGCCACAGAGGATGAACCAAATGTTGATATCATATATCTGTATCATTTTATTTTGCACGTCACGTGTCCTGCATATCCTTCTCAAATAAAATTATCAGTAGCATTATCCCATTAAAGTATAGCTATGATAATTAACCGATGGATTATTTCTGATTAATATTTTATTTCAATGTTTGATCAATGAGTTTGCAAAAATACCCGCACATGTGTTAATCCCATTCGCTTTACAATTAGACTCAATTTTAAGCGAGCAATGTAATGCGGGTTCGCAACCGTGTCCCTAACTATAGAAACAGGCACAAGCAAGTGAATTATTGAACAGCACAACATTTATTGGGCGTGGATTTGAATAATCGCTATAAAAGTGACGATATGTTGCTTTTGTATTTTGCTCTTCTTTTACTAACGCGAATTGCAGTTAGACTTGGTGTCACAATTGAACAGCATATTGCTGTTAGCTTGCTGGAGACTTAGTTGCCACCTGGTGAATATATTTACAATACATTAATTAAGATGGGAGGCTTAATTGTTTTCTGTATTTTTCATTTTGTCCAAGTTTGGAGGTGCTGGCGGTGATGTCAAGCTTTCCGGAAGGAGAGCATCATGATTTTCCTCATTAGCTCGTGGTTAGGAATTATAATTTGCCTACATAAAACATAGATTGAAACATCACCAGTGAATCGTCAGACGCTGAAATTTGTTTAAATATTTATGAAAGCGTCCAGGAATAGTACAAAGCATGCTGAACGGCAGGCAGCAAGGGGCATACCTAACCATTTTATGACCCATGCCTCTGTACAAGCGTATTTTTCTAGCTGCATTACAACAAAGTTTGTTATAGCTTCTTATACAGCCACATCATTGCACAGGTCTTGGTCAGTTCTTTAGCTCAGAACGTCATTCCCAGGGCGTCATTTGGAGTAATGTGTGATCAAACGGGGCCTTCAGGATGATTTCTGTAATACGGAAAAACTGCAAACATGTTAACAAATCAAATTGGCGGTATGTGTCCACGGAAAAAGACATAGCCTTATTTTACGTAATTGCTCAATTTTCTAATGAACTCATTAACTGCCACTTCACATATTGTATTTACAATCATAATTGAACTACCTAATTGCTCAATAATATAAAGAGCTGCAAACCTACCACTTTCCATATCGCAATCACTATCATCAATGGAAGCATTTGGCCAGTTTAAGAGCAGCATATGATTGGTAGTTATTACCACGTGCTGCTCCGTGAAACACAAGGTTCATGAATAAAGTACCGCCATAATATGAGTATATATATATAATCCCATCATGGTTGTAAAATGTGCTCGTTTGCTGAGTGATGCATTATCTAGGTTACATAGCTGTTTGTAAATACATTTATTACAAGGCAGAGGATATGCCAGTGAGAGTAACAAATAGGGCGCTAGCCGTCTCAAAATATCTTCCTCCCGACAGCCTGTACATTTTTCAAAATACATACAATACCAAAACTGCTCACGTCTATTGGTACGCAGGTGAGTAACGACAATTGAAAAAAAAGATACCGACAGCCCTACGTCGACGATCCTAATCAAGACCAGTTGATTTTATGAAATTGATCATTTTCAGGCGTATGTCACATCATTATTTCAAATCTCAATCGTAATCATGCAATGCATACAATTTATAAAGTATATCTGTTCGGTGTGCATGAGATTTGACATGTCCAAAGTAGTGTATCAATAACGGGTCCAGCGCCCGCTCCCACCCGCTCCACCCCTCCACCACTCCACCTTTTCCTAACCTTCCAATAACCAGATTATCTTGCCCATACAGTGTGTTAGTGCGAGCACCTGTTATGTTCACTTCCTTGCGTCGAGATAGCGTTGACTTGTTCAAATAAAACATTATGCATCGCTCGCATATGCAACGGGTTTAGCTAAGACGCAAAGTCATTTTGCTCATTGCCTCCTTATCACTCAACAGTTTGACGTGCGGTAACCGCTTGTCCACGGGGGTTCTCTGGCTCCGCTGGTTATTTGTCCGCCTGCAGCCTCGCAGGTCTTGTATCCGATACCTCGGTGACATGCACACTGTAAGCATATTATCACATTTATATGCAATGTGTAATGCAGCAAACTGCATCAATATTGAACACACAGATTTTTCAGCCGTTTGTAAATGAATATGCCACACACATGAAGCCTTGGAGCAGAATGGAGTGTTTTGCCAATGGTAATCAAACACATTATGACAAAACGTTTGCACGATATCAGCATATTCAATACGTAATTGCTGGTATGTAACAGATCCATGTAATAGTCAGGAGCAAACTTGACAGTATAAGTGTCTGAGCATCACTTTTATGATGCTGGTTACTGATGCCATTTACTCTATCAATAATACATATCAAAAGTGCACAAAAATGAGGCAGGTACAATACGCACCCTTTGCTGATAGGTAACGAATAGGAGATTTATGTAACAGTCCAAGAAAGCTGACATGGAAGAACAATACCCATTAATTTGCTTAAATGCTGCTGAAACAGTGGTCGTGGACATTGCCGTCAATAATTCCTAGCGCTGGATAGAAACTGTTATGCGTGCAAAGTTTATGCCTTGTTTCAATTTTATGAAACGTTTTACTTCGTTTTAAAATGGAATCCATGCAGCGCAACTCTGATTTATTCCAATCAAGTTGAACCGTAGGACATCTAACTGTGAATGCGACGAGAAATCAACACGACGTTGCTCTTTTGGAAACATGAAGTGACTGGATGGAATACAATGTAAGTGAGGAAAATAGTGCGATGGAATGAACTCCTCGGAGATAATTGAAAACATGCAATGTGAATTCTTCAAGCCGTTAATCCAAGTAAAGTCGCGGTTATGTTTGCGGTGCTGAGATGGTCCAAAATATGGCAGCTAATAACAGCAGCCAGTGCGGTTCCACCAATTGATTGTTAAGTTCATGGCTGACGGTGATATTATGTCTCGCGTTATGAAAATTTGGTTTTTACTGCACATGAGCAGCTCAAAGTTTGATCGTGGAAGGGAACATCCAACTGACATTGACATGTAACACGTAAAGATAACGCAGTCTTCATTAAAGATGCAACATGTTTTGTTTATTTTTCACTCGCACGTTAAGCAATTACTAGTGCTAAGATTATCGTTGGTAGAAATACCATTATGAGGCATGACCCCAAAAATAATGCAAGGGTATACAATTTGGAAGTCGACATTAAAGTAACCATGCGACTTGTGTCAAACCTTTGCTGAATTCAGCTCTATTGGTTTAACCCGCAGGTAAGCATTAAGCAAATGAACCCCAATCACAACAATGTGCTCGGCAAGCCTAGACTTAACCCAGACTTGCAAGGAATTCTTATGCTGCAACATTAATTACAATGCCCTGAGTGAAAGAGGCAGAATGGGAGAATGGAGAGGCTGTGATCTCTTGTACACGTTGTAGTTAGTAATACATTGATAGCGGCTCGGCATCCTTTGAAGGAAAGCTAGAACAATCACTCATTCACCAAGCAGATTAAATGCATCAAGTAGTGAAGGCACCTCATAAAACTATATCTTAGCGTCGATGAAGCGCTATCGGTGACTTTTTTTCTTAATCGTGAATCACCCGTGTGCCAATAGACGTGAGTATATTTGATAAAGTGTACTTCTTGAGAAATGTGCAAGCTGTAAGGGTAGTTCTCTGGAGACGCTCAGCGCCCTATATGTAACTCTCACTGCCATAACCTTTGTGATTTGTAATCAATCTAGTTACATACAGCTTTGTAACCTAATTAATGCATCACTCAGCAAAAGAGAAGCTTTCATAACCATGATGCGATTTGCTGCAAGTCATATTAAAGTGCCTATGACACCTAAATATGATTTTAAGTGTAAAGTGAACGAATTAATATAGATTGAATGTTGTTGAAATTTATGACCGCCGATGAATAATTAAAGAGATATTTAACGTTAGTTGGTGCAAAGCGGTATTTCGTGTGTGAACCTTGGTCAACCGAAATTGACTCACATGGATGAACCCAGGTTCAGCCGCCCAAATCTGCTTCCATAGAAACCACGCTGTCAACCGTGAATTTATAATTTATTTAGTCGCGATCAGTCATGCCAAAGCGCTGCGTGGTCGCGAATTAGTCGAACATTTCTTCAGGAAGCGGTCGATTATTCAGTTTCCCTCGGGAAGAGATATTGCGTTTCAATAGATACCTCGAGTGCGGCGTAAGAGGACAGAATGGCTGGGTCCGACCCCGGGGGTCCGACAACCTACTCCCTTTTGTGTAGCGAGCATTTTGGACCTTGATGTTTTGAACAGCCCCTTGCAGTGAGAGATGCTCTCTTGTATGGGTAAAAAATTTACCGGAATATTCTCCCAACTGCTATTCCTACCATATTCACGAGAGGTTGCACGGACTAGATACCAGTCAGGTAGCCCTTGTCGAACGGTAATATAAATATATACCGGACGTCTCGTAGGGCTGCTAGTCAGGTGGTCTAAGGCAGTAGAGTAAAGCTGCTGACATTTTTTTGAAATGTTTAAAAAATCATATTGTTTGCTCAGCTGGATAATGACGACCAACAACCCCCTCTCCCCCACCAACCCAAGCAGTGAAAATAAGTGGTGTATAAATATATATTTATAAGTTCATTTCTTATGAAAGCATCAGCAGTATAGGTTTAACTAAGCTAATCGTCTAATAAAGTAATGCAACAGGGTATCCGAAATCCCTTATCGAATATAGCTGCTTAGATTAGCATATTCATGTTCGTTTTTTACATTTTTTCCATAACTGTGTTCTGATTTTCAAGCTTGAGACATTTTTGTTTGACTTGCCTCTCCAGAAAAAAGGGAATCGCTGTGGTCATGCTCTGGTGATCTTTAAATATTATCCGTTTGGATGCTTGATATATACATATACTGTTTGGTTGTCTCTTCCAGTTCTGTGTTCATGGGCCGTTGACTGGTCGAGAAAGATGCAAAAGGTGGATCAAGCCAGGTGTTGCAACATAACATTTTAGAATTTAGACTAAAAAGTACAAGAGATCCTTCAATTTCCTTGCGACACAAAACAAAATTAATTGCTCTTCATATCCTAAGATACGAGGTGTGCCTTGGAATTGGACAAAATTATCACCAACAAAACAATGTGTAGGAACTTCACATTGGCATCTTAAACCATGATTTTAAAACCTATAAAATACATAAGACAAAACCTTCTAGAGTACATAAGTTAATTGGATTAACCTAGGCAAGGCACTCGCCCCTGGTGTTTTGACGATATGATGCCACATTCTACAGCGCGGATATGAGAGATAAAAAGTAGTAAACAGCCCGGATGCTGTCAGAGGCGAAGTTTATTTGCCTTGGATAAAAATGTGCTAGGTCAAAAGTGCTTGATTTAATAAGACCGATAAGAATTGCCCACGATCAAAAGATACGATAGTTACGTGCTGTGATTGCAATTCCAATGGGACTCACCAATTAATGTTTTGAAGATGGTCAATGTTCGTATTATCGCTCCTCGGAACACGAGTATCAGTCATGTCACTGTCAGATTCAAAAGCACTGTTTTCGGACCGATATGGTTCGAATCCATACGGCAAAATACCATCTACATTATCCGGGTTTGAATGCTCAAGCATTTGAGGCTTCTAAACCCACTCTACATCGCCATATCGTCGAAATCAAATACATCGCTCTCCGAAACTTTAACATATGGCATTGTTTACGGTGAAAACTGAGGTCCTGTCAATGACGAGTTTATCAAGTGATGTCATGGGATGCCGGGCTGCAAATTTGGAAAATGGCGGCGGGTGAACGAGTTAACATAACTTTATCTTACATTCTGTTTCATGAAAATTATCATGAAAAATTTGTGTCACATGCACTTTAAGGCCTTACTGTATTCATAAACGCCGTGTTTCGCGGAGCAGCACCACGAGGCAATAACTACAAATCATATTCTGCTCTGAAACTAGACATTCGCTTCTATTCATGATAGTAACTACAATATGTTAAGTGCAAATTGATCAGTTCATTAGATAATTGAGCAATAGTAAATCAAGGTTATTTTGTTTTTCCTCTACAAATAACAAGACAATATTGCCCATATAATTTGTTCACATGTTGCCCGTACAACAGAAAGCCTCTGGGCTCCGTTTGATCTAACATTACGCCGAGTAACTCCCAAAGAATGAAGTTCAGAGCGTCAGAACGTACAAGGACCTGTGAACTGCTGTGGCTGTATAAGAAGCTATAACAGACTTTGTTGTAATACAGCTAGAAAAATATGCTTGCGCAGAGACATGATTCCTAAAACGGTTAGATATGCCGCTAGCTGTGTGCCATTCACACTATGCGAGTCTGAATGCCATCTGTATGTAAGTATAAGTAGAGCAAAATACAAGAAAACATGTCGTCGATTGTGCTGCGTTTATTCATAAGCAAATGCTTTCTAGGGCAACATGCACAATAATTTTTTTTGTGCGTTTAACTTATTCACAGGCTTGCGCCTGTTACAATTGGTAGGAGCGCATTTACGAATGCCGCATTAAATTTTAAATCGAAAAGGATCAACAACAAGTCTGTATGTTTGCAAACGCATCGATAAAACATTGTAACAAGAAATGAATCAGAAATAGGCCATTGGATAATTGTCTGAACTAACGCTGAGTGGAATAACGGTGATGATAAGTTTATTTAACAAGATTACGCCGGACATACGACGAGAAAAATACTGTGATAAAGATACATCGTAGCAACAGTCTGTACATCCTTTGTCCTTAGTAATTATATTTTGACACTATTCTACCTCTCGAAATTGCTTCTGATTATGTTATTGTGACCAGCTTTTCGTCACGAAATATCAAGTTGGATTTTGCACGTATTGACCAATGTTATTATTGCCACTCTAAATAATCCACCATATGTGTCATATTTAAGTGCAGGATAGCACAAACATTGGTAAATATCATTGTGAGTATTTCTTGTGGATGAAGACGTGGCATTGCAGCGAAAGAACTCATCACAGTAGCAAACGTTAATGACAAATTGACAATATCCGTCAATGAGCGGAGATGGTCGACCATGTTTTTCTGTTATTTCCTATGTGGCATACTATCATCAGAACCAAAACGGTTTGGCAACAGAAAATGGCATTTCCACAATTCATTTATTACGTCACTTTCATTTAACACTTCCCTTAGTTTATTACTTCCCCTTCATTTATTAATTTCTACAAGGCACATTAACCCCGAGAGAATTGCGCAATCGCGACACTCTCTTTAGCTTCGTTATGTCTTGCCTTGCCTGACGAATCAAATGTAACTGCTTGATTTTGTCGTTCGCATCATCTGCAAGCTGTGTGCTGAGGGCACCTAAGTCGCACCGTCAGTCACTGGCTTAAGCCATTTGCCTGGACTGCAACAACATCACCAGTGGACGAAGAGCAAAAAAAAAATCCGGAATGCTGCGTTGAATTCTTGCATTTGCTCTGAGGCGGGGATGATGTAAACTGCAAAATGACGATAATTATCTATATAAGAAGCTTGTTGTGTAAATGTTAACAAAGCATCACACGTTACAATGAGTTGGCTGCAATTGTTGGTGTGAATCAGAATCATAGCCGTAGCTTTTCCATAGTCGGTGCAGTGGAGCATTTATTCGCAAATCTAAGTTAACATACAATTTAATAGTAAGTTCACTTGAAGATGTTGGTAAGCATTACAACTATGATATACCAGTGTAATAATTAGTTTTTGCACAGAAATACAGTAAGTTCTTTTGTCTTTTGAAGGGTTAATGAGGTAGACTTATGGCCATCACGCTGCATTCTTGCACCGGACATATCACTGCCCTGTTGACAATATAAACATCTCTAAACCGGGATTCAATCAACAACAATTCACGTACATGTTTCATTGTACGGTAAGTTAAGTATAGGGTTTTACGGCACACCAACACTGTTGTGTTATATGGTGCTAAGAAAGGTTAATAATTAAGATTGACCTGAAGCCGTCTTCTAGGATTAATGAAAATGGAGATGGAAAAGATAAAAATGGAAACGATTATCCTTGGGCAAGTCGCCACCGGCCGGTTGACTGAACCAGGTCATTCCAGACTCTCGTCTAGTCGAAATCCGGCCCTGAGTAGTATGTTGCAGATATGGCCCTCAAAAGGACCGCTCCGCTCAACCACCTAGATCCCATTGTCCATCGATACCAGTCGCAATCCACGGCCGACAGGTTGCCTCTATTAGTCGCCTCTTACGACATGCAGAGGGATACAGCGGGTCTATTATACCCCCGGACCCACAGGACGATAACCAAGCTTGTCCATGCAAGTACAGAAATCAATCGATGATGAAAACTTAACATTGGTAAAAATACATATATAGGAGCAAATTAACTCTTTCCAAACATAATTCTAATAAATTAACATAATGTATTAGATCAATTGCTTTTAATGCGTCAAGCAACGCAGTATAAAGTGACGATTTCTGATTAACATAGAAATCAATAACTTCTTCAACCACATGAGTACACTGAGTTATTATATGGTATGGCTTAAAACCAAAATGAAGATGATTGATGCTCAAACCATAAGAATACTTTGACAAAATAACGCTATAAAATCCATGTCTACAGCACTACTACAAACTATCGATCGCATGCGGACTCGTTTTTGTTTTCTGTGTCGGAACAATCACCGATCAAGTCATTTCAACTGGGGTAAATGAATGCACAATAATTTAACTGTGCCATTAATAATGTCATCCGAAATAACATTTATCAAACATTTATCATTAACGTCAACATTATGGGATATAATTTCACCACAGCTGCCAGCAAGTGTTTCGTCTGAATTATCATAATCGAATTTGCACTAACCTGAATTGCATCTTCGCATAACCTGGTTATGCAGATCCTCTTTCATCCGCTCATAATCATCACCATCATATGGCACACTATTATGCAATGTATATAGTACAAAACAAATCGCGTTTACCACTATCACCCCCACATTATCAACAGCTACTGGTAGAGTACGCGACATGTTACTTATTTTTGTTATTTATGTATGCATGCGTACAATACTCAGATACTCGGCTGTCCTATCTATAACACAGATGTGAGAGGCGTATGAAGACCTTGCAAGAATAATGACTTAGTTTTAGACATGAATTGCAAAGTAATCTTTCAGATCACCAGCATCAAATGATCCCTATAGCGACGTTGCTTACTTGTCGCACCTAGGTCAACATGGTCCACTGTTGTAGGCACCTGTGTGAGACATATGCATATGTGGAAATAAATGAGACACTTTATGTCGAGCATCTCAACTTATGATGATTAGTAACTGACGTGGATATATGCCATGGAATAAGAAGCACTGCAAAATGTATCTCGCATGCCTGATTGAATGGTGCTGAAGGAACGGCTGGATGCGCTCATGTGTGTTTCAATCATCATATAATAAAACAAGAACTGTCAATCTAAGCATGCATTGATTAAAATCAGCTGGCAATTGTATTCATTCATATTTTCGGACACAATTAATTTCTAAATGCACAAATATACTCGCAAAATAGTCTAATCGTAACATTGGCGGCGGCAGTGTTGGTAAGGAGGAAAGTACACATCCTAACAACAATGGTTTCAAAGCCAAAATGGCCATATTAAAAAACCCGCAACATTTTTAACCGTGTCTTTACATTGTGATGTCACATATATGTTCAACCGGCTTTGATCGTCAAATTGGTGTCTTTGTTATTGCAGTTCAAAGAAATAATCTCGACCCTTACTCACTTTTATCGCTGCTTGTTTATTGTCATGTTTTAGAGTTTAGAAAGCATGATATCAATTGACTCTAATTGATTTCGAAACTGCCACCTATTCCGGTCTTCGGAAATGCATCAAAATTACAGCGTTATATCTTAAGCATAGTTGTAAGTCGCAGCAATGACTATCCTTC
>CM067351.1:51425425-51500425 GCA_034190875.2 Urechis unicinctus | reverse complement strand
GATATTGCTGTTCCTGTCGTGAGAGGCTGTTGTGATAGTGCTGTTCCTGTCGTGAGAGGCTGTTGTGATAGTGCTGTTCCTGTCGTGAGAGGCTGTTGTGATAGGGTATGTTTAGTGAGTCATAGTAAACTGACATCATGAAACTCACTAAGGTTCATTCATGTAAAGTAATGGTTAGATCAATATATATTACAGTCATAGAAAAAGGCAAAATATCCTCTAAAATTAATGCTACTCGTTTGCCGCGGAATTGAAAGGAATACGTGTAAGATGCGGTTTATTGTCAGTTGATCGGATTTTCCATCGGTCATTATAAAGATACGCAGTACACG
The DNA here is from genome assembly GCA_034190875.2 of Urechis unicinctus. Taxonomy (NCBI): domain Eukaryota; kingdom Metazoa; phylum Annelida; class Polychaeta; order Xenopneusta; family Urechidae; genus Urechis; species Urechis unicinctus. Next base: position 51,500,093 of record CM067351.1, on the reverse strand, counting down.
CGAGTACCGACAATAAATATTATAATAACGTTCATTTATCTAGCGCAATTATTATGCAGTAAACATGACCATGCGCTTTATGCACAGGTTCCTCTCTCAAAAAGAACCTCTTCAGATGGTTGTAGAAGACAGCAGTGGGTGATGCTAAACGGAGGTTATCACAAGCGCGCTCACCGACTTCTCGTTTTGCATTAGGAAGCAATAACTGAAGCGGTTTAATATTATCCTCCTGGGCGTATAAAGCTAGAGATAGAACACCAGGTATTCTCTTTGGAAGCCAGTGTTGATGTGTAAGCACGGGAGCTACGTGCGCCCGTTATAATAGTTACCTGCAAGCAGAAATTTGTATCCAATGCAGCCAAACGTTGTTCTAGGAATCGAGCTCAGCGTATATTTACCCTGTTGTGCGGCCAAGTACGGATTGCATCATTATATACGTTATCATACCAAAATAATGGTCGCAGACAACATCAGCATTACAACAATAATACAACCATTGAACGCTCTTAAACTTGGCTTAAGCAAAATAAATCATTTATTCATCAAGGTTTTTTTAGTGCAATCTCAGCCACATGCTTAATATGATCAACTCACCTTCTTACCACAAAACGTTTTGGGGCTCGTTTGACTCACGTATCTACTTAACGATAACCAAATAGGTAGAACCGAACAATGTTATGTATTCAATCACAAGTTGTTAATGAGTGCCGGTATTACACAACATTCACTAATATACCTGACCGATGTAGTTTGACTTGGAGCCAAACATTCATTAACAATTGGACTCTTTTACGAAACCTGCGTGGCATTGATCGATCAATGAGTACCGCAGCGTTGATATTTAGATCCGTCGGTATCAGTTTGTTATGTTTCAGTGACTTATTGACTAGAACCCCCCAAATAGTTCACGCGAAAACAAGTAAGAACCACTTGGAGGGAATGGTTCTCCTTGGTCGTACATTTGCGGACAGAATAAATTTAGGGATGAATCATCGTCCAGATTGCCCCTGACAGACGGTGGTATATTTATATACCGTCCAGCAAATATGTTATCCAACGCAAGGGCAACAATTTTATTTTGAGCAGCCTGCACTAGCAATGTTTTGCACCTACATAGCCATATGAATCGAGAAAGGGATCAATATAGCGCATCCCGCACTTGTATGGTTATCTGCTGTTCCGAAAATGTCATTTATAGCTGGAGGATCGCGAGTGTTGATCACTGCAGCGCAATATTGATCCAATGCAAATATAATGTCAAATATGCTGGGTTCATTTGCATGAGCTTGTTTATAACCATTTATAGATGTAAAAATTAATCCCTTATAAGCACGTTTTTGTGTACAACGTGTATGATTGGAGCTCTGATATTTTGCATAGCATTGGTTTCAAACATTGAAGGTATCGTGAATCCATCCTGCAAGGGCTACCAGGTAGCGCTACCAGATAAAGATCAGCTCTGACACGGTGCCACACATTATCCAGTACGTAATTGCTAGTTATGAAAGGTCCTGAGTGTTATGTAAATGCTTTCAACTAGATAAATGGCCATGATAATGGTCCTTCGTACAATTGTTGCCGTTGATATTGCAACTAGGTGATGGCACAGGTCATGCAGTCAGCTCATATTTGTCCACAGCGCCGGCCTATTACGCCAGCTATGCAGGAAATAATTTCACCTTCGAGAGTACACTATTAGCAAGCTGCGTCATGTTACTGATTCTTTAACCCTTATATATATATATATATATATATATATATATATAGATATATATATATATATATATATATATATATATATATATATATATATATATATATATAATATATCTCTATATATATATATATATATATATATATATATATATATATATATATATATATATATATATATATATATATATATATAACATGCAGACGCTTAATATGGCCGAAAAAGCTTGAATGTTTTATTGTTCTGGATGAAACAAAGCTCGCAACATGATCGTATTTGTATTCGAGGCCACCTTTGTAACTTACTTTGGTCACTTGACTTGATGCTCGTGTACATTGTCCCGAATATATATATGATCAATGTAAATAAACAATTGACTTTAAACCGCATTGCATGCTACCAGGCGCATCACAATTTAGTCATATAAAACTGTAATGTTCAAAATGGCGAATAAAAAAAATATCGGCTTGTGTTACAGCAAGCACATAGGATACAAGATCAATAACCGGTCATTGCAATCGTAATTTAAGTATCGTATAGCGTATAACCTATTTTTAAACGTTCAGCATTTTTATGCTCAATCGATTTGATAATTCATGTGCAACGTCGCACATTACCATTTATCTGCAAATAATTTCCGCATCGTTGATGTATACTTGCGGTAACATTCTGCATTTTATAACAAAGTCTTGGTACTATATCGACGTGGAAGTATTTCGCACCAGAATGCTACACACGTTGACTTGATCTTTCGAAAGGCTCTAGTGAACTCTAACGTAGGATTGGAGACGGCTTATACATATCAGACGCATTATATTCTCAACAGTATCAATGCTTGGGCAATGTTAGTAATGTATAAAGCATTGTTAATGGCACTCAAATATTCACTTTGTTCTTGCATCGTCCGTTGCTTAAGCGAGCCTACACAATTGTGACGTCGATATTTTAGTGTAGTATCATTTCGCTGTCATTGTTTTAAGAGATATATCCAACATTGTCAAACGTGTGCCGCAATTTCTCATCCGATGTTTAATTTGATAAATGCATGCATCTCCTTTTCGGGTCACTGCAGCATCTGTTAATAATAGACAATGAGACCACATCCCTGTATACTCTAAGCATTATTTTTTATTTATTGACGTTTATGAAGTGTGTATTTAAGGTACCTTGATCATTGACTCTCAACAATTAAACTGTACTTACGTATGTTTACGTTTACATGTATATTGTGTTCGTATAACTGGGTTATATACGGGGCAACCAAATGACACTTAAAATCCTCTGCTCAATAAATCCACAATGACGTGTCTTTATAACTATCTATTAGTTGTGCGGGAAGTTTGCAAGTGTTATCTATGTGCTGTATTAACATCCGTGATGTAAATTAAAAGTCTCTATGAAATTTGCAACGAACATTCCAATTAACGTTAATTATTGATCAGCGTTCCCCAGGGTCCATTTGGTATTTCTAAGAGATGCTTATAAATGAACATTTGTTTGTTGAACATCCGTAGTATTTCAAAATACATGTAAGTTAACAACAAAATAATGTTTTCTAGTGATATAAAAATAGCGGCCGCTATCCAAACTCGTGTTAACAAAACTTCGTGCATGATGCCAATTAGATACATTCAGTGTGTGTGCAAACTTATTACAGATTCAAACGCAAAAAAAAGATTCCCATCAATCAAGTGGAGCTTAAATTCATCCATGCTAGGGATCGAGCCTAATGAAATCAAATTCTGCACAGGGGATAGTTTTTTTGGTAGAAACCTGTCGCTAGGTGTTGCCAAAATGACCGTTGTTATCCTTGTACAATGCACCAAAAACTGTAGCTCTACTGATGTTGGTTGCACAGAGAGCGAGAGCAAGTTAGAGAGAGAGAGAGAGAGAGAAGCCCACAGAAATACAGCAATAGAGACCGAGAGAGACATAGATATACAGATAAAAAACATAGAGATCCAGAAGAAGAACTAAAATAAGTATATTCAACTAACTTGAGATTAAGAACACAGAATCAAAATATGTTTTGTTTTGTATACGTAAAGGCAAAGCCATCACCAATGTTGGTAGTTACTTTCCAAAACTGCACATACTTTACTTTATTAACATATAAGGTATCCCATGGTATATCATTTAAAGATAACTATGGTGCCAAGGGTGTGTCATTAATCAGCTACTACTAACTTCCACGCCACTGCCTTTAATAAAATAGCCTTTCAGATTGAATTCCATTTGCATGGGAAGAGCTGATCTTCTGTCAAACTCTACGGGCATGATATCGGCGATCTATCGGAAGCGTGTGCCAAACATTGTTGCTATATTATTAGTGCTATTTTACGTCAGCAACCTTTAAATATTATCTAACGTGAACATGTATGATATGCGCTAGCGTAATATAGTATTGGAAAAGAACTGCGTATATTTTAAAATATTGCTGGTTCATGGCGAGAACCGCAAAGCCCAACTTATTGCATAATATTATCATAACAGCTCTTTTAATAATTCACAAATCACAATAAGTCACATTTTGCGTCGGGATTTTGCTGCAGTAGCATTAAAATAAGGTAATAGGTCGTTACTACATCGACAAAAGCCTGCAAAAACACGAATTATTATGCAGCGTTTGAAAAATATTTCATTGCAATTATCACTTTTTAAAATGTTGAGCGAGCATTAAAGTACGTGTAAAGTTTTTTTCGGCAGCACGATGAATAGCGTCTCCATGGATTTGTCACGAACCTGTTTTGCAAGGCCCAGCCGATTTCACATAAATGAATTCACCTCTTATTTTAATATGCGAGACACAGAATTCTCTCAAGCTGAGTACTTGTTATTCAATACCGTTTACCAATGCATCCATGAATGATGAAGGGCCTAGGCTCTACCGCATCTGACATGTAATGACTGAATCGGCTCCCAGTAGGTTGGCTAGACACTTTTAATATCACTTAAGGTGCCACAAGGCAGATTAGAGTTGCGTACTGTCAACCTAATGACATGGGGTTGCGATTGCTCGATTGTTAAGCAATGTGATAATTTTTTTATATTCCTGATATATTCCCTGTAATGTACTAGCCCACTTGTTGCTATTTTGATTTCAAAACAAATTGATCAAACATTCGTCCTGCTGCCTCTGATAAGCCTGACATGCACCTTTGAAACGTCGGGAACTCAATCTAGACAGAATATTTGCTCACACTCTGCAGAACGCCAACTCGCTCTAAGTCGAATGTTAGACATAATTGCTCTGGTTTTTTGCTATTACTTTCATATAGTACCTATTAATGTGTTATCGGGGAGCCATTGAATCGCTTTAGTCAATATCATATACAAAGTAGCCATATGGCGGTCAACGATAGTCGTCCCTATATCTGCCGACTTTCAGAGGCCCTGTCTGTCGTCATTCTAGCTGCAACTAGTGCACCCCACTTACAGCCTATTGCTTTCTTATTAATTTCCAACTCAGAAATACGTATGACCAACAGTTGACACTAATGTATTCAATCTATTGTAGATAATTATTTATCAGCTTATTACAAATCGTATAGCACGTAATTGCTGCACGTGAAATCTCGCTTTTTTAACTTTTAATCGTTTGACCTATAACTGTGCTATGTTTTGGCCAAATGGCCTGCATATGTGTATCCCATATCTCCAAACGGCTCTGGCTTGAAATGCGCAATCCCATGCCATGTTTATGATCCAGATAAATGTAAAGCACTTTGTAATGAATTATAGTTATTGGTCTATGCCTAAAGAGAGTATTACTGCACGTTAAAGTTGACGTATAAAATACTAGATTGGATAATAGGCTAATATATGCCATATAGGATTATAATAGCGGAAGCCATTTTACCGTTTCAATCATTCGAAGAATTAACTAGAATTGCATGCACCCCGCTGCAATGTCTATCTCACACCATATACAGCAATTATCTGTCAAAGGCGCATTCCGATATTCTCATGAGATGACCATCAAGCTAGCATAAACTGTACCGGCTTTTATCCATAAGCTACTAATATGAACATCAGATTACTTTAATCCTAATTTACTAATATCTCCTGGCCATATCAGCGGAGGAGCTGGCAATTTAATTATTGACCTCGAGGCGTTTGATCACAAAGGAACAAATAGCCATACCATTTCCGGCATTGCTTAAATCCTCCCACAGCACATTAATAATGTATCCGTGAGTTTGATTGCATTCGTAAGTAAAAATGCACAATTACCGCACATCCAACGCAAAAAGTGTGGCCTTTCTTTTGTGGTTCCGACAGGTCGTTACGACGAGAGCGATTTCTTGTTAGACACCGGTACTAATTTCATTTAGTTTACGGCGGTAGTAAGTGTACAACAACAATATAATTCATTGCCTCATCTTTATGTATCTGTACAGCAGGAATGACTCTCTGCTAAGTCCTTATTATATAAAAATGTAACACCAAGGCATTAGTGAAAATATTCGAATCATCTATGTTGTTCAAGAAACCTAGTTATACATGCAGTAATAAAAACAACGAGCTACATTTAAAGACGGCAGAATCAATAACGTGCTTACATAGACAAATATTCAGCTTCGTCTTACCAAGTATCTATTACGTTGCCATCTGAACGGGGTTGCAGTGCAACTATCATTCCATTTAAAACACGTATATCTTTGAGCTGTGACTCAAGTGCCTACTACTTACACCTGCACCAAGCCCGAACTGGCAAACATGATTGAATAATAGATGATTGTAGGAAAATTAGAATTTCATTATGTTGGTCTCCATCCTTGACTAAACACTAATTCCAATGACCTGTCCGAGATGCACAGCTTCACTAATATACATCCTACGATTATCGCAGCATATTTATCATCTTATTCTACGATAATTCATTGATGATTTGTATTTCGGTGTGAATGTGCAACTGTTGCGGAACTAATGTCTCATGCACAATATTAAGCATTGTAAAAATATACCGAACATTGCAATGAAATTCATACCGTTCTCATATTTGTTACATTCACCCAGACTAACATAATCATCACATGTTATCCGAATGTCATTAGTGCATACATCTAAATAAAGTAGATACTGCATTTATAATCAGCTTGAAGGGAAAGTCATGTTGTATTGGATTCCGCAGCAGATCAACCAGACGCAGCTAATATAGTAGTCAATGCCAACATTATCGACCGCTTTCTCAGTGATCATAAAACGATTCCCAGTCGCAATTAGACTAAACATTATACCTGATTTATTACATTGTTAAGTGTAGTTGACACCTACAAAATAATTTGAATTGTGTCATGTGCAAACTCCACGCCATGACTATTTGATCAATTGGTCATAGCTGGTGTAACTATTCGGCATGAATTTGGGCAAGTATAGTTGGCATTTGATGCAAAAACAATAACAAGAACGCCTTTAAACCACAATGTTGCTCACTCAGGTGCAATATTGGTATATATTCATATATAAAGCTTCACGAAAGTCATTCCCGGTCAATAAGAATTGGTCACATGCGCATCTAGATAGTAAAGAAGTAAATTTGAAATGTTGTAATGCATAATGAATATGTTCCCAATCAAGAAAACGCCAACACACGCCGCATATTTCTCTTTAGCAAGGTCAATCAAACCACAAGAAATGATATTATGGTAGAATGTTCCGATTTACACCAATAATGGGTTTACTCAGAGGGGTTAACTTTAGGGAAGACGAGTCTATGTACGTTCAGTGAATGCTGATCTTCGTAGTTTCTCCATTTTGTCGCAATAGCAGTTTAACGCCACAAGCGTGCTGTGCAAACAAGCCAATATCGCCAATTGCATCTTACGATGATACTTTTAAAGAATTCTTCTATGAAAACAAACGGGGTGCTGGTATGCTGCTAACGAGTTCAGGGCGACCTCTACTTCGATCTGATCAATGCATTTCGAACATTTCATTCGATAATCCACACTTATACAGCATATTATCATTCTGTTTGTTTTTTCCAAGATATCAGGGTATTCTTATTCATGCAGCTATTGTGCGTTGAGAGACTTCATCCGATACAATGCAAACATGACTTTCGTAGCAGACAGCCCTAACCAAACAAACGGAGCCATTGTACTATTCACCACACCATGCCTTTTATCATCATTGCCAAGTGGTTCCACAGGCCAACAACTGCATTATCAAGCACTATGTCCACAATGTTCTATGTGTTCTAACGTTTGCGTCTAAGGTCATCAATGGCGCATGCGTGAGCACATAATCAGATTTAGGTGATCAAATCTCATCCCGCTGTTTGATGCTACTTTTGATATTAACATTGCCCTTGGTATACTCTTACTTCATACTCTTACTTGTTTTACTTGTTCCAGCTGATATGGCCGAACGGTCGATTGCTACGCTTTTCTGATGACCAACACGCATAATTCATGAATACCTACGCCATTTCAATAAACGGATCTGCTATGATTTGGTTATCAGCAGCTGTTGCTCAGTAAACGCTATCATCTGCTAGCAGATAAATGTGGCACCTCTTTGGACAATAGGGAGTAATGTGGCAGACTAGAGTTGATAAAGCAAAATATTGGATATGGGCAGCGCAAGATTTATTATGTATCTCAAAATTAACTGTCATTGATAAAATACAGAGTGCATGTGAAACATACAGGTCCTGATTGATTCGCTTAACGGTTTATTCTATGACAAATACACAATTATATTGACAGCAGATCAAATTGCATTGGTTTTTAAAACATCAATAAGTGTGCAATAGACGTTGTGAGTACTAGCTCAAGTATATGTAACTGGTCTGCTTAGGAGGAGGTGTTTTATACGGAAGAGATAACAATACTTTAATTGCCCCCTGAACAAATATTTGAGTGAAACATTTGATGTACGTTCACATATGTATGAACATTTGAGATTAATAATTACCATAAGTTCATGCCACATTAGGAGCATTTGACAGTAACAGTGACCACATCTTTGTGTCAGTGCACACATCGGCCAAATAACACACACGCACTAACAGCAAGGTATCTATTCAGAACTACTAGACACAAAATAATAATGGCGCAACGTCAGCGGATGTACAATAGAACGACAAAGCGTCACCATAATACCCTTTTTAAAGGTTAAACACCGTTTTTGTGACATCAGTTTAATTTTTATTAAATTAAACTGCAGACCATTTGTAAATCTTATCCACTAAACATATCATGGTTCTTCGGACATCCCGATATTTCCCGTCGTGTGTTCTTAAACCGATTACATGATAGTTCTAGCTGTCACATCGAATATAGTGCGATATAAGCGACAACAATACGAACAGACGACTCAGATGTGGATGGAAAGATAAATAATGTCGAAACATATGTACCTTTTTTGCGAAATAAAAATGTTTATCTGTAATTAATCAACATCGTCTGCTACGGAACGCTCAAGTCATGGCAACGGGATATTTATGTGAACGCCTTCTTTGCTAAGAGTGAAAAAGTGACTAGGTGCGTTATGGCGCAATAGGCGCAATTATAGACCATTTAAGCGTGCCTCATGGCGGCATTATTCCATAAGTAAAAAGTCGCGCTACGGACTTAATTGAGGCACCGCCGTCCGCGGACGATTGCTTTCAAAGGGGTTTGGCATTAACGGGCGAGGCAAGAGAAAACAACCCGTGATAGGAGTTATTTCTACACGAGTTGAGGTGAAAGTGTTCAATATGCAAACACTAATGAATGATAAATTCTGAGCAATTAATTTTTGCTTGCTGAAGCGTTTCCTTGAGAATGATGTTATGCGAGTGAATTGGCTTGACATATATTTGTAATTTATGTTTAAGATCCTCCACACCTGAGTATAGTTAAAACTTTACTATTAGCACATATGATTGTCGAAGAAATTAGGAGGATAAAATAAGTCATATTCATTATTTAATGGGAGAATATATGAATCTGTGTTTGTACAGAACGTACCACCAAGTTAGGCGGTATCCAAAGTATAGCTTAATCAGAGCTATAGTCGGTAAAGCACATGGTTGATATACTAGCGTACATAACACATCTACTTAAGTTTTCTGTAACACCATTCATTCTGGGAATATGTGGCAGCTGATATCCTAATTATGGTAATGAATACAGACTTTTCACGGATGAGTCCCATGAATACTACATTGTTAACCCGTTTATGTTAACACTGATGTCTAACCACATGTCTTATTAAAGAGCCATTTTGTTACCTCTTCCAATTGGGATGTCTGGCTCAGTTGGCTCATTTCCGACGTACTCGACAATGACGATAGATGCCATGATAGGGTACGTTCCAAACTTAACCATATTCAAAAGGTAGTGCACGCAATCTCTCACAGCCCATGTTAGTCAACCATCACTTTTTGTCTACTTGCTTCCTCTGTAATGAGGGGCTGTGATAATCACAGCAGGAGCCTGTCACATGTGGAATGCAATTATTGTGCAAGAACATTCTATAATTGACTTATTGAAGCGAAGTTATTAATAATTTTCATCAAATGGGAAGGAGTGCCGTCTGGCTCTAAAAAGAGCGTAGCATGGTCTGGTCAATGCCAAATCATCTTACTCCGACTCGGCTGCATCAGTGTGGTCATTCGCGCCAGCGTATGAGCCATGTGTCTCCAGAGGCGGTTTCCCCTTGTAGGTTAATGCTATCGAATACAAACTGTATTAGCGGCCACATGATTATGTGTACGGTGTTACCCAGCAATTCGATGCATGAGTTATATTGTTTCAAGACGTAACAAAAACGTAGCTACTGATCGCGTTGTCGTGCACAATACAGCAGCCAGGCGTGTTTATTGCTATAATGTACCGTCAAGGGCCGCCATTAACACGGTAATGTTGGCAATGTGGGGCTCATGCAGACCAACTCTCCTCGGTGGACAGCAGGGGAAGTATAGTCAAACATCAATTGTACGTTAATATGTAGAAAGTTGATAAAAATGGAAAAAGATTAGAATAATGTGATTGAAACACATCCGCATCCTACTGGATATTCGCATTGCGTGCTATCATATTTCTACCAGTTAGAGCTTTATGAACTGAACAAAAGCGTTTCGGGCTATGGTCTAATGGGCCAGGGCGCATATACGAGGGCGTTGCCGGTAGCTTGTATGTCTCTAAACATTTTATTGGCACACGCGTTGAAATACCTAAAGCTTTGTTCATTTGAGTTTTATTGTGGGTTATCATTTTGAAATTGACACAGTGTTTGAATTTATCAAGTTGTAAAATAATAAATAAAACAAATATGATTCCCAACCCCTAGGCAGCAAGGCACAAAGGCATGGTGTTGTTGGATCTAATAATTGCAGAATATGATAAATGCGAGGAGGTTACGGTTTCGGCTCACGTGATTATGTGTGTGTTGCAAATGAATCTGTGTGAAGTTACCCCGAACGCGAAACAGTAATCGTGGAGTTAGGTAGCCCCGACCTTGTGCATAGCAGAAATGCATCAGGATATGCACAAAGACGTATAATCAATTGATTCAGACCTGGTTCGTGACAAGGAGGTCTGCATCGTTTGTGTAAACGCCATTTAACGGAGCGTTTATCCAGTAACAGAGACAGGAGACTTGATGTACAGTGTTGTGGCTACAAAACATGACGCCATTCATTTGGTGGAGGAGTTGATATAAAATAGGTTAGGTCTTTGCAGTGCACGTTTGAACTTTGACAGCGGTCGTTAGGCTATCCACATGAAGAAGCGCGAGGGTTTGAATAACTTTGACCCAATGCGCGTGTTACTCCAGTGTGTCACCAAAGCAATATACGGTTTCCCCAACATGATAATAGACGCAAATAATATCACTCCAACTTATCTGTATCAATCAAAGCTGAAGCAAAAACGTGTCCCGGGGTATCATATTGTAATTATGAGTTACACTATTAAATAATGTATATACAAGCCGATCATCAAGCTGTACAACACCATCATTTGTTTATGCTATGAATGTGGACGTATCAAAACAAATATTAAGCTAAATGACCAGCGTCGCTGCAATTCTGTAGATAGATATTGAAACCCTACAGCTTCTTTGCAGCTGTGGTGGTGTTTTCGTTGTATTTCTTTGGTAGTTATTTCTACCATGTTTCTTATCACAATACATGAGCAAGTGAATTATAGAATGACGACACGATGCACGTATCAAGTAGTTCATTGCATGCAAGCCGTCAGTTAAGATTACGGGTTTTGTTTGACATATGCTTGACAAAAACGTCCATGGCTCTTTGCAAACCCTCTACTATTCACTAAACAGACAGGTGAGTCTTAAATTAACCAGCAAATATTGAGAGGGCATGAGTGGCAGTACGTTTTACTCATATCGCCAACAAATGCTCCTGTCGCTTGGTATCAAATTTGCAGGTGTCTGACGTGAAAGCACATCACTTATAGATATGAAACCATAAACTTATCTATATACATGACTTTATAAATCCAGGGAGGCTTAGCTAAAATGAATATGTCATTATGTAACAAGACAGCTAATTTTGCATTCAGACGACGGAAATAACGATTGGTATGCTGGTATTTGACAGGAACCACAGTGATTATAAACTAATAACAGAGCCATTATCAACCTACGCGATGTGGCACGCATTTCCAGAATTTTCATAAGTGACAGTTATTAAGTAGTTATGGCAGCGAATGTGAAGGAGAGTTATGATAGGTAAAATAACTACCGAAAGTGCTCACGTTTTTAATGTGATAATGGGAATTTCTCCTTTACTTCTCATTACTAAAAGCCACGTCCAATGTATTCAATACGAGCTCTGTTTTAAATATCTGCATTATCCGTTGCAACAATATTCGAATTTTCGTGTTTTGTTCAGGGAAAGCATAACATATTGTAGCTGAATCATATATAGCAAGAGAATAAAAGCATGAATATATTATTACCCTCTGTTAGAAAGAAGATGAACAAAAGCTACAGCGTCCTTACCGTTGGCCTGGTGATCATGTGTGTAGAACAGGGAGTTGAGGAACTGCATCCAATTGGATCACCAGTTATTCGACAGTTGAGTTGTGGAAGCTCAAGATACCTTACATATTGCACAAAAACAGAAAGTGCGCGCGTTTCGAGCCTTTGATATATCGCAGATCATCATTTTAAGAGGTACAAAAATAATGTCCTTCGAAATTTACGTTCTACTATTCTTGCGATGAATATTCAAAGGCGAAACACAACTTAAGTCGATCAAATTAACATCGGCAATCATAGCCAAAGACCGCAAACAAATTGAAATTTTCGTTTAGTTTATTTGCCGCAAAGGAGTGATTCGGCTGCCCATCAAATAATTAATAATTTCATTGATTGAAGCTGTTCTATTTATTCGACATTTAGTCAGCACCTGGTACAGTCTTCATACGCTCAGCGCTCTCACAGCGCTCTTCTGGTAGCGCATCTTATATGTTATCAGTGTAAGCATATGACATGTTAACAGCTGCCGAACCTATAAACCGTTTTATTTTATTCAGATGCCTGGCAGCTGCCTACGAATATATTTCACTACAACGAGACTCACAGAACTCTTCATTAAATCAATTAACGCGGAATACCAAAATGGCACGTGGATATTCTTTTCAGCTCTGATGCAATGAGAGTTTAGTAAGCTGACACGCTAGAGCAATAAATGTGAATTAACATCAATGAAGAGGATTTATGAAGCATTACGAAACCAATTCGTCTATCCTTTTTCTTATAAGCATCACAGTAGAAACAGTATATTTGCTTCATTCAAGCAGGCAAACTGCAATGTTTAGAGGAATTGGTGCCTAAGTTTGATACCGTGGGTGTAAAACGTGTTCTCTCTTTTATATGTTTAACTGAACAAGGAGTATCTACTCCCAAATACTAATGTTCTAACATATATGGAAATTAACCACCCTCTTGTCACTATTCAAGCGACAATGCTGTATGGCGGCTAAACATATCGAATTTTGTATAATCTACATCTTAGCAGAATTTATTTGCATTATGCACATGACTTCCGAATTTGCTGCACTAGGACAATGGTGCTCGAAGCATCGACAAACGTCCACTGGCGTACAAGAACTTTGGTTGTATGAAAATACACATGGCTTATTTTACGACTTGACATATTCAGTAAAACATTTGTGATTAGTATTATTGCGATAAAGAAGAAGCACTAACCATAGATGTAATAGATTCCATATCTCACAAGCGATGCATTGTGTCCGTATCATTCTAATATTGTATATTTTCGAAGATGATGATAAAAATATATATAGTGAAACGTATCTTCTTGCTTAGTATCTTTCATCATTCAGTTGATATACAGTGCACAGCGTATGCATAAATCGTTTAACTGACAAAAGCTGTTAGCTACGGATAAAGATCTGGCAAGAGTAACTACTACCAGGCAGTGGAACTATTACCAAACGTGATTGGTGCAATTAAGTAATCGATGATAGCTATGAAACATTCTAACTGAAATCACATCTAAGAATGTAACATCAGGCTTCTAATCGGCGTTGTATTACAGAACGAAAGAAATTAACAAAGAGTGTACTAATTGATAGACTTGACGCTGAGTAGCAACCATTTGAAATCAGATTGCAATAGGACAGAAGCACTAGTATTCTTCTTAATGTACCATAAAGACAAATAATGTATCATGATGCAGATATCCGCTTTCAGGCTTCCTAACCAACAATATACCTAACTCGTAAGTCACCTCAACATGTAGTGTGACTGACTCGTACCACATATTACCCTTCTGAATGTTTTAGGAGTTGATTTAACTCAGGTGAAATTGTAATTAAAAAGCAATTGTTAAAATTTGTAACGCAAAATACCTCCGATCTCAAACTTTAATATAAGCCTACGTCACATGACACCGACGGGTGCCTTGCGAGGCTTTGGCTCGTAAGAAATCCCCCCGTACGATGTTGTGGTAATATGCTTTTCCCAAGGGCTGTGCAATGGCCCCTTACGACTGCCTGTGGACCTTCTACGGGCTTCATAATGCTTCGTGAATATAGGCCCAAGAGTCGTCGACACGAATGGCTCAAATATTAAGCGAGACAACATTTCAAACGGCTTTATTCTCTGTAGAAAGAAAGTATAATTGTGATCTAGAAGTGGATAAGAATGTATCCCATGTGCAAGAGCATCTTTGCAGTCCGATGAACATAAAAACAGGTTAGCTGTGTTTGTCGCATTCAGCATATTGGTAAAATGTTTGGACTGTTGAGCAGATGTGAGTAGGGCGCGGTGCCTCATAATTATATACTGCTATACCCTCTGTTGTCAATATCGAATTGATTGCCTGTAAAATCCGAAAAACACAGTGGCGATAATCTAATAGATGTCCAAGTTATTTTTATATATCTTAATATCAAAGCAGTTACGAGATATGCCGATATGTGCGACGCAAATCGTCAATAAAGTAACAGAACTAGTTTTCGAGAAAATACGCCTTCTGATCCATCATCGATGAAACTACCAATTAAATGTCCCGCTGAACGATGCAATATTTGTGAGAATATGTGACTTAGACGCAGTAGATACTCATTTTTAACAACCTCCGTCTATTGTCTCTTAACGTACATACGATGGAAGTTATGCGGTCCACACCTGATGCTGTGGGCCTCGTGGTCCAATATCTCTCAACGTGACAACGGTGCTCATAGTGGACCGTTAATGTGCAATCAAGTGCTACGTAGGGAGACGTCGTTCATTTGCAGATTGTTATTCATATGGACAATGCCAATATGCAGTGAGTTGCAAGCAGCACTTGACCGAGCATTGGCCTAACAATGACGTCAGCGGCACTCATAACCGACGGCCAACTAAGCAATCATCGCCTGTTGTATCGAAGAGAGCCGCTATAACGAATGACAGCTTATATTATGTCATGGAAGTGACTCATCGAGTGACTTTCACGAAAAGAGCTAGCCTGTTCCCACTGCAAAGAAGTCACATCGTTCTAAACGCTAGCAGCCAAATAAGTCTTTCATGTGTTTTGTTTTATTCAGGAATTACTATTGTACCTATTATGAAGTCTTAGCAAACATCTTGAGCTGGCGTTGTCACACAAAAAAATATAATATGGCTCGGCACGCATTTCCATGCAAGACAGCAACAAATGCGAACATATCTTTGTATACGAATGCAATAGAAATGAGATGCTAAGTTAGTTATTCACACGCTGGTAGTTTAAACAGCACAATCTGGTAGATGCGCTTATAAATCGCTGACCAATGCATATTGCCAATTATTAAATCCGTGCGCATATGTTATATGGATTGACAGGATGATTCATAATACATGATCCTCTTCTGGCGTTGTCACACAAAAACAAATCATATGGCGATACCCGAGTGAGATTGAATAATATTTGTGTATATCTTTATATCAAAGCAGTTACAAGATGACAAAATAAAAATAACATATACCAACGTTTCATGCTCGTGCTGTACCTTGTGCTGATATTTACATGTATGGTGGAAGACCTATAAACATTGATTGAAACACATTATACCTGTTTGACAGGAGAATCAGCAAACTCCTTCCAAATGATTATATAGACAAAATGAGTATCAGTAATAATGAATCGACATGTGAAATGACGCAGACTGTTATAGACAGCATTAATCGCAGTATTAAGGAAAAAAACAAGAGAAGGGAGGCAATCACGATCATGTGACTGGTCGGTTAATTGGGACACCAAACCTTGGACAAGGTAATGTGATTGCTTGTGACGGTAAATAGGATTTACTTATGACAGCATATATCAGATTAAACGATTTTTATACAATATTTCTTCGACGACAAGTTAACTGTTGGCTGGCTTATTATGAGGTCCTATAAAAAACACAACCTATCCCTCTTTTTAATATGAGAAAAATACAATGTTAATTGCTTCTTCGCTTAGTATAGGTCATTATATAACGCGTACTGGTAAATCAATTTGATCTTATTAGCATTATATCTCAGAGGGAGCAGAGGCCATTGCGATTATTAATATGCAAGGTACAATGATTTCAAGCAAAGTAATGTAAAGTCATGCTTATAGATGCATAATTTCAGTTCACGCAAAGCGACAGGTTTTCCTTCGTCCCGACAGCAGAACAATCTATTGCATGATTCAAGATAGTCACCATGTTCTTCATTATATGTCTCGTCAAAAGCAGACATGACTAATGTTTCCTGAGCTCGAGGGTAACATCTCTGCATTATACAAAATCAAATCATGTGGTAAATCTTGACCTTGGCGATACGAGTTTGCATAAGCTTGTGACAGCCGTTAAAACAGACGCTCTAAATGCGTTCACAATCAGCAGATAGGCTGCCAACCGGTCATACTGACAGATATACTCGGAGCCAACCACGCCGAATGAGCAAAAGGTTGTTTTTGCGAACTATAAAAGCATTGTCTATGCCCCCGAGTCAATGCCTCTGCATATAAGACATGTAGATGATCAAATAAATTGATTGCGACACATACCATATTGAGCACAATCATTAAGGCCGTGCAGATGACTCATGTAAAGAAAATCAAGTCGTAAGCACTTACTTCGATTTGTTCAAGGTACGTTGTAGTTTGGCAAATGCATAACAGATGCGTGCATGTATGTGTGCGCTGTGGGAAGCATTCTCTCGTATTAACTATCATCAAGCCAACATGGCCGTGCGTCCGTGTAAACGCAAGAGTTCCCTTGAAAAAACGACCAAATCTGTTTGATATATAATGCTGTAATTATTCTTCTACTACGCGTCATCAACTATTAGTTGAAGTACTCCGATGTGGCTGAAAGCACCATGCTATTCATATTTCTTGCCTAGACCGCCGGCGTCGCAGTAAAACATGTTTCGCAAAGCCTATACGATTATAGATTCATTCCCCTCAGCCAATTGATTGTGTCATGCGCGTTAGCTGTGCTACCTAACACGCCTTATAAACCGTCGTGCCGCGCTGCGTCTTCAGTTGCCGAGTGAATCGAGAGGGACTGATAGTAGATGTGCAAGCGCACCTAGTGCTTTGCTCTCATAAACGAAGCGGACCAAAACTTAACATCATCCCAGACTTAATGACTTTCTGCATGCAGTCGAAGCCGATTCTGTCGGATTTTATACCGTGCACAAGGTAAGTGGTGTCTCGCATAAACGACCACAGCTACCATATAAATAATGTTGTACATGATTTTAACATCCGGGGTTTATGGTTCTGCATGGCAAATGAGAAGTGGCCGTGACCATTTATACATATATTTTGAAAAGCATTGATTACGATGCGGAACAACAAGCATATTTACCTGGTTGAGCATATTATTGACCCAGGAACAGAGTGACCAATGGTTATCCAATACTATCAACCCCAATTACATCATTCGTCATATTCAACAGTGTTGTATTTAGTTCTCAGTCTCTTTGTGTCCATGTATTCTAGTGTACTGAGCATTATCCTACTTAACTTGACTAAAATGTCCATACTAACCGACTGCACCATTATGTAATACGGTCTTTTACCTTCATGATAGATAAGATGATGATATATATGCTACTGTATTTGTCGTAAAAACAACGCATGCGTTCGTGTATCGTTCATGTATACATCGCCAGTAGGCTGCCGAAATTCAACCTAGGCGGTAATCTCTCCCTATTATATATAACTTAACTTTACATGTGTTGCAGATTGCTGTCTCTGAGTATCATAGTCAATGACATTTAACGCGGTAACAAATCAATATAATAAAGGGACAGGAAATTACACATATATTCTAGGATGGACCAACGCGAAATGCGAGAGCTTGTGTGCAATGCTTCAGACCACGAAATGGCTATGAAGTTACCACCTCGTGGATTCAACTGCCATGAAACGTGGCCTATGTCAGACTATTATACGTACGACGGATATTGGGAACACGATACCGCACTAGAAAATGGCTCTGTACTATACAGTACGGATTACAACAGTGAAAATGTGATGACATTGCAGAAAGTGTTGCGGATGCGCGTAATGGTCGCCATCTGTACACTTGGCATCATAGGAAACATTTTGAATTTGTTTATCTGGATTAAGCGAAGAATGGCGGGATCTGTAGGGGGGTTGGAGAGGTTAGCCTACACAGGATTTGTCACAGTGGCCGCATCTGATTTAACGTTCTGTCTGTTTATTATACCACAAGGTTTTATTGAAACTGAACAATGCTTCTACTATCACAGAATAGGATTCGATATCTTATACGCGACGTACAGCTTTGCCTTAATCAACATTTCTGTAATGATGAGTACGTGGTTTACCGTTGCCATGGCGATTGGCCGTTACCTAGCTTCTTGTCACCCAATCAAAGCTCGGCAATTCATTGGTTCTTCTGTGACCAGATGGACTGTCTTATTTATTTGTTTGGCAAGTATTTTGGCAAATCTACCAAGATTCTGGACTTATTATTTTTGGCATATTGAGTGCCCAAATGGACAGCATTTTTATATATCTTTACCAGGCTCGTTTCATGTTTCTGAGACATCACATGAAGTTTATTCGTGGATTTACTTCATTGTTTGCATACTTGGACCTTTAGTTGCCCTGGCTATTTGCAACATATTACTTATATATACGCTTAAGGCCTCTCAAAATGCTCGGCGTAGGTTGATGAGCTCGGCACAAAATGTTGAGACGAGTCCCATCATCACCTGTACGCTTGTTGTGATCATTGCCATGCACCTGGTGCTTGTCACTCCAGCCGAACTCGTCAACTTCATGCACAGGTATCTCTACGAGCCACATCACGCAGCCACCGGGTCAGGAGCAGATGTTTACAATCTAGTCGCAGATATCACAAACACACTTGAGGCCATAAACTTTGCCTTCAACTTTATATTGTACTGCATAATTAACGCGTCATTTCGCCGCATGGTTATTCAGGCCATGCCCTGTTGCAGAGACAAACCAAGATCGAATCGGAGTAATAGGTCATCCGACTGGCACAACCTTCGTACTAGTAGTTATTCTGTATCACAAGGTAGCTCACGCCCTTCTCGGCATTCATGCCAGCTTTCTAACGGACCAACATCTGTAACTGCAGTGTCTGTTCATAGTCACAGCCGACTAGGTCAGTCGACAGGCGAACAGACACATTGTGTACCTCCTGTTGATATGAGAACACTTAGGAGCATCATAAACACCTGTCCATTGACATACAGCCATTACTAATAATATCAGATAAATGAAAGTATGCATTAACAAACGCATCATTCGTGTTTTGCAAAAAAAAAAAACATCCTCCCAGAGTGCGAATTTTCACATTGGTGATCATGCTGACACAGAAGTAGAGTGATATCAGAATCGTACATGTAAAATATGTCTCTTGTATTAAATCATAATTTCGATGATTTGTAAACGGTCGCATATAGATGACTACATTAACATAGTTCTCTATTTGAATTTACGAACAATCACATATATATGTATATATATATATATATATATATATATATATATATATATATATATATATATATATATATATATATATATATATATATATATATATATATATATTATATATATTTTATATATGTATATATATATATATTTCAATGTTTACATATGTATATGTGTATATATGTTATATATATATATATATATATATATATATCAATGTATACATATGTGTACGTGTATATATGTTTATATATATATATATATATATATATATACATAAATACATATATATATATGTACATATATTTTGTCTATATATATATATATATATTACATTTATATATATATATATTTATGCATATAATTATATATTAATAAATATATATATACATATATATATATGTATATATATATTTAAATATATTCATAATTACATTTATATGTCTGAAAATAGATGTAGGATATATATATATTCAAACGTACAATATATATATATATGTATATAAACATAGTGTCTATGTGTCAGTCTCTTTTTCTAAATATATGTATAGATATATATATATATATATATATATATATAGACATAAAAGTATATATATATATATATGTATCTATGTATATACATACATATATATATATATATATATATATATATATATATAGCATATATATATATATATGCATATACATGTATATAAGTATATAGATATATTTTTATGTGCAAATGTATATTTGTATATATAGATTTCAATTGTATATTTTACATATATGTGTATTTATAAATATTGTAATATATTAATATACCTATATATATATATATATAAATATAAATATAAATATATATATATAAATGTATATATATATATATATATATGTATATATATATATATATATATATTAAAATATATATATATATATACGTGTATTTATGTATATATAAATACATATATATGTATATGTACATATATATATTTACATATATAAATACATATATATACACGTATATATATAAACAAGTGCGATATATAAATTGTGCCATTTTGAATTACTCCTCATTTAGTAAATGTGTAACATTTATATATACATATACATATAAATATATATAGATATAAATATGTATATATACATCTAAAACCTATATATATATATAAATAATTTATATAT
This sequence comes from Urechis unicinctus, assembly GCA_034190875.2. Lineage (NCBI taxonomy): Eukaryota > Metazoa > Annelida > Polychaeta > Xenopneusta > Urechidae > Urechis > Urechis unicinctus. The sequence continues at coordinate 51,478,788 of CM067351.1, read as the reverse complement.
ATATAAATATGTATATATGTATGTTTATATGCATATATATAAATTCTTATACACATATATATTTATGTGAGAGTACATAAATATATACATATAAATATATATCATTATGTGATTTTATACATATATATATGAAAATATATGTATATTTATATATATGTATATATGAGTGTATATATTTATATGTATATCTATATATATATATATACGTGTATTTATATTTATATCAATATATATATATACATCTATATATATATATACATCTATATTTATATATATACATATATATATATAATTATATAAATAACTGGTGTTTATATGTATATATCTGGTTTCATTGCATATTTATGATAATGATATCCCTTATAAGTAAGCGCCGGTTGAAATGTTTTCGATATGGCACTGTCGACCTCTTCTTAATCTCTACAAGACGATCATTTATTAACTAATCATTGCCAGTGACTGATTTGTATGTTCCATACATATTGACTACGTGTACTATAATATATATATATATATATATATATATATATATATATATATATATATATATATATATATATATGTATATATATTTATTTATATATACATTATATATAAATATAAATATATATATATGTTTATTATATATAAATATAAATATATATATATGTTTTATATAAAAATATATATATATATACATTTCTACATACATATATATATATATATATATAAATATATATGCATATATATTTATATATATTTATATACATATTTCTACATGTATATATTCGTGTATATGTTTATATGCATATCTATATCTATAAGTGTATATCAAAGTAAATATATATATATGTATGTATATATATATATATATGTATATATATATAAACATGTGTGATGTATACGTGATGCCATTTTGAATTATTAGTCATATTGTTAATGTGTAATATTGATATATATATATTCATATATAAATATATATTTATAAATATATATATGTATATATATATAAATATATATCATATATATATATATATATATATATATATATATATATATATATATATATATATATATATATATATATATATATATATATATATATATATACAATTGCATATATAAATGTATGTATATTTATATATATGTATATGTATGTTTATATATATATATATATGTATATATATATAAACATGTGTGATGTATACGTGATGCCATTTTGAATTATTAGTCATATTGTTAATGTGTAATATTGATATATATATATATTCATATATAAATATATATATTTATAAATATATATATATGTATATATATATATAATATATATATTCATATATATATATATATATATATATATATACTATATATATATATATATATATATATATATATATATATATATATATATATATATATATATACAATTGCATATATAAATGTATGTATATTTATTTATAACGTACAAATATAATCTTTCATGAATGATTTCTTAGATATTTGAATGTTATAGCGAAATTATATTTTAACAACTAACCATTCGTTGACATTATCTGATAACCTATATATCATCCTAACAACCATATATACTTTGGCCCAAATGGTCATAATAATGTTTAAACATGAGCGTAGAACATGTTTATTGGAAGTTTTAAAGATTTGAACTTTTTTTATTATTATAATACCGAACAACTGTATTTTTTCTTTTTATTCGTCGATCTACAACTTTGAATAAATGCTGTCAATGGCTTATGATGATCTTATCTATAACAAATATCATAATTCATATCCATGATGGCAGAAAATGATTTCAAAGTGTCCAAATTCCGCAAATATATACAAATATATATGGGCAAGTAAGGTTGGATTTATACGTATAAATTAGAATCTTGACCAATCGTGGACGACCTTTAGAGGATCAAAAATATATATCGGGATTATTAAGTGACAAAAAGATTTTAAATTGCATTAAACGTTTTCATTATATTATTTAAGATATGCCGAATTAATAATTAAAAAATAATGATGTTAAAAATGTACATAAAAAATTGTCCACGAAAGGTTGGAGTCTACGTTTGTATGTAATCGCACAAAATAAAATCGTAGTTATTTGTGGGCAGGCATTGTGGAAAACACAATATCGACCTGCTTGAATGAGAATAACGGAACGGTATAAATGTTTGGTTCCTCGTGGATACAATTATAATGATGAGAGGCAAGGCGTGCATCCACTTTGTTCATTTTTGTTTTTCCCTCAAGTCGGTCATGTTGCTGTTAGCTATGACTCCAAATTTGGCCGAACACAATGCTGACAAAAGTAACTTCCACAGAATGTGAATAATGTTTAAGAAAATGATGACCTTACTGGAAATGGAAGACGAATTTAGAGCAAAATAACTGAAATGGTGGTGGTGTTCGACTGGTAAATATTGGAGGCGGTTTGATATAAGTAGACAATATAAGTATGCCACATGGCTGGACCACAATACAATTATTCGTCTAGTATGTTGCCGTTGGTGCGGTCCATTCACGAATATCATGTTGCATTCGTCTGCTTACCATTTTGCTCGTCTAAGCCTTATTGCCTATCCGACGGGATCATTATTAACTGGAACAATCTATAAAATGAGCAATGGTTTTTTAACGAATTATACACAAAATAACGCTTGTATCATCTATCTACGCAACACTAAGTCTCCTCCACCCATTAAAGAGCTTCCATATACTAGTGACTTCGCAAGTGTGGATGAATTTGACAAGGCAACGATATTCAATGAGCTCTCTTTAAAACCAACTTAATATTCATTTCGCTGAAAAATGTTGTAAGTAATGTTTTAAAATTTACATTATTAGTAATCAATTAATAATTGAGCCCCTCATAACCTTGAGCCTATACACATGTCATACTGTAGCCTCGCAATAGAAGCATAGATGGAATCCATTTGCAACAACAGTTCCATCCACAAGCTTATCAAAATCGATGATGGCTGGACTCTTGCCACAGCTCCATCAACATTGCGGCTGGTCTGCAGAAACTACCTGCTGTACGAGATACCACGGACAATAATGTGCCAATGTGCAAATCATGGCTGCCAAATGATCCCTAGGGCTCGAATGAGGGAACACATATGGGCTATATATATATATATATATATATATATATATATATATATATATATATATATATATATATATATATATATATATATATATATATATATATATATATATATATATATATATATATATATATATATATATATATATATATATCTCTCTATTTGTATATGTATCTGTATATCTATCTCTGTCTCTATATCTTTGTATCTGTATATGTCTCTCTATCTGTGTCTCTCTATATCTGTCTCTCTCTCTAGATATCTCTCTCTCTATCTGTCTCTCTCTATCTCTCTCTATATGTCTATCTATCTCTCTCTCTCTCTCTCTCTATCTATCTCTATCTCTCTCTCTCTCTCTCTATCTATCTCTCTATATATCTCTCTATCTCTATATCTATCTATATCTATATCTATATCTCTATATATCTATATATATATATATATATATATCTATATATATGCAGCGAGTCAGATAATTGGCCTTTTTCGAATACCATATTTTAGCTAACTGTTATTTATCGTCAAATTCGGCGACTAGGGACTAATAATAGAGAAAATATCAGCCTGCGTGACGTATATCTTATGCCCGGAGTTGTCCAAATTGACAGTTATGTGGTAGTTATTATAACCGTTTTGTAAACGATCGAAAAGTTGTGATAGCTTATATAACAGGGGAACAAATATTGTGGTAAAATACTCAAATAAATACGAACGCAGCATGTGCTATCTGATTTCATGTACTACCCATTATAACATCATGTTGATCATCGCAGCTTATAGAAATCATTTACAATCCTACTTTATTTGTGTATGATCAGTGAACGACTACCATAGCCAACAGTAAGCTTGTGCATGAAAATTACATAAGAACAAACATCATAATTCATTTAACTCTACCATTAAAAGAGAGAAGCGATTCAAATTAACTTCTCAATTATACCTTCGGCCACCCGAAGGCAACCCGAAGGCATCAAAATGTGGAAGTTTATTTACTGGAGTACTAACCATGCTCTGCAGCATCACGGCCATTTGATATTAGATAAACTCTGTGCTCCCTTTAATCATTAGACAATTTGTCGACTGCATCACTTTCATTAAAACATATCGATGCCTGATGATGGTGATGAACAACGTAGAGGGTCATAATGTGTTAAAGTATATAATGATGCATTGAATCCACATCTACCAAAAGACTGCAAGTATAGTTACCCATGATAATATTATTCGCAAGCTAATAGATAAAGTAAATGCTTATAACAATTCAAAGAATGTGTTGCAATAACTTACGTCCAAAGCCTGGAACGTCTAACTATGTAAAGCAAATAGGTACAATAGTATTAATTAAATTTACTATCCTTCAACATATATTGCTGCGGCAAGACAGTTGCACACTGCATATGTTTCGTCTAGTGATAGTGACTGTTAATTTTACAATCTGTGCTGTTACTGACTTAGGTAATCCACATTATCCGCCAATGTTCCTTATTATTTCTGAGCAGAGATGGCAGCACTTCACCTGTCTATCTATTATTGTTGTCAAATAAGACGACGACAATAACGTTAACAATGTAGTTTATTGTTGCTCATTAAATAACAGAACGTCCATGTTTCAAACATACTTTGAGAGAACTGTAAACATTTGTTCTCATATATTTACCAAAGACGTTGACAAGCACGCTTCATTTGGAGGAAACAAACGAACTGGCATTTGGTTGTGGCAAGTAAGTGATTGGCAGATTATGTTTACGGAAACGGAACACAGGTTTTACATAACTCAAGCTAAAGCTCCAAGTGACTGCTAGCATTATGCATAGAACAATTGCACGTGTCAATCATTGCAGATGAATATAGTCCTCTTCTCGACCAATTGCAGAGTACTAACATGAGATGAATTACTAGCTAAAGCATAGATATATATATCGAACCGCGAATTATATATCGTCTTTAGTGTTTTTTGGCCTACTATAAATATAATTCCGCAGGGACATGATGTTAGTCTTATTGAGAATTGGGTCTGCTATGCGTTACCTTACCTTATATTGCAGTGGAACAATGCATTGTTTATGTTATGCCGTCCTAGATTGCAATTAATGATGTTTATTGAAGCACAATATGCAGCTCACCGGGATTGCGGCCTATTCAGTGGCAACAAAGCCTACCACAAACCATCAGTTGGGCGATATCTAGTAAATCCGAAGCATCATTCCACAGAAGCTTTCGACAATGTGAATGCACGTGAGTTGTATTGTTATACCTGTCTATTAAAGAACCATTCATAATGACTTGAAAAGTGTTTAAAGCCGAAAGAGAAACTCTGATGACAATGTGTAATCGTATTACATAATCGGGAGCAATTGGATACGTACTGCGGAGATTGTATTGTCAATATTATTGATCAAATTATTTCGGTTGACGGCAGTCGGTTTTGATAAAATTTATTATTTGATAATTCAGTATTTTATCACTTAGGGTTTCATTTCTTGCTTCTTATTTCCGTCGATTAGGTAGTTTAAAAAGGCACATGCGCTTGCTTAAGTCGATTCCGAGAAGAACGTGCATCTGATATCTGCATAGTCCCACAAATTTTCAGCCTCATCTATTCATCGGCAAAAAGTCAGACGCGCAAATTATAACTCCCTAATTAATAGCTTCTACACAAGTTCATTACATAAATGTCGGTATAAGCCATGGCGAGAATGGACTATGCGAGTTACACCATTTTCATTTGGGCATCAAGTTCATATTATAAGTCCCAATCCTCTAATAAGCTTACACAAAAGATCAATGCAATTTATGATGCGAATCGGAAATTGGAAAGTTGATTAGTGCGAGTATATTGTTATTTTTCCAACAAGTTGCTGCAACGGTGATTTAGGAAGTTATTTTTTCAAATTGGACACCTTGGTATGCATGCCTATTTGTTTGGGTATGTACAATACCGACCAGACCGTAAACACTCTCAGTGACGATTTGTAGTGATAAAATATATGTACGACATTCTCTCCTTCTGTCTCTCCCTCACTCTCTCTAAATATCTGACGCTGTCTATTTCTCTCTATCTACCCCATCACGATATTCAGCATTGTAGAAACTATGAGATTTCTAATCGCGTTGCAATTATATCGGAACCATTCCCTAAAAAAAAGATTGTGCACAACTATCATATGTTACCAACATTGGTTCATATATGTATATTATTAAGTTGATACTGCACTTATTATCAGTTTGAAGGAAAATCCTCCCGAAGCTATTTGAGTTGTCAATGCCAGCATTATTGACCGTTTTTTCACTGCGCAAAACGGATTCCTAACAGCAATAGACTATACATTGATTATAGTGTGAGTTTCGGCTAACGCGGTCATGTAAATTGTAAATGTGCAACAAGTTAATCTATACTGTCTATTGGTTGTTTAGAGGATACGCCCCCGGAGACAAATGGGATGCTGACATGCTGCTTTACAGGCCAGGTCGACCTCGTTAGTGGGCGCATCAATGCAATTTGAGCGTTTCATTCAATAATCCATATTAATAAGCCATATGCTGACTCCCAAATTGACCGCCACATATTACCATTCTGGTCGGTTTGGTTTTAGGAATCAGATGAGCCTTATTTATGCAGCTTTTTGTGCTTTGAGAGTCTTCCGGTACCATGCAAACATGACATGCATGGCAAAAAGCCCTAACCACACAAATGGAGCCATTGTATTCTTCAGTACATCATGTTGTGTTTAATCATTGCCAAGTGCTTCCGCCGGCCAACAACTGTATTATCAGGCATTATGTCAACGAGGTTTTCTATTTTGAATAGTGTGCGCTTAAGTTCGCCAACGGCACGTTTGTTGGCAAATAATTAGGTATAGGTGATTAAATCTCGACCCGCAGTAATACGATACTTAAGATATAAATACTGCCGTCGATATACTCTTAGTTCATAGCGTAATTGTTGTCTTATGGTCATGTGCGTCCGAGTATAACCTTGTGATTGAAATAAGAAGTATATTATTCCACTGATGCTTTTATTTCCTTTGATCTCACATCCGACGTCTATGCATGATGAATCGCAGCACCGTGAATCTAGAATACAACCAAAAATTATTCAATGAATGCGGTTACAAATTCAAACCTTGAATTTACATCGAAGATATTCACATCAAAACTTACTGATTACAAATCCAAACATCACAACTTACAGCACTGACTCCTTTCCTTCCGATTGTATGCACACGACTCCATATTCGTAAACATCCATGTCACATATATTCAAAATTAAAAATGTCTTTGTTTACTCTTTTGGTTACCAACTTTTCTCTCTTTCCGCGGGCTTCCCATTCCCGCTTCCTACCAAATAAATTATTGCATTTTGCACTTGTTTGTCAGATGTGATAATACCGGCGTAACATTGACAACGCTAGGCCTTTCCTTAATAGTTAATGTGTGGTCATAATCGGCATCTTAATACGAACAATCCTCACATGTTCATGCGCGTATATGATGTGCATCATAAATAACCTACAGCGTAGGCCTTTTTACTTATATTCAGGGGTTGCAATTGCACCAATGAGATGTAAGCAAACATCTTGAGCTGATATTGTCATACACAAAAACATCATATGGCTCGGCGTGCATTTCCATACCAGGCAGCAGCAAATGTAACACTATCTTTACATAGGAATGCAATCGAAATGAGCTGCAAATTAGTAATACACTCGTTGGTAGGTCACCAACGTTATCTGTCAAAGTTGTTTGGTTTGCAAATATTTTTAGACTTAAATGATGTAAATTGCAGACAATATGCTTTCGGACGTCCTAGTCAACGGATAAGCAAAATTAAGCTCCTAACGTGGCTACCTCTCACTTTCATGGCAGTTGAAACAACAAACAACAGATATATTACCCATTGAGAAATCGCTTTAATATAAATGTCTTATCAACCTGCCATAACATGATTTCATTGTTTTATGTATTGCTTTGATCCTTTGCTATCTATTTCATCTGATACCTCCTTAGTGTATGACCAAAAGTGATATCTATGTCAGTGAACTGAAAACGTCACAGACACCGTTATTGCATAGATTGAAATATAATTTGTCATTACGAAGCGCTTACGCTATCTAATCTTTGTATGCAACTAACCAGGGCCTGTCTATTTACAGTCACCCTCAAAGCAGAGTCCATTTGTTGGATTTGCAACGAGCAACAGTGGATGCTTAGTTACTGCCATAGAGCGCACCCATCACTATAGCTACTTAACTTGCTACGAGAATCGTTGCCATCATCAAGAATCTTTTATCACTGCACTGGACGTGATATCAATGTTTCGACACAGTCATGAGATGACAGGAAAATGTTGTATCCGCACAAGCAATGTGTTGTTTGGTTGTAATGTCTCGAGGATACTTTGTTGATTATCAATTATCAATTAAATAGAGAGAGGCCTCATGACAGGCCTTGATAACAAGATGCAGTGTCTCTGTACGGTTTTCTATTACAACGATGCATCTCCATATATACCAATGGTTGATTGACCCTGTTTAACAAAGTCATTGTATATCTAATGTCGTTTCTTATAATGTAAAGCATATATATCGTTTAAGGTACTAAACAAAATTATTTGTTGAATTGTATTTCTGCTAATATCGATTATCAGCGAACGAACCCTCTTGTTTTGTCTAATTTCGCTTCCTTCGTATTACGAGTGTGTAATATTCTGCAACCGAAATATCAAGGAATGGGTATGTGAACGGTTTATGTGAAGCAGAACAAAGAAGGTCGTGGTATCTAGTACAATCACACATCAAACAGTTATGTCAATCGCAGGCATAGCTGTTACTACACAGCCTGGTGGAGCTACAATATATGCGCAAAACCGCTGTTCCCAAATGTTTGTACGATGTTCGTTTTACAACGCTTAACACAGCGTACAGGTCTATCTGCCCGGCCAATGCAATTTGTGCAATGTTTCGTAACACATCTGAAAGCTGTTGTTCATGATAATGGAACTATACAGGTCTGGTTCTGACAAATGAACTATTTATAAAAAAAATGAAAACATCGAACGTTTGTAATCCCACTGGTCATGTAACATTCTATGCAATGTATCGTGACACATCTGAAAGCTGTTGTTCATGATAAGATTCTCTTCAGGAAAATGAAATGTGTAACTAGGGGATCATTGTTTTCTGATTGCTCTACATATTAATGAAGCTTTTTCCCTCACCGAATCTGTGATTGGCATATTTTATATTTATGAGCGGCCAAGCAGATAACGACGGGAATATCTTTATATTTGCATTATCGAATGACAATCTTAAAAGAAACGCTCTACTACTAGTTGACATCCAGGATCATAGTTAATGGTGTGATCCATCACATTTCACAAAAGGACGTTGTAGGCAGTCACCAAATGAGCCCATGATAGTGCATAAATGAGTAAATAATTAGTTCGCACTTTGGTGTCAAATAACAACTATCTAATATGATTAATTATATTTAGCGTATTGGCCACTTCCAGCCGCATGATTGACAGCGCATTTCATACAGCCTGTTGGAATCCAAAAAACTGCGCATGATATGAGCAATATGCGCAATCTGCCAATGATGCAAAAAGACAATATTACCCTTGCATTTCTGTATAGAAAAAGGCTAAATATGTCCCGCGAGCAATTAACGGGGTAGTTGTCTGCTTCCAATATTTCGCTTTCTTACAGGCATGGCTGGCCGCAATATGTCAGGTGATATGTCTTTATATGTTCCCGTCACTATCGGGCTGTAATTCGTGACTCAATAGTCGCACATACGTTCAGGAAGTGCGCACCAATGCTACGCGGTGTTTATTGTTTGAGACAAAACCAACATCGTTATCGCAACTCAGAACAGCAGCTACAAGGTCATAAATGCATATTCAAATTAGTGTCTTCGAATGAAAGCTGATATAAGTATGTTTATGCTATTGTCGTTACATCTTACATCCGTTTTGCATCGTCTCTCAAGGATGGCAAACACAATGTCATGCTAAACTAAGATTAAATCTCATAAATAATGCGTAGAGCTGCGAGGCACATACACAGAGTAATCTTCTTTTTTCTGTAATGAGAGTTCATTAGTTGAGGCCTCAATACGAGTCACTCACATTGTGATCTTCTTCATGTGGAGTGTTAAGCAGCCAGGACCGGAATGACTTTAAATAACTTCATTAATGACGGCCATCTGAGCCCGGTTTACAAACCACTGGATATCACTGGTTTTGATTCCATAATAATGAGCTTCCTTATTAGCTAGTACATGATTTAAGCATTTTTCAATTGATTTTTGCATGGGATACTGTCGTCCTTATAGTGTGACCCCTGTGAACTCAGAGGTAGAATAGGCCCACTTTATCTCACGCTAGGGTTGGTTAGTCCTATAATAACCCCAACCCTTAACTTATTATGTCGTGTTTTAATCGCGGATTCTTGATTCAGGAACACAGCCACAATCTTGTCGTGATTCCTAATCACAAATATATATTCACAGGAAACTAATGTTCCTCTGCGAATCCTGTACTGTGAAATGTCGACCTTACAGGGTACGAAACAAACCCTCACAACTATGTTCTGATCACGAACATTTAATACTTCATCCAATATGTTGGCAGTTAGCATCGATCTGAAGAGGTTACGTGCTACCCACAATACGTAGTTTGACTAGACGAACATGGTATAGCAGTAACAGTTGTGGTGAATGATGGGCAACGCAAGTTACTTCGTGGTATCGTGCTCTATCACATATCAGGCGTAGTGAATTATCGCAGCCATCGTTGTTACCACGCTTCCTGGAAGAATTTCGACTTACGTTCAAAACAGCCGTAAATAATTGTTTTAACGAGCTAGCGATTTGTCCCATCACTCAACAAACCAACGCTAACAGCCATGCATATTGTTTTTTTACGAGCCAGGGAATCATTCGACCATCAAACAAACCGCGCCGAGTGGCACGCCAGGAAATACACTAATATATCTCAGAGAGTTTGATCGTTTCTTCGAGGGAACTTATTGCATTCACAATGGCGAATTGCCAAGTTGTCTTTATGGCAATATATTCAACAGAATGCTTCCCACGGAGCATGCATCTGTTTTGCATTTGCCATTTTACTAAGTTCCAAGAACAAAACAACGCCAACGCTAACAATTGATTTTATTTACATGAGTCATCTACACTGCAAAACTGCTTGTTCTCAATATGATTTGTTCAGCAAACAGTTGACTTGATCCTATAAATGCATGTCTCACATACAGTCTTAGTCTCAGAGGGCATAGATAATGATTTTCCGTTTGCTTAAGCGACCTTTTACTATAACACCGGCTGACCATTGCCCTTTTATATACCACATGGTAGTATAGTCAGCATCCTTCTGCATCTACGGGGTTTGATCGCCTTTAGACCGTGTATATTAGCAAGCAAATGCAATTTACTATTACAAGGTCAAGAATTAGAGTGGGATGTTACATTGCACCATGCCGAGATATTTCTCTCGAGCTTCGCGTCTGCTATTGAATTGTTGTATGATGCTGAACATGTAATGCATTGATATATTACACCGGTATAACGAAAACAATATGAAGATATGAACTAACATAATTCCGGTAATCGCAACGACATCAGCTTACTGTCCATGAAATCTAATGGATTATTCAATAAGCGTTATATTATGATCTATTCTAAGCAAAAACGTAATTATGATTCTAATTTCTCCTCATTGAATAAAAGGATAGCTTGCTTTTTAGTGCCTCATAATTAGCCAGCAAGCATTTAAACTGTCGTCAAGAGATTCTATATTATATGAGTCTGATATATGTTGTTATTAGTAATGCAATCTTGGGTCCTTTAAGTTTGTATAACTAAACATCAGCTGCGTCAGGCGTGTCTTTTTATGTCATTAGCAAATAATATGCGGTTTATAACACAGGGCTATTACGCATTGGCCGCGGTAGGTGACTGCCACGGTTGTAGTAATTGTGTTTTTCTGCATTAATTGATAATATTAATTTTGTAGCTGTTTATTAAATACTGTGCCATAAGTCTTTTCTTGTTGGTGGACAACTGCTTCTAATTATTAGTTTATTATCTAGAATCCATAAGTTCATCTCAGAACAGTGACTACATTACCTCAATTAAATAAAAAATGCCCCTGGCATGCTACAGTTTCTAAAACATGATAACTTGGAAGCAAGACATTAGCATTAGACATAGACCGGCCCTAAGGCACATTGCGATCACAAATACGACAAAAAGAACGCATTTAACGACGTGAGTCAAATGCTGTGTGGATTCCCATCTGCACCATTTACGTCTATCATCTGCTCCAACAAACTGACTAATATTAAATGTAATATAATAAACTGAGCTGTCAGACTTGTAAATTTCATCAAGATTTGCGGCCATCTATAAATGATATATTAATCATCAATATTACTGCATCATTACTGTTACATTGTAATCATAAGGAAAAAGCAACTGTCTACAGCGGATCTTTCCCATGTAAGTAGTCAGCTCATTCTACATATTTTGGTCACTCCTCTATGGTTGAATACATACCCCCCCCCGTGGGTCCAGGGATGGAATTTACCCCCTCTATCATCTTGTGTGTCGTTAATGTCGACTAATAGGGGCAACCTGTTAGCTGTAGTAAGCATCTCATGTCGGTGAATATTAGAACGACGGTTTATCGCAGTGCCCTGCATATTTATAGGTTTCATAAATTTCAATGAACTCGACCTTGAGGGTGTCGCGTCATCTAATTGGAATTTGCAGTCACGAGCAATCATATTATCTGGACCAAGGATGGGGCCCCAGACAGGTCGTCCACGATACATGTAAATATCAGAACAAATTACAGAGACCATAGGGGCTTGACGTTGTTTTCTTGTATGACGTATTACCACTACAATCACATATTAAAAGTGTGTAGTAATTAAACAGCGCCGTTTTCGTTAGTGTCTGCTAGACACAACCTCCCTAATCTAAACACTTTGGAAGGCCCTGCCACCGTCATTAGTGTATTACCCTAGATAGTCGGCCTATAACTACGTGATCGCGATGGCCTAGCTTTATCCTCATCGTGGATTAATCTGCGGAATACATATAGAAATATTGATTTACGTGTTGATAGAAATGTCTCTAAACATGTTTCAAAATACCGAGAATCTTTTTGATCGCAGTGCGCAAGTAAGAAATGAATTATTAATCCCATGTGGGACATTGATGACATGAATGATGTATAGCAGCGAATGTGTACTGTTGGAAGATTATCAATGAATAATATATCTAGACGTCAAGTGTCAATATCCTAAAGTTTGCAAAGAAAATATCGAAAAATGCAGTACCTACTTAATTGTCGACGAGTTTTCAAATAAACCATGGGATGTAGATGATCAGTGTCAGCTCTCGGAGAAAGGCAGTAGTTCCGAGCATAAAAAGTTGGTATGTGTTAAGTAATGTGAGCTGAATGGACAATTTCGTTTCTGTTTATCTGGCACACCATAATTTGAATAAACGTAACCAGGGTCCTGTTATTTTGTCAATGAAGTTGCAGTGGCAGAGGAGGTTCGATAGTCATGATAGCAGAATGATCCATATTGCATTAATAAAGAAGGCAACAGCACGACAAAGGACATAAACAGCAGTATTTTGGCACTGACCATGCATAACGCAAAGCCTACACAGGGTTATTGTTTTTTTATGTCATGGCGTATTTGGGTATGACGCTCACATTTTCGCAGTCAATAGCTCGCATTTTTTGACAACCAATAATGTTAAAACAAAACGCAAATACACTATCGTACAAATATTAACGTATGTTTATCCAACAAGGCAGGAATTGCACACTGCGTAGTTCATGTACAGAGATTTTCTTTGTGTGATGTTTCACCAGCAATTAGCACCACAAGACCATTTGTTAAGCAAGCTCCTTGCATTCAACGCAGAACCGCGCAAATGTATATAAGGTGCGCTATTACGGCAACCATGATATGGAGCTTAATCTGTTGATGATAATTGAATGATCTGATATACGTCCTCCTCAACGGATCATAAGATTGACATGGTGTGTACCATTTGCATACTGGTTTGATTCGACAGTGGCAATTCTTAGCATAGGACCGCCTAATTCACGCACCTTAATATGCAAGAACACTACACACGTTGATTATGCCACAATACGATAGCCAATTCATCTCGATGACGTACATTATACCTGTGCTAGCGCGTTAATTGATATATACAGGCATGTTGATTTCGACCATGCCCTCTGTCCGTCCGTGAGTGGAAATGCTGAGAATTTCATGGAAAATAGGAACATGTCAGTTGCACAAAACATTTCACCTTCATTAATGATTTCCAATTTCGACTGAATGGAGCGCATTTTTCGACTGCGGAGAATCGAGTTTTATGATGTATAATGTAATGCCATGTGGTAAGCAAGTAACTGAATTTGGTTATGACGATGGAAAAAGGAAGCCTTTATCAAAGAGAATGCAATAAGTGAAGGTGATGTAATGAATGAATTGTGGTAATACCATTTTCTTTTATAATTTGCCAGACCGTTTTGGTTCTGACGATGGTATGCCATATAGGATATAACAGTAAAAACACGGTTTGTCCAGACAGTCCTCATCCGCTCACTAAAGGATGTTGTCGATTCGCAGGATGCATTTACGTTCGCTACATTGATGATTACTTTCGCTGCAATGTCACGTCTTCATTCACGTTCCAATATCTATATGCGGAAACCTCCATGTAATTCGGGAATATTGCTCTTTTGCCGCGCATCATATGAACAATAATTTTTTATGCGCTGTGCAGATTTTGCCTTGATAGATTGTCAGATTGCGAATTGTATATGCAGTACTTGACGCTTGTTTGTACACATTTAATGATATAATAACTGCATTAGATTAAACATCATTCTGAAAATATCGTCTTGTCTATATAACCATGAAAAGACACTCGACCCCCAATATCAAAGTCTCACCCCAAGCAAACGCAAATTTTTCAGGTCATTTTACGGTAACATTCTTGTGAGAGACTGCATAACTGCTAAAAGAAAACAAGAGCGGACACGCGAATTCGTGCATAAAAAAGAATCAACGAAAAATGTCGAATAGTTAGTGGCAACATTTTCTGAATGGCGTAATTCACCGTGCGTCGATAACCATGTATAAACCAATGAAGCCGGATTTTAGTGGATAGAGTGTTCTCAAGCATAGACACCCATTATGATACTTCTAACGCAGTTCATTTTCATCAATGCGCATTAATTTGTTTATACGAGTGAATGTTGTTTAATTTAAAGATATGGTATATCTTTTACATCTTGCTTAACACTGCTATTGGAATAAAGAAATAAATTGCGAAAGATAAAGTGAAACGTCTGTTTTGCACCGCCAAGTAAAGTTATTTCACATCTAACTCTTGTGTGTGAAAATCGTAATTCAAGGTGACCTTTGATTCATCTTCAACCATGATACCATCAAGGTTTTTTTTTCCTAGTTTTTATAGGAGACCCGAAATGATGGATGATTACCTGAGTACAGGAAGTAGCTAGAATATGAATGCATTCACAATTTTATCGATTTTCAACAACCATATTGGAGGTCTGTGATTTGATAAGAAATGAGTACAACAAGCTGCGGCAAACACGACCAATTCTTTTCAGAACTAAAGACATAACTCCGATTCTGTACCTTGAACGTGTCACATTTCTGTAACTCAAGCAGATAAGATATGTTCTGGATATGTCCAGACATGAGTAATAACGAGTCAATTGTTGACTGCACATTCGACGAATCTAGCAGCCGGGTTCATTATTGTTAAATGAATGAGTTGACCCTCCTTTTTTATTTAGATTTGATTGCGATTAAAGCATGTGTAGTTTTTATAAGCAATTCGCAAATATGATTGCATCCAATACTATTCACCCGTGAATCGACTCGTTCTTATAGTAAATTCAATAGAAAAAAAGAATTCGCGCATTTCATAAAAAAATGCAGTGCTGCAAGAGCAGTAAGGATTATTATGGCAGCATTTATCCATAAGTTGCCTTGTTCCGGGATATATGCAGGAAATGCAGATAGCGATACACCTAATATCCAATAACTGCGGTCGAACGCGTTCATGTGATGTATATATTTACTCAACATTCACCCTAGGACCAGTTTGAAGTTAATTTGGTATATATTTATTATTATTGAGTTACCACTGTGCAAATAACAAAGGTAGTCATGTGCAGATATACAAAGGTTTAAAAAAAAGCGCTATTAAGTCAGAGGTGATCTAGACAGATATCCTTAGCATTATACAATGTACAGAACTAGCAGATACCGAATGAGGTAATCATATAACAAGAAGACATAACAGCATTTCAACGGTGACAGACACGCCCTGGTGGCACGTTAGTATTGCGTTAAACCTGTGCATTTTATAGCATAAAACATCATAATACGCCTATTACAGGTAATGTCTTGCATACGAAAGTCTACTGAAGATTTCTGATGCAACCCAGTGTAAATTGTCACCTCTTCCTCGACATAAACTGGATATCTCTCTTTGGTGCTGTTGATAATTGTGCAAAGTTTTCAGGAGACAATTTTAACGAGGCAATAGTACTTCTCGGCTTGAAGATTTTAGCAATTAAAAGCTTGTCTGCTTCATGATGATTAATTGATTCCAAAGTTACCAACATACTACAACTTCAGAAAGCGAATAAGTGCTGTGCAGACGACTGCACTCCAATTCACATGCGTCTCTGTAGATCGATGAAGTGAGTTATCCCTGAGGTCCGAACGGGACCTCATTTTATACAATACAGGGTTGGCATGGGGCCGATTCCCGAGCGTCACCAATAATTCTCATTAATCTACTCCTGGGCATTATCACCCATCACAGTGCCGTATCTGAGCATTTATGACTGAGTCAAGATGGTATTGATCGATAAATAGTAATAGCAAGGTGTAGAGTGCGCACCTGGTCGTCTATGACCCGACCAAATATCTGCTCATTAGCATCTATGGTAGGGATCGTCGAGTACCATCCAAGTCGACTGGCGATATTAAATATTCCTTTTAAATCGTCCCATCCATCGGCGGGTTTAATCAAAGCTACGCTAGGAATTATAGGGCATAGTTTGACCATTGACGTTACAACTGAGTCACGCTTTGGCCTACGATCTAATAATGCAACTTTTAGAAACATTTTCCTGGGTCAGGCTGTCTAACTTTACAGCAGGATGACCGGAACAACCAAAGAAAAAAAGGCTTTGCATTGCACCGTACATGTTAATTTATGTCTGATTCCTTAATGATTTATGAGGTTCGAACCACCACAAAGGTTATGAGTGCTTAATTAACGCGTGGTAATATAAAGACAAACGATTCATTCTTCAATGGAATAATAAAAGCATCTCTAGATTAATCACAGTTATGACTGAAGGAATCAGATAAATATTTTACAAAATCCCTAGCTTACCGAATCCGTACATTAGCGCTTGTGTGAATTGAAATAATACAAAACCGCGAATTCCCACCTAAAACACATCGTTTTTCGAAACAGACAAGAAATAATAACTGCGATATAAACCAAAGTTATTGTTTTGTGCTGTCCAATACGAAACCTTAGTAATTTGGACGCTACAGTTTACATTCAGGCTCCAGTTGATAAACGCGATTTCTGATTCTTGATGGTGTTATATGAATGCGCACGTGTGTATACTTTACTGCTACAGGAACTCTATATCTAGTCTCTGCTCAAAACTATAAAACCTACACCAAAATATGTATATGTTCATGTGAGGGTGGCATAAAAGTTTTGGCTGCGGCAAATATGCTCTGACTGCCAGATCAGCTGTCTCAGAGTCAATGGCAAATATTCACCAGAAGCCCCATGATCACTGGTATCAGAGCATTTAAGAGGCACCCAGTGTCTTCCATAGCAAAAAAAAATACGTACTGGTTATTCTGAACGCATGCCACACGCCCCTTGCAGCTCATAGTTGTATAGTATTGCATATATAAAACTCCTCATACGGATTTACAATAATCTCATTTAGGATGCAGTAGGCACAAGTCAAGCCAAGAAGTACATTTAAGATGCAGTAGGCACAAGTCAAGCCAAGAAGTACATGTATATATATATATATATATATATATATATATATATCCTATATATATATATATATATATATATATATATATATATATATATATATACAGGGCAAGTGTAACCGCAACCGCCTACACCTTATAAACATGCAAAATCCGATCTGGCAAAGCTGTGCTAGAGATCTTAGTCGAACGCTGGACACCAAAAAAACAATCAGGACATCTTTGACGGACGCAAATTTAAAAGGTAGGATAGCGTCACCAGAATTACTTTGATTACACATGACCAAAGTTAAACGCATCACTGTCAGACATATACGTCATTTTAACTGTCAACATTATCGTTGATAAAGCGACAGAGGATGTACACAACTTTGCTAAAATATGTCTTTATTCTGCTCATCTTGTGGCTGGCATAATCTTCGCATATAAACTTGTGAGTCACCATTATTTCATTCAGCTTTAGTTCATCGATGTATTATTGATGATTCATTTCTCGATGTTTTATCGATAAGTTTGCAAATATAACCTCACATGTGTTCTCTACCATGACTTAATGGGTATAGAAGCTTTTGCGGAAATTACTATTAATCCTATTTGATTTACAATTTGACTCACTATAGTTCAAATTTTATGTGACAAATTTTATGCGCCATTCGTACCTGGGTCCCCACATGTTGCAACAGGCACCAGTTTATAAATTATTCGACATCGTAAAACCTATAGTGCATGGTTGGTCTAGAATACAATTGGTCACCATTAAACGCGATACAATCGGCGGTATGAGGCGATACAGTAATTGTTATTCTACCTCTTCAATATTAATGGGATTCAGTGTGATGTATCATTTTTACAATTTAACATCATGGCGCTCTTAGCTTGCTGGAGGCTCAGCGGACATCTGGTGAATGCATTTACGATACATTATATATAAACGGGAGCCTTAATGAGCACCCATCGGGAACGTCACTTATCAGACAATAATGCCCTTTCCATTAGCTAGCATATACGCTTAAGTACAAAATTAAGTAGCTGCAAACGACGCAATGATGCTATGAAATGGAATAGGCAATTAACTTTATAACTGTAGCGTGTTTTATGACGCTTACTCGTATTTTATACAGAAACATACTGTGTGACGGTATAAAGGAAGTGTTAACGCACTATGCAACACGAAATGCACCTTGTAGATATTCAGGTTTTACATTAGAACTTAAAAAGGGAAATGCAAGCATGAGATCTAATTAGAAGGAGATGTTTGCATGACAAACGCTTATTACCACATAACGCCCTGAAAAAAATAAGGCTTACTTTACTGACCTTTATGAACATAGGAAGAATGGTAATCTAAGATAACGCGCCTAACGGAAAACTACAAATCAGTAAAAGTTTCATGATCCCTTATTATATCATGAGTCACGTAAATCATTGTCTATTCCTTTTTGTGTTGCATCCAATATTGGTCCAACAACCATCGCAAATCGCCTAGAACAAACTCTCTGTATCCCATTTTCAATTCCGAGAGCTGCCATAAATCTTATTTTAAACATGGCAATGAAGCTCGCTGCATGTAACGATTATTAATGGGTGCGCGCCATGACAGTAACTAAGTATGTAAAACTACCTACTCTGCATATCGACGTCAACACCTCAACACAAACTGCCAACTTATTGTGTGCAGTCGTACTCAATGGTTATGAATGATTGCCTTGCATGGTATATCCGAATATATTAGGTCGGCATTACATTGTAAACGATATGCAGAGGAACATTAGATGCCCGCGAATCTTTATTGATAGTGAATTTATATTCATAGTGACATAAGCGTAAAACCACTTATCAATACCTCATTAACTAACATGGGCGTAGTTACTGAACTGCGCATTAGGTGACTGACTACAGCGTTCTGATGTAGTGCATGATGGGTCATTCTATCAACTATGACATGGGGTTGACAAGAGCACTGCCGGTTTTGCGTGTTATTATACTATTGCAGTAACTAAGGGAAAGAGTTTTAGGGTTTGTATTCATAAATGCAATATAAAAGGTCCATTCGTTATATGCTGAACTCCTAATTAATATTTTAAGTGCTAATTTATCAAGTTCCTAGAACAGAAAATTTGTCATGTATATTCTGGTACAACCAGACAATTTTAGTCTGTGTTTCCTATACACAATTTAAAAAAATATGATTCATCTGGCCAGAGCATGTGACCAGTGTGATTACAGCCGCTTGATGTTCACATTTGTTTATCAATAGTTGATTTGTCAGAACGAGACCGTTATACTTCCATTATGATGAACACAAGCTTGCACACACGTGTCACGATACATGGCTGCAATTTAATTTTGCCAGGCGTACCAATACGGCTTTGGCTCGTTGTAAAACAAACAATTGGATTCTGCTATTGCAGGAAAACCGATCTAGACACGTGCAAATATACACCCTTGTGCTATTCATTCAAATTGTGTGGAATTAGAAGGTGTTTGTGCGCTTTTTAAAAGCACACTCTGGTGGTGACTGTGAACAGACAGCCTTTGTAAAACAGCTATCATTCGTCATTGTGGGCATACACATACTAAATGGAATAATATATGATGACACATAATATTGCAATCTATGCAATAAAGCGCTTTCAGTTCACTGACATAGGTGCCACTATTGATCACTGATTGTGCAAGATTAATTGAATAGCTGACTGACTACAGGAAAATAAACATTTTTTCTTCCATCAATTGAGAAGCGCATATTTCCTGGTGTACTCGCCTTGGCTGTAATTCGCTTAGATGATAATTACGGTCATAGTCGAAATCCCTGACGAAAGGAAGATTAACGCTGCTATTGTCAACTGTTGGTGGTAATTCGTGGTGAAACATATGTAGAATCTAGCAACCGGGTTCATTATTGTCTCACTACTTATGTTTGTGTTGAGTTGACTGGAAAAATAGAATAGAGCTCGGTTCCACCGGCCCGTCGATTGAATTTTTGTATAATTATTTCATAATAAAGAAAGATTTCGTGCAGTTCCTAAGAAAATTCATTGTTGCAAGAACAGAACGGATTTAAATGGCATAATATATAAGTTGCAATGAGGTTATCAATTAACAAGACGACATAACAGCATACCAACTGTGAAAGGCAAGCCCGGGTGGCAGGTGCTTAATGCGATAAACAGTGTATAGGAATATAATGATACGCCTATTATGTGGAATGGCTTACTCACGAATGCCTACTGATGATTTCTTGTGCAACCCAGGATGACTGGAACTAACAAAGCAACAACAGGCTTTGCATTGCATTGTATACATTAATCTATGTCTGATTTTGTAATGCTTTCAGAGGCTCGTATCACCGCTAAGGTGGCAATATAAAGACACACGATCCACTAACCTATTGGAAAATGCGCAAATCTCTATACTAATTACAGCGATGGCCGAAGTGCGGAGACAAACTTATTATTAAATCCCTGGCTTGCTGAATTTGTACATTAGCGCATGTGTGAATGGAAACATTCCAACACAAAACCGCAAATTCCCACAAAGAACATCATTTTCATCTTTCAAGCGACAAGAACTAATAACCACGATATGTAGCTATGTTTTGTACTGTCCGATACAAAATCTTAGGCATTACGACGCAGTTCACTGACAAGCATAAACAAGCAGCGAATTTCAAAGGCCACCAAAATAAAACGCGGTTAACATTCAGGCTTTAGTTGATAACAGGCTCCAAAAGATTTTCGCTGAATTGTTGTAGCGAATGAATGCACACAGAAAGAACTGCTTGATAAGTGTAACAGACAATACGTAAAAAGTCATAATGCTTCAAGCTTTTCAGTGTGCATCGCTGCACCAGCCAGTAGGCCTTTCTTAATGCGTTTATATGCGTATGAACCAGGAATGCAAAATATAAAACGCTGCGATGTTTATCACTAACCTGAGCGATGCCTGCAATGCCTTTCATCAATTGCAGCCCTCACGCGTGTGTAAGCCGACACTTAAGCAAGATTAATTGAGATATAGTGTCGAGATTTGTTCCGTTTGCAACACGTCAGCTACGCTGATATCGTCAATTATTGCTAAATGTGAGTTGTGTTTTCAACATAACGCCACACTCCATAATTTGCGTAAAGGTTCTTATCCTAAAGTTTGTCGTATGAAGGCAGATTGTAATGGCAGGAATAAGCATCGAATGCTATCGCCCTACATACAATAGGGTGAGAAATCCCCAATGAGCTATTTCATACTGCATACATCGCCATGCACGCGCCCAATGATCTCGACGAAACTACAAACTGCTTCGAGTTTGCACCCTCAAGCATAAAACAATTGCATCATTAATTTAATTTGGCTGATGGAAGACAATTCTGCCTATAAATATGCATAAATATTATTATCCATTTTAAAGAGACAGGTGTTATCAGATAATGTGCTTTGGACTGCGCCACTAAAATAAATAAATTATGTATACAATCAATATACATATGCATATGCAGATATACATGTTTTCATGAATAAGCATGTATTTGTGCCTCTGGAGAACATCATGCACAGACATCAACTGACGTCAGTCACTGAAGAAAGCATCTGAAAATGAAAGCATGCATTACCACGAACATTATTTGTTGTTTTGTACAATGGCAGTCTTATCATTAAAATTGAAATAAATCTGTACCAGTAGTCTACGTGCTGATCCTGGGAAAGTGGGATTTGGTAAGTATACACAAAAATGTATCGTATAGATTTCGTCTCTAGCATTCAATTATGTTGTCGGTTTCTAGTGGATGGTTGCAGATAAAATGCAACCCACCCTGAACACTGTCCTCTGTTTTAGCATGTATCTGGTCACGATTTTACCGCGGTCCATATTAGGCTGCTATTTTTCAATGCATATACGTAGCATAGGCTTCTCAATTCGCACCAGTCGACACATAAATTTGTACATATAATGCTATTCCGAATTTTTCTATAGTATAGCAATGAACGACTGATGAAAGTATAAAATTAATAAACCTTGCGAGCTCAATTTCGCTTGAGGTCAAGCTCAATTTTGTTTGAGGTGTATAATTTTGCATAACATAGTTTCATATCTCGCTCAATTACTCTCAGGTTGAATTCTCTAATCACCACGACGCAAGGAGACAACGCAAAGCGGCGTTTGACTGTAGTGTCAACATGAAAATCTGAGTTCGGCGATTACGAAATTTTGATGAACGTGGCAGAGAAACGAGCAGATGATAAAATGAAGTGCAGCGTCACTGATTATGGTTTATTTGCGCTCGAGGGTTGCTACAATCAGTTATGCAAAACAATAAGCAATTTTCGTTGTTTTGGCGCATCATCCAGGAATAGAGATGGGCAATCAGCCAGGCTCATGGCTCATCGTAAAGCCTTTTCAACAGTTTTCCAACGGTGCTAAGCCTAGTTTATTAAAGGAAGTCAATGTCGAGGCTTTTGGCAACACTGATGCGCAAACTTCAGCTATAGAGGCGTAATCTTATAGCCTAAACTAGAAACCTATACGCAAATTCCATTCATATTGTCTAATCCCAAAGCACGACAAATAGTCAGTTTGGGACCAAGTGCGACACTAGGGATGCGGTTCACTGCCCGCGTTTACTTGATACGGCATAGAAGATGTAGCCAATAGCAAATCACCAATTGCCGATGCCTCTGCAGAAGCAAACAAGCTATAATTGCCTCTCATTGCAAGATACCTAGAAAGTCAAGTGAATGTCAGATAGACGTGGCATGATGCCCCATGAATTAGTATATCCTCTTTATCCAGAACACATATAGATAGAGGAGGCCAAATCATAGACGTCAACTCCTACCTATCCCGAAAACCACAGAAACAAGTTTGATGACAGATTACTCGACAGAAGGACGTTTATAAATACATATTCGGGGTTCTTGCAAGGCAACGAAATGTCATCAGGAATCAAACATTGTGTAAATTGCCTGGATGCGTATTAACAAGAAGAGACAAAGCAGCTAAGTTCACAACAATAGCTAATAAACTGGTACCCATCTGCCGAATTACTGTTTACCTAACATTGCAAGAACAAAGCATAATGTGAAGTAGTACAAAGGTTCCCCAAAGCAACCTTTGACATGATTTGAATTTGTATGGCAATCTCTCCATTTGCAGTTAAGATATGCCTCACTATGAGGTGTTTTTTCCTACACAAATAGTTTCCTGGCGCTGAAATCCAGAATGTTCCGCCACATTAATGTAATTGCATTGGCGGGATTTATATACCTAAGTGCGAATGGCTTTACGTTGCCTTGACGACAAGTAGATAACATCCTTCATATGGCTGCTAATTGATATACCTCGCTTATAATTCTTAAGATGTATGTTCGCATAATTGCATAACAATTTAGTATATTATATATAACACACATATTAATATACTATATGAAAATAATATTTTTGAATAATCAATACTCCTGGGTTCCAACTCTTAATATCCACTGATAATTGTACAATATTAAATGTCGGCAACAATGTCTTTTAAGCATATTGACCTCTGTTGTAGGGTTCTTATTTAATGTACCATGTGTGTATTCCGTCCATATGATGTATACATCTCATTTTAAATGAGGTTACACCGACGTGCGTTGCCAGCTGAAAATATATGCTGCCTCATTACCTCATTACTCAGAAAGTCGCTCCATTCTTGCTGTGATGCGTGGTAAGACATCTCCAACGCAACCTGATATTTTGGCAAATGCATCATTGTTTAATAGCACATTGTGTCTTCTATGATGGACAGATAAACAAAACAAAACAATTTTAATATTCATGCCTTATCATGCGTGATTTGGATATGCTGCGCTTAGAGGCTTTCGTAACTCTTACTCAAACATTTGGCCATCTTTTGATCACATTAAAGCACATAAATAGGAGTATTTAATGCCCGGGGCTAAGTCTTCGGAGTTTGGCGTGTTCCACGGAAATAAATATATATATACACATATATATATATATATATATATATATATATATAAATATTTATAGATATATATATAAATACATATATATATATGTACCTTAATATATATACATAAAATATATGTAAACACATATGCATAAATATATATATTTATATCGGTCGCATAT
The DNA here is from genome assembly GCA_034190875.2 of Urechis unicinctus. Classification (NCBI taxonomy): domain Eukaryota; kingdom Metazoa; phylum Annelida; class Polychaeta; order Xenopneusta; family Urechidae; genus Urechis; species Urechis unicinctus. The sequence continues at coordinate 51,453,433 of CM067351.1, read as the reverse complement.
ATATTCAAATGTATAGATGTACAAAAGTATATATTAATACATACGCATATACATACATATACTTGCATTTATGTACATATATACATATATATTTTTCAGACACTTCGGATGTATATATATATAAATATATATATATATATATTCTATATATCTAAATATATATAATAATTCCTCGTCAGTCGCCGTTTTTCAGACAAAAAAATGCAGTCAGTCTTGTTCTCAATAGAGGCGGATTTTAATGCATTGACAAGAATTTAACAAGCATGAGTTTCTTTTTCCTTGTAAATTCTCCAAAAAATGTTTCACGATATATCTCAAAAGCAGAAAACTGCCTACTTATGACGACCGGCCTTCTTATCCCGATTTCTTTATCAAACAAACGTATATCTTCTTGAAATCGAACAATTTAATGATAAAATGATGAGGATTGCTTATCGCCATTTTCTTTTGGCTTTTTAAGCGTAAAAATGTTAGTCTTTAATGAGGATACAGTGGTTCGTGTGGGATATTGCATGACATATTACCGAAATAATGAGGATTGGTTTTTTTTCTGCTCCAAAAGCACTTTCAATTTTTGTATTGGCGATAATTACGCCGTGCAATAGAGGAATTTATGTGGTGAAGCGAGCCGACGACGCACCACGGTGAACCTCGCTCGCTCGAACCATCCTGCATCCACATCATCAAGATAAATACCAACTGTCTATGTTGTTTGTTGGGATAGGTGAACCAATGAAACCGATGCAGGGTCACACCATACAAATGCTTGACGTCCACTTACCTCGTTAAATTCAATTGCGATTATGTTTTCCTGTCTATCATAACGGAGAACGTTGCCAATTTTATCATTTCGGGCCATGCCGTTCTTCAAAGTGATGGTAGGTCATATAAATATAGCTGATTTTACCTGTCATGATAGCATTGCCCTTTTGAAGAATATAAATTTGGACATAGTGCATCTTCTATAAGTAAGACTGTAGATCATAATGACCAATTGTTGGTTTTTAGGTCCAGGTCTGTTGGTTTACAGGTCCGTTTGTTTTTAAGGTTCAGGTCTGTATGTATTGCCATAGACATATCTGGACTACTTTGGTGGACCCTGCAGGGCCATGACACTTCTGTTAGGTTTTGAATAGTTAAATATTCTGATCTTAATGGCCCAATATCGGGTAATAATTTTTTCCTATATGCCCATGAATAAATCCACAATGCTTGCTTATCTAATAGTGAAATATAATCTTCATTGTGCAGTCCATATTCAGTGTACTCAGTACTTAGTGCAACCATACGAATATACAAATTACTTTCAATAGCTACAAAAGTTATTGACTCCCATATCCATTTCAATACGCCAGATGCATTGTCCTGCAAATGTTAAACCATTTATCTCAATTCAATGGTTGGTTTACATATACCTCCTATTATAAATGCAAGACTATGCAAACCATCATTTTATTACACTTTAACAAACATTGATATAATGAGTATTCAGCAAAAGCATTGCTTCCAAGCTGACCAGAACAAAACACAACAATATATGCCCCTTCTATATCGATGTAAATTCTGATATGAATGCTAATATGGTTTGTAGTCAGTCATCTCCTATAATGAACCATATCTAATCAGTTAAGTAACACATGTTTGTCCCTTATGCAATGTAAATAAATGTTATTCTTCTATCAGATTTGAAGACTATGTTTCTTGTTGATAATCTCTCCATCAATAAGAAGCGCAAATAATACAACAAGAGATGACAAGACAGTCAACTTGAAATACTCTTTTCTCCATTTCATCAACTGAATTGAACTAGGCATAATCATGTTGTATCATACAACAAATCCTTTAACGTTCTTCTCTTCAAATACCTTTACTCTGGCATCCATACTTCTGTTTGTAAACTTCAGGTAGCATGTTTTGTTAATAAGCTAGCTAGCAGCCCCAAATTACATATGGACCCCTGTTATGGCAATTTCTGCTGGCAAACTAAAAATCAGCCCTGCATAACCTTTGACCCCTGAATTAATATTGAGATACTTTAACCATGTTTACCCAAGGGGGAATAATTTTTGATGGTTTTCTTATAAAGCAAGCTAGCAGCCACAAATTACACATGGACCACACTTAGATTGATTGTCAAACTCATAATTACCCCTGTATGGCTTTCGATCCTGTGTTATTATTGAAAAACTAATATGAATCACCTATGCCAAATAAAACCAATGGAGTAATGAAAGTTTTGATATCATATTTTTTTTACAAAGCAAGCTTATGGTCTTAAATCATAAATAGGGCCTTCCTATGACAATATCTCCTTGCAAACTACAAATTACATATGTATGCTTTTGAACCCCTGCCCAAGTGTTATAATTATTTGCATTAATAAAGGTCAATTAAATATCTTCAATGTATGTATGAATGATTGAGGTTAACATTATGATCATCATGTTATCATTATGTAAGTTAAACTGCAGGGTATTTTCTGCTAATCATATTTTGAGATAATCTAATGATGTTACATCAACTCCCCTGCATTTATACATTGTTTAATGTTATTGTTACATATCACACATGATAATTACCTTATACTACTCCTATGCACACGCAAACAGCTTAATGACCTCTCATTGTCATCTTTTCATTTGCAGGGTCAGCTGCTGCACATGTACCAGTCCCCTTGCTGTCTATGTTCAGCAAACAAAGATCTCCTTCAAGAGCACCATGCGAACCTGTACACAGTCAGTGACAGGGCTTTCAGTATGGTTGCCCCGCCAGTGGAATAAAATACACTCATTGATAAGACACTGAATCCCTGCTTAAGTTAAGGGCAGTGTACCTATTCCAGATAGCTTTCAGGACTTTCAAGCAGCTGTGTGAGGTGCTAGTGGGCATGCTACATGGAATAGGAGCTTTATGAATGATACTTTAATATTATTATTATCTAATCATGTTAAAATTTGTATGCTACTTGTTATTACTTGTGTCGTTAATAAATTATGATGGAAAATACATGGCATGTTCCTTGACTCCATCACACTAATGAGCAGTGCAATTATTATTTGGGAGTCCTAGCTCGATATAATCATTTATGTGCCATCGCGACTTTGCCCATAGACAAACAGATATATAGAGTGACTGATAGAGGCCTGGGGACAGGTATATTATCACCTCTGGTGAAAAGCAGAGATCAAAATAATCTGATTGTACAAATATTGTTTCGACCTGGCAACTATTTATATATGACCGGAAGAAAAAGTAGCTAAAAATTAGGGTTCGAAACTCAACAAATAATGATGGACACTTGGTTGTTATAGTGTTGTGTTACCTACAGCAAACCAACAATAGCATGCCAGGTGCATGGACTGACCTGACATGAATCTTCAAGACACCTGGGCTCATTCTGTGTTGAAATATTCCATATATTCTCTTGGTTACCACACTTGTGCTGGAAAGTACACTTCGGCCTCATACCTATAACACAAATGGGCCATGACAGCCTTAAACAAACAACAATAATTTGCATACAGACTCCCGAAATATATAGCCTCATATAGGAAACATTTATTGCCCTGTACTTTCCACAGTATCAAGATAATTCATAAATAAACTCATTGCCCAGCAACATTTATTTCTAATCACGAACTATGGTTATTTACCAGCTGTTCTTGAAGTTGTCACCAATGCAGTTCAAAACTTTGCCATTTGCTCACTGCTTTTCCAAAGCAAGATGTGGTGACTAAGTGTAACCGTGATAATAGGGAATATTCAAGCCGGTCCAAATAGTGACGATCACCCGTCCTATGGACGTCTCTGGCTTAGACCCTGGTACACAGTACTAGTGCACGAATTGCGACTGACTCATATCTCATCTTGTTTCGCTTATAGAGGGGGGAGCCAATAAGTTACACGCGATCACTATTGAAGGTTAATGATCGTATCAAGTGATCAGACTACAGACAGCAAGGCTTTAAGTGTTTCTCTATTATCCAGGAGAGCGAATAAACATGACAACCATTGAACGCTGATATCACGTCGGTATCTCATGGGCGATGGGGAAAGACGCAAGCCGACAGTTTTAGGAGGGGTTACTTTTGTAAGTAGACATATTTTACTTTCGTCTGTCTGCACCAAATGTCAAGTGAACACACTGCGGGAATCATTTAGTCTTGCCTAATTTCTACAAGTTTCGCATAATCTACCTGTTGCTACGAAACATCCTCAAAGTGGTAAACAGCTCAAATGCAATTTAGTGCCTCCCCCGCCCGCATCACATTGAGAAACGGTCGCAAATGGTAAATGCTTAACAATCTGAGTCTTCACGGAGCCAGCTTCGCTTGACTTAGCTTAGGATTGGCGACTGGAACTGGAAGGGATTAAACGCAATACAATGCCAAAAAACGCTGCCATGGTTTTGTCCTGTGATGTTTGATAACATCCAATTACTTTCTACATATGTTACAATTTTGACTTCACTTGCATGACAAAACTAAAATAGAATGTTAACAGAGGGAGAAGTGCATGATGAAGACTCTTCAATGAGAATCGCTAAGCTTAAATATTACGACAGGTAACAGCTAGTTATCGCGCCGCTATTGGAAACGGTTCTCTCACTGCGCGCTTTACGTGTGCTCAAACGCTAACGTGGTTTGAATAGTAGAAGGATTGCTGAAAACGTTACGATGAGAGAGAGTACTAGTCGCGCACGACGGTAATATAAATATATACCGTCCTGAGCAAAGATATGTGGGTCGTGCGGTGAGCGTTTTATTTCGAGTGCATATAGCTTCTCATCAATGTTGTGTACTTACTTATCTATATATGTCGAGAATTGAGATGTATATCTTTTGATCACACTATTTTGGATATCCACTGTCTCGTGACTATTTAGCAATGGTCACATGAACTTTTAGAATCACAAATTTCGTTCACAGCAACCCCTGCCAAAGGTTTTCAAGTAAATATTAAGCAACAGACTGAACCTATCAGAAGGTCCATCACAAGATGAGACAATAGTCTGCGTGAGGTGCCATAAGCATTCCCTTTTCCTCTAACTCTCTCTCTCTCTCTGCCGCAAAATTACACTCCAATAACTAAATAATTGATATTTATAGGGCTCAATAACGACTTCTTTCCTCTCTCTCTATATATATTTCTCCCCCCTCTCTCTGACTTTCTCTCTATATCTATCTCTCTATCTCTTTCAATCTATCTTTCTCTCACATTCTCTCTCTTTCACTTTTTCTCACTCTCTCTCTCTGTCGCCAAATTACCCTCCACTACCTCGGTCTCTATCTCTCACTCTCTCAGGCTCTCTCTTTCTTTCTCGCTTTCTTTTTCTCTCTCCCATGCAGCTAAGGAAAAACATTGAGCAGCAGGCAGCAGGAAATCAGCCTGGGTCGATATTGTCTTTCTGGACGCCACAAAGTTGTAGTATCACCAACAAGAATTTATCAATGTTTTTATTTTGTTTGGAAAAGAAAGACACCGTTGGCAGATGCAATAATGGTGTGTGCTATGGTAGGATTACGTTTGGGGAAATCGCTGTCAGTTAAGTGATAAAAACAGAATTATTTTGTGAAAACTATTTCCTTTTCAATCAAAAGTGGTAATGGATACGTTGTTGAGTGGCCAAAATGAACATGCATCTTATAATCCACATTAATTTTGCATCATTTGATCTGAGATCATGGCGTGTTCCTAACTTAACCCTTTGCAATCGGAGAGTTTGTGATTGAGGGGGGGGATCGCTGTTTACTGCAAAGGAAGCGGCGCTGATTGACAGAAGATCGAGCGAAGGGTACATGTTCTACTCCTCCCACGAAGGATAGGGTTTTGGTGAGATATATCGACTAATTTAAGAGCTTGAAAACTAGTGTCGATTCATTATATTTTTCCCGTTAAATACCGTGAACCAAACATACAATTTGTTCCATTATAGTTGCTTCTTCCTTTTGGCAACGGGTAGACACTGTCAGCATATTAACACCTTACTAGAAAGACACGTGTGTTGCAGTAGAGCGCAAATTGCAGCTGACTTAGGTCGCGACCTCTCGCTTGTTCAGGAAGCCAATAAGTTGCGCAATATAACCATTGAGAGGTCCGCACGCCGTGTCAAAGAATGCGACCTTAGAAATCAAGGCCTCTGTAATCCCGGAACCGATTAGTTACACACGATAACCATTGAAAGTTGGTAGTGGTCATTATGCCGTATCAAGGATGCGATCTAGGCACTAACAGCTCAACTTACTTGAGCCATCAGATATATTTATGTGATAACTTGGTTTTATTTCCTGATTTCCGTGAATGTTTACGAAAAGAAGAAATGTATTAGAATTATTTGGATCAGAATCAGCAGCACCGCTAGGGCAGTTTCTCGTGGCCTGTTTGCTAGGCGCTGCCCCCGGTGACGGGATAGGGGGGGGGGGGGGGAGGTGGTGGGGGTGGAGGGGGTTGGAGGGAGGGTACGGTGGTCCTCTCCTTGGAAAAGGGTAGGGGTGAGCAAGCAGCCATGGGAAACAAAACCCGGACCATATCTATACCAAGCCAAAGTGAGAGAAGGGTACCATTTACATACCATATCCTCTGAAAAAAGACCCATTCATATACCAAAATTTTAAAAGGATCACCAATACATATATCAAAATAACGAGGAGCTACAAGGGAACCATCCATATACCAAACTAACGATTCGGAAGTACGTTTATTAAGCTTCGCAACTGCAAAACTGCAGATACCGTGGTCAGGGGCCCGCAGGCTATCAACGAGCGCCCCAGGACATCCTGCCCATGAGGTAGACGATATTGCAGGAAACAGTGGAAGGAGAATGTACGAACCTGACCTTTCTGTTTGCTTATCATGCCGTAAAACTTGTCTTTGAAACAACGCTACCACGCTGACTGATACGGATAGCCGCCATTGATTCAGGAGACTTGAGCAAACACCCAATGTTGAGCATCATATTTGATACCCATCACAAAACAAATATCTATTGCTATACCCGCTGTCAACAATACGTACCTATTGGTATACCAGGTCATTGCCAAAAGAACCGACCCATTGCAATACCTGTCTTTAAGAAATAACGACCCATTTGTATACCAAAATGGCGACAAAACGACCCAAATTGGCGGCACATAGTGGGAAACCCCCAGGAGGTACTTCCGTGTCAATCACTTCGGGGTGCCTCTCTGGGTTCAGATATCGGGGAGAGTGGTTGGCGTCGGAGATATTCTGGAGCTCTCGGCTATTGGACTGAATAAGCTGACTGTTGTGCAGTCAACACATATCCACGAGAGACCAATATGGTCCATGGTAGCTAATCTGTAGTTGGTCTGGCTAACTCCTGTGTTCAAGAGCTTGCTGCCCTCTTCTGACTTCAGTATCGCAAACTTTGCAAATGTTCATGATTCAGGATTGTGACACTTGAGCAAAGAAAATCTGATAAATCAGTGATCACATGCAAGACATCAGTACCTTATATAGGGAAGCATACCAGGTCAGAGCATTCTTGACGCATCCAGCTCACAAATGTGTCTCGTCGCGATGTGCTTTGTGCGCAAGACGCTTACCGCTCACAACATACCAAGTGTCACGTCGCGATGTGCTTTGTACTCATGACGCTTCCCGCGCACACCTCACCACGTGTCACGTCGCAGAGCACTTTGAACGTATCAGCATATCTACTTCATCTTTCAATGTGCAATTGCGTAATTGTATGAATGTAGAGTCCGACTTGTATCATGTTTCCTTTGATGTATGTTTATGAATGTTGAATAATGAGCCCAAGATGTATTGAGTTATATGTATGCATGTGTGAGCTTTTAGTTCATAATCCTCTATTCTTGTATTCTTGTCATGCGTGTTCTATTTATGTTAAATAAAGAGCCAGAGTTGTATTGAGATATGCATGCATGTGTGCGTTTTTAGTTAATATTCCTCTATTTATTTCCTATTCTTATTTTATTTCACTGGTTTGTTTTGTTGTATGTTTTATGGAATCAAGATGTATTGGGTTAAATGTATTTTTGTGTGCGCTTTAAGTTCGAATTCCTCTATTTACTACATATTCTTGTTTTATTTTACTGATACGGCTACCATTTTTGTCGGCCCACCATCGAGCCTCCTCCACAACCGAGCCACACACGCCTCTTTGGCCACCCCAGACGCTTTCTAAGCACAAGTTCTCTCGTCCAGCCCCAAGCCCACCCACAAGCCCCCAACGGTCCACCATCTCGAACGCTAGCAAGCCCTTGCAGCGCCATACGCACAAACCATCTCGTCCAGCCCCATGCCCACCAAACGCCACACGCACCCTCCACGCCCACCAGTCCTCTCGTCCGACCAAGCCCTCTCGTCCATCCCAAGCCCACCGAACACCACACGCATCCTCCAAGCCCCCGCCCTCTCGTCCAGCACAAGCCCACCCAACGCCAACGCCATCTTGTCCGACCAAGCCCTTTCGTCCAGCCACAATCCCACCCAAGTCGCCCCCACGCCTCCCAAGTCCAGCAAACGGGAACCCACAGTGCGCCCTCCATGCCATCCACCCAAGCCCACCCAACGCCATGCCACCTCGAGCACCAGCAAGCTCTTGGGAAACGCCCCCCCCCCGCCCCCTACCCACCCCATAGTAGTCCCAAGTTGCGCTCTTTTGAACTGGTGTGGTCTACGTATACTACCAATGGCAGTCGAAACTACTTGCAAACAAATTGGCCTACGCTCCGACGCATCCCTTTCCTCTCACATCCTCCTATAGAATGCCTACGAAAACAACCTCCTTTCGGCCATATCCAAGGTCGACTATCTGGCGGGACACAAGGGGAGAACCAACCTCCGACCGCTAGCTGACCTGCCACTGTTTCTGGACAGTTTGTACGTCTTCGGCTACCTGCGCAGGACCGACTTTGTCAAACGAAAGGAAACCATACTCTTCACAGCCGGGGAAGACAATCGCCAACGCCATCGTAGCAGAAACCAAGGATAGCTTTGGGAAAGCCCACACAATTATTGTCACACCATTTCTCGCGCCGGGGTAGGAAGTAAGAAACCATTGCCACAGGCAACCGTATGTAAAGCAAATATCCAATGGCTCACAACCAAGAAAAGGAAGCCCGTTACTCGTGGCAAAGGTCGACGTTTCCGAGATCCCAATTGAGAGGCTCCAGGCCCAGCATCCCCAGTTCTCCTGCCTTCTCATTGCAGACATCTACGAGAACACCCAACTGAGTACTCGAGGCCCTAGTTTCCTTTCTCCAGTACAGCTTTCGTATGGAAGGCGCTGGAAGGGCCAACATACTCGACTACCACACGGACAAGGAAAGCATGTCTGTAAATGGATTGGGGAACGCGACGGCTACAAGACTCACACAAGCTCTACGACAAGGCCACCCAAGGCCATCTGGTCCAATAGGCTGCAGACTTCCTCTTGACGGCCACGACCTTTTTGTAGTACAGCCACCGGCCACCCAATAAACGAACCTGGCTGCGCACACCCCAACACGCCGGTTAGTGGGCATACAGACAAAGCTGGACAACACCGACGACGACAAATGGGAGAAAACGGTACTCTGGACAGCAGCGGACTTTGGCAAGTGTACCATATTCCGGATAGACATGTACGACGACCAATCGATAGCATTCACACCACTCCGCTGCTATACAAAGTTTGGCCCCACAATCCTGTGCGCACCCAAGAATTGGGAGGAACAAGCCAGCCCAGTTCTGGAAAAAGTTCCCCAGATGGCCATCCAGCGGGAGATATCCATGTGCTCTACCCGCAACCGCCAAAAGCGCATAGAAGAAATCCTGGATGCAAGGAATGCAGAACTGTGGAAAGAGTCCACCAAGAAATACCAGGAATAGGGGAGAGAGCACTATGCAAAGCAGCAGCGGATCCGAGAAAAAGAACTGGAAGAGTTGCAATACATAGTCTCTGCTGCCATCGAGCGTCGAAAGAACCTGGCGGCCACGAAAGAGGAGGTTCCGGAGCGTTTGTCGGACGGGAAGACAACCAAAGTATCCCAGAATGTTGGCCAGTGGTCGGTTCTCAGGTATAGGTGCAGAGATGGGGGAGAAAAGAGTGCCCGGATTGTACTGGAGCACGAGCAGGCTGTGGACCAGGTCGTCGTGGTCTGGCACAACAAGGCTCCGGGGCAGATTTTGGAGCAGTGCAAGGAGTTCTTCGAAAACTCGGTGGATAGGCTGGAACGCCAGGTGTACTGGATGGAGTTGCGAAGACCCTTCTCTTTGGAGATCCAAATCCACCCCGAGAAGACCTTTCGCCCGCAAGGAGAACAGATCGCGTGGAACCCAATATCTGTGCGGCATGCCCCACGCCCCGACATACTCAAAGCACTGCAAGCATCGCAGAATTGACAAGCAGCCTGGATGCAATTGCGAAGGGCTATATAATTCTAGAGGACTACGCGTCGCCATATCTTGTAGAAACTGTGGCACCCAAAACACCAGAGCTCTCCAACGTCGAGGGCATGGAAGAGAGGGTATACACATGCACCCACTTTGCAAGGGCAACCTTCCGAAAGTCCAAGAGCACAGTCCTCTTCTTGGAGCGGGACGGGTCCGAGTTTGCGGCCTATGGCTACTTTCTGGAAAAAGAAGTCGGCTGGCTCTCGGAACCACTGGAAAAAATACCGGGCCCAATTGTTTGCAAGTAGGGATCACTCCGGACTACCCCCACTAAGAACAAGTCCAGGCTTGTTGCAATTGTTCTTGGCCGAGCATTCAGAATGGTCCTCTTGGAGTCGAGATAGGGAAAGAAACACGGCTCTCCTGTTTTCCATTCCAGTTGCATCTACGAATTTACCCGGGTTTCTTTGTCTATATGGTGTAGACTAACGGTTTTGCCGATACGACCTTGCTCCCACCCCAAAACAGAACCCGTTTGGCGCACATGGCACGTAGACGCCACCGTACTGTCAATATACAACAATTTTTCTGGGGGCAGATGGCGTGGTGATGCCTACTTCTGGAATCTCTGGGAACACGTTTGGTTTCATGTTGTATTCTTCGACCGCACCCACAAAGATATCCTGGTCGAATCTTGGCACACATCTGGGAGGACCACCAATACCACCAACGTTGGGAGAGATATACACCTATTTTTCTATATGTCTATATTGCCAGGAGGAACCCACTCCTCCATTCCAACATTGTGTGCCGTGTATATGGGGTTCTATAATAGTTGGCCACAAGAATCGGTGGGCATGGGTGGGTGTAGGTGGGCTTGGGAGTGTTTGTGTATAGTATGGTACTGCCTTGTATTGCCCAGGTATTGTTGTAGTATTGTTGTAGTTGTGTTGTAGGATTGTTGTGGTATTGTTGTGGTATTGTTGCAGAGTTGTTGTAGTATTGTTGTAGCCTAGTATAGCACTATACCGGAAGGGCTGGGTTGGGAGGACTGGGTAGGCGTGGGTAGGTATGGATGGGCGTGGGTGGGAAGGCCTTTTGAAGCTATAGTCTTGGGTACCAATACTTTGCCATCCGCAGAATACCTCTCCGAAGAAGCAGTGCAAAACCTACTTGCAGACAAGGGAAGAATCTTCTTTGCTGCCGCGAAAAAGAAGTATGGTATCGGGTCCACTAGTCGGTCGAAAAGTTGGGCAACAGAGGGGCCAGCAAGCTCTATAGAGGACTCCGAGAGTAGCAATCCGAATGGTCTCCACCAGCCAACCAATGTTACCCAAGAGTCTACTAGTAGCAATCCTAATGGTGTGCTGGCCCTCCCCCCAAAGTCTACTAAAATGGATTTCGAAAGTAGCCCCACCATGTATACTACTGGGGACGATGATGCGATGTATGGTTTCTCTGGACGGTAGACATTATGCTTTAAATTTATTTCATATCAAGAGATTGAAATTCATTAATACTGTTCCTTTATTAAATGAAATACGTAGCATTCAGTAAATTCATTTCTGTAAAACGAGGGCGTATCATTGCGGGGGCGTATCGTCCCGGTAATTTTACTGTTCGTTTTCAGGCATGACCTAATCCTGAAAAAGGATTATTAACAGATATTGCATTCTAGTTGCAAATTCAAGCCATTGATATTTCGTATTCGATATCGAAATCATTATTTCAAAGTAGAATAATTTTTATCATATATTATTGTTTAAAACAGTCGTTGGAAAGTACCAAGCCCCGCTGCCCTTGCCGGGGAGGCGGCTAACGCGAGGAAGTGAAGTTCGATTGCAATGTTACGGTCGAGGCGCCTTCAAGATTACATTCTACGGTAGCCGCCATCTTGTTATGTTGACAGAGTTAATCGCCAATGACTAAATCTCTATTAAACAACCAAGATAGGGCTGAGCCTAATTATGATTCATATAAATGTTTTGGTTATTCGTCGTCAAAAGCACATCCAGCTAGCTCTTTTGAACCAAGTGGAGCTTGCGCTCAACAAGGGAGTACCCGATCGGCTGTTGGTCTATTGGACTACTACCAGCAGCTTGATAACTCTTGATCGGTGGATGTACGGAAATATTGCTTGTTTCTTTTCATCTCCATTACTGGACGATGTTGACTTAAACTTAGCCCGGTACTATACCAAATTACAGTTGTCGCTCCGTTAGTCCCTGTAAACATAGCGGCCTAAGGTAGATCTACTGTATAATGGTTTGATCGCAATTAAGGTCGAACAACTAGTGCCCTTCTGGATACTTAGATGCAGCATTTACATTTAAGTAATATTACAAACGGGAAGCTAAGAACGAAACTCCAATACTTTGTTTACAGCATAAATCTGATTGTCAGTGGTTCTGTGTTGTATCAGCATGATCAATGAAGGTTGATACTCCACTTCTGAAATATGGTGCAAATCAATTTTAAGGTGCATCTGAACAAAAATTATGAACATAATGCTGTGAAATTTCCAATTATTGGAAACAATATCCCTAAAATGAATCTAATCTTTGACCCTTGCTATTTGTAAGGTTGTTGTTAGGATTGATTTCCTATTTTTGAAAGATGCAAATAATAACCCAAATACAGAACCTGATAGGTGCTTCTAGATAGAAGCTAAAAACAGCAGAGTTGGGGTAATAATACTGAGAGATTAGTGAATTGCACCGATAATGGAATAGTGCACCAGTAGTCACTTAACAGTCATCACTCATTTATCTATTGTTCTACACAATGTTCAATAGGGGCGAAAACAGAAGTATTTTAAAACATTAAGTCTGGCACTAAAATAATGCATATCAAATACAGTGAATGCTCATTTTAATCCATTGAAATATCATGTACTGCATCTCTAAAATGTAGTGTATGACTTATCCAGTCCATTGGTATTTGGTGCATGGCTACTTCATTGTTAGTGCATTTGAGTGCATTGGTATATGGTTGTAAGTTTATTGAAATATGGAGTACAGCAGCTCCAGTCAATAAAAATGTTGTGTACTGCTACTAAAAGCCCATTAACATATGGTGTATGACCACTCTTTTTTATTAGCTCTTCTGGTCGGCAGAGCCTATGATATATCTCTGCTTCAGCCTCTATCCATTCATCAACTGGTAAACATTTGATTGCATATTTCTTATTAAACAAGCCACCATTTCTGAAGTTTACTTGGACTCCGCGAATGTTGAATGTTACCCACAATGAAATATATTACCCTTATGACCTTTTACCCCTGAGTTAATAGGATAAAACTTCTTGTCCTGTCTAAATCCAAAGAAGAATAACTGTTGATAGCACCTTTTCTGATAAAGCAAGCTAGCTACCCTGAATTATACATAGACCCCGATGATGTTGATGGCTCCTTGCCATAAAAAACTAGCTCATTACTACCTTTGTCTCCTTGTTAAATAAATATTGATGCTTACCCAATGGCAAAATTTGTTTTAGATTTTGATGGCATGTATGCTTATTAAGTGAGCTAGCTGTCCCAAATGAGATATGAACCCTAATGATGTTGATGTTTCCCTGCCATCTAAACAAAATGCCCATTATGACTTCTGACTCCTGTGCTATTTGAGAAAAATAGCACATGACTAAGTTAATCCAACAGAGAATACCTTTTGATGGCATCTTGTTAATAAAGCAAGCTAGCTTTTCCATAATATATTTGGACCCCTCTGATGTTGATGGTAACCAGACATCTATAATCATCCCTCAATGACCTTTACCCCTGAATTAGTTGTGAAAAACTTGCATAAAATCTCTGTACTATTTTCAAAAAAGCAAGCAAATGAGCTGCTTCCTACTCTCCTCGTATTATACATGGACCCTGCCTACATTGATGGCTCCTTGCAAACAATAATAAACCTAGATGGTTTATTTGATACAAAACTGATCAAACCATTATTGTCAATGTAAACCATAGAGAGAAAAACCCTTTAAAATCAATGTTTTCTTATAAAGCAAGTAAACAGCCTCATATCATACATGAAGCCCTCTGATGGTGATTATTCATTTCGTCCTTTCAAATATGGTATACAGCTACTCCAGTTATTGAAAAATGAACACAAATATTCCAGTCTGTTGATATAGGCTTTACAGCCACTCCAGATCATTTAGATAAGACGTACAGTTACTTCCATTGAAATATAGTGTAAGGCTACCCCAGTTCATTAAAATGCGGTGTACGGCTACTCAAGTCCATTGAAATATGAACCATGACTACTCCAGTCCATTTATATATGGGGGACAACTACGATTCATTGCAATATGGTGTACAGCTAACCCATTCCATTGAAACATGACAAATGGCTTCTCACGTTGATCTAATTATTAACCCGGACTACTCAAGTCCACTGAAACATGGCATATAGCTACTCCAGTCCATTGAAATATGGTGCAAAGCTACTCAAGTTAATTGAAATATGGTGAATGGCTAATCCATAACGTTTAAATATATGTACGTTTACAGAATTTCCATTGAAATATGGTGTATATTCGCTCCAGCCCATTTAGATATGATATACAGGTACTTTCGTCCATTGAAATATAGTGTACAGCTACGCCAGTCCAATGAAATATGGTGTATGGTTACTCCAGTTCGTGGAAATATAATGTTCGGCTGCTCCAGTCCATTTAAATGTGAACCCTGACCACTCCAGGCTATTGATATATGGTGTATGGTCAGTCCGGTCCATTGAAATATGGTGTACAGCTCCTCCGTTCAATTGAAACAGGGTTCATAATTAGATGGACTTGAGTAGCTGTACACCATGACTACTCCAGACCATTGAAATATGGTGCACGGCTACTACAGTGCATTGAAATTCGGTGTACAGCTACTAAAGTCTATAGAACAATGGTGTATTTCCACTCCGATTCCAATGAAATATCGTAATGGTTACTCCAGTTCATTGATATATTGTGTATGGCTACTCCAATCTAAATATCATGGTGTATGGCTACTCCAGTCCATTGAAATATGGTGTATGGCTCTTGTCCATTGAAATATGGCGTATAGCTACTCCAGCCATACATGGCTAGTCCAGACCATTGATATATGTTGTATGGCTACTTCAGTCCATTGAAATATGGTGTAAGGCTACTCCTGTCCATAAAAATATGGTGTATGGCTACTCCAGTCCATTACAATATGGTGTATGTCTATTCCAGTGTATTGATATGTGGTGTCCATCAAAATATGGTGTATGGTTGCTCCAGTTGATTGAAATATGATGCACAGCTACTCTAGTCTATTGAAATATGGTGCATGGCTAGTCCAGTCAAGTAGAATTTGGTGTGAAATATTGTCAGATTTTCTGGTTTACATGAAGCAATTCCAGTCATACACCAGTGTGTGATGGAGAGTTTGCTGGGGTTTTCTGTAATTATTTACTTTGAGAACTTTCCTCGTTACCATTGTCTAAATATCTGGTCACTCACCATGAACTTGCTCTCCCTTTTATGCATGACTATCAATTACTGACCAGATAATCTGTGCTTGGATGTTATATTTTATCCATTCATTGGTACTTCCTTCCCACCTGTCATGCCAACATATCCATTATTCCATCATATTATGTCAATATTTGATCCTATTTTTTGCTTCAGGGTGGAGACAGAAATAAGCAAGTGTACAAGGAGGAAACAGGACTTCCCGCTTGCCACAAGAAAAATCATAAGGGTACATGGCCACTGGTTAATCAACAAACACACATTTGTACATTTCATATTGTGTATTCAGTCTATTTTGAAGCTATAGGTTAATTTTCCAGCGTTGGAAAGTAGGACATCCTTTGAAGCAACTTTAGTGATCATCCATTCAATGACTGCATGGCTGGATCAAAATGCATTGTGTATGCATGTAAATTGTAGATCTAATTTGACTTGTGTCCAGTGCTTACAGTCTCAATAACACAGACATGCTGTGTTGAAACTGTTGCAGTATTTTATTGATGTACAATAAGACAGGGGTACCTTGTTGTGAACAAATGTGGGACATATTATAATCTATAGCACATAAAATGCTGTTTAATATACAGCTGACCTATATCCCTTGATATTTAGTTTAGAGGAAATTGAAGTTTTCAGTTTCGTTTGGTTTAATCTTTACATGTTTTGATATAAATTAGATATTTGTGAATGTTACAGAACAACATGAGCTTGTTATAACAACATCTGGAAATAAATTGTTGTTGTTTTGTATTTCACTTTAATTTTGCATCATCAAAATATATGCCCTATAAATAAACGAGTGTAGAACCAAATTTTTTTACGTCTTTTTCTGAATAATCACAGATTAGCAGCATATTGTTATTATCTGATGGCAGTTCATTATAATATGTTGGCCTTTAATGGTGTATTTATAGGAAATTAATTCAAAATTTGTGAAAATATACCAGAGGTATAGCTTTATTTTAGCATGTACCTCAATACAGTTGAGTTTTCAACTTACTCAACATGCTGAGGGGGCTATCCTATACTTCCCTTTCCACTCCCCCAACTACATCCATAAAACTAGCAATGACAATCAATAAGGCTCGAAAACAGCCTATTTTAGCTAACCGTGCATTCATTGTAAGCAAACTTTAGTTTGCCAAGTCCTCTCTATGGTCCAGTTTACCAGAAATTTAACAGCGGGTGACAGCTTTATCTAGAGTTTTTGGGGGTGGATAATCTATATAAAAATAATGTCATAATACACATGCGCAGAACTATCAATTCCGTTTTGTTTGACAAATAAGCACTATAACAAAAACATTTTAAAATCCTGAATCAATCTGATCAATCACACCAAATCGTACCTACACTTTGCCTTAGTTCTTCTACCAGCTGATCGGGGTCACAGCGTGCCATCTGCAGACAGGCCCGGTCAGCGAGCACTCACTGGGCCGTTTCCCCCCGGATTTTCTCTCAACTTGTCCCTTGCCATATCGGACACTAATAGCTTCGTGGTTTTTAAATTCTGGTAAAATAAGCCCTCGATTAAGTTGAATAAACAGTTACTTGCCCGTCTAATACATTTAAACCTACGATAAAATATAATGGTCTACTTTGAGCCGTTGTCTGGTTGTAGGTTTTCAGGGAGGTTTCGGTGCCCCCGTAGACCTATATATATATATATAGGATTGACGACGCAGATCATTTTCCTGGGTAGCTTCCATGCTGCGTGGATTTACGAATATTATATTTTGCTTGAATAAAAACCGGTTCGAGTCGAACACGAGGTACACAAGGTCGAAATATCTCACCGATATCATGTAATACACTGCGTGTCTAGATTCGACAAACATACAATATCATTTCCTCGAAACTTTGACATAATCCCGTATGTATTGTAGAACGAATATGGCAATAGGTCGAAGGATTTAAGTCGAAGGATGTATGTCGAATCGTATATCTTTTATTTATTGAAATAAATCATGAACACAGTGTAATAGATGTCGAATAAATGGTAAAGATATAATTTCAATGAACTGATAGAATATATGCTCTGCTGTTTGAAAAGTACGACAAACATACGGTTCCTTCGCCTTAATTCCCCCCTTTGCCTTAAACCTGCCCCTTCGACCTAATCCCGTTTATATAGTTATATATATATATATATATATATATATATATATATATATATATATATATATATATATATATATATATATATATATATATATATATATATATATATTAATATAATATATATATACATATACATATATATAATAATATATATATATATATATATATAATATATATATATATATATATATGTATATATATTTATATATATAGATATATATATATATATATACAGATATATAGATATATATATGAATATATATATATATAAATATATATACATATATAATTATTGAATATTGAAATATATAAATACATTTGTGTATATTTATGTATATATACATGAATTTACATACGTATGTGTACATATATATATGCATATATATATATATATTTACATATATATTCATATGTATATGTATATATATATATATTTATATATATATATATTTATGTATGTACCATATATATATATATATATATATATATATATCTATATATATATATATATATATATATATATATATATATATATATATATATATATGTGTGTGTATATACGATCTTTTTGATACAATCGACCTACTTTTTTGGCACACAGTCACATTTTGGCACACGATCTGTGTGCTAAAAAAGTCAAGAGCTTTTTAAGTGCTTTGTTCTGCAAGTTTGTATTTAAAATTTGTGTTACGTGGTTAATTATCTCCATTCACATTCATCCATTGCAAGACTTTAACCCCTGCATCGCGCAGGTGGTAGTTAGGGACGTTTGACATTTTTTATATATTGGACCATTTTGGTACTATGCCTTTAAAACCTTGTTTCTCGTTATTATCCGATATATCATAATCCCAACTTCTGATATATTGCTTAGAATTACTTCCTTTACAAATATATTCTATCCACGTGACATTACGCTACCCTGACACTGGCACGAATTTTGTCCCCGCAATGCCACGCAATGAGTCGTGGCAATGCGTGCCATTTCGGTGCTGCGCAGCGGAGCGTAAAGCCGTGTTTGCGGCCTGTTCGCGCACTGTACACGCATAAGTTACGTACTGTCTACGCAATGCGCGGCCAAATATGGGCCGCACTGGCACACATTGACACGCAATGGCACTACTTGTTTACGCATAGGTTAAGTATTGTTCGCGCATTGTTCACGTCTACCGTACCGCATTGTCCCGCAGTCTCACGCACGACACGCGTAGTTCCCGCTGTCTTTCCGCATCGTAACGCAATGTCCCGACAACTTCGCGAATGCGTGAAGTCGTCGGGGCAAGTTTTGGTCACGCTTTGTCCCGCTTGGCGGCACGCTATATATATATAGCGTGTAGTTTCACACCTAACTTCATTCCTCGACCCGCTGTGGACGATACATGATGCAGAATACCAGAGACACTGCTATTGAAGAACAGAGAAAGTGCCTATATCTGGCAGCTGCAGGACTAATACTTCTTGGAGAGCTGGACAAACGGCAACAAGAGGAAGAGCATGAGAAAGAAGAAGAGACAACCTTAACTAGAAAAAGGAAAGCAAGGACAATGTGGGTTAGGAAATGGTTAGCTAGAAGACATGATTTCGGACATTATGATCAGCTATTGACAGAACTACACAAGGAAGATCCCGTAGGCTACAGGAATTACCTGAGAATTACACCTGACCTGTTCCAAGAGATGGTGGAGAGGTTAACCCCTCATCTTCAGAAACAGACCACATTCATGAGACGACCACTTGAAGTCGGACTCAAGCTGGCTGCCACCCTCCGCTTCCTAGCCACTGGAAATTCCTATGCAAGTCTACAGTACAGCTTCAGAGTTGAAGGAAGTACAATCTGCAAGTTCTTACCAGAGGTGTGCAAAGCCATCATTGAGGTCTACAAGGACGAAGTGCTCAGCTGCCCCAAAACTGAAGAGGAGTGGAAGGAGGTAGCTGAGAAGTTCAGCTCCAGATGGAACTACCACAACTGTCTGGGGGCACTGGACGGCAAACACATTGCTATGAAGAAGCCACCCAAGGGAGGCTCGTTCTATTATAATTACAAGGGCTTTAATAGCATTGTACTCATGGCAGTTGCAGATGCTGGGTATAAGTTCTTGTATGTAGATGTTGGGGCAGAGGGTGGTGCCTCAGATGGAGGAACATGGAAGAACTGTACCTTGCATGATGCTGTAGAAGAGAACAGAGCCGGACTGCCTGAACCAGCACCGCTCCCTAATGATGACAAGCCCGTACCGTATCACTTCATAGCCGATGACGCATTCGCACTCAGAACTTGGCTGATGAAACCATTCTCTCATCGATCACAGGTCCATCGAGAAATTATATACAGCTACAGGTTGTCTCGTGCCCGTCGTGTCGTGGAGAATACATTTGGAATCTTGTCTCACAGGTACTTTTATATATTTTGATTTAAATATGATGGCATCTGGTGCATTTTCATTCCTTCGTATGCGCTAATAATGTTTCTTACTATTTATTACAGAATGTTACATTTTTTCATTATCTCATTTCAGGTTCCGATGTTTCTTGACTACGATGCAACAGCACCCCGAGAAGATCAACCTGATCACCATGTGTGCCTGTGTTTTACACAACCTTATCCTGACCAGATACCCACTCGCGACGACTGAAGTGGACCATGAAGATCCAGCAACACATGCTCTGATACCTGGTGCATGGAGGGAGGACCGTGACATGGAGGGCTTGATGCATCTGTCCGGCCACAATTCCCAGAAAGAGGCAAAGGAGCAGCGCGATTATTTGTCACACTATTATTTGTCACCCGCTGGCGCTGTTCCTTGGCAAGAAAGAATGGTCACCCCATGAGCCGGATGCATGTGT
This sequence comes from Urechis unicinctus, assembly GCA_034190875.2. Classification (NCBI taxonomy): domain Eukaryota; kingdom Metazoa; phylum Annelida; class Polychaeta; order Xenopneusta; family Urechidae; genus Urechis; species Urechis unicinctus. Next base: position 51,432,603 of record CM067351.1, on the reverse strand, counting down.
GCATGGCTCTGATCAAGGGCACAAAAGTGTTACACATGAGGTGAATTTTGAGTTGAGTTACACCACATGTATTTGGTTTCAAGTTATAAAGCTGTTTTTCTGCGTGGAATAATAAACGATAAAAATAAAACTGTGATGGAGCTTCCTTCACATTTTTTTTTTATTTTATTTTTTCTTATGTTTCCCCCAAACACCATTTTTTTGTGGTGTTCTTTTCAACATATTTCATTTTTTTTTGTTTGTTTTGTTTTGTTTCTTTGTTTGATTTTTCTATTGAAATCGTTTTCTGTGAAATAAAATGAAAAACAAGTTTATTAACGTTCAAAAACATTTATTTATACTTATAAACCAGGGTTTTTTCAACCTTTGTTCACCGGCGTACCCCTGGAGTGTACAAGACCCATGATGCGTACTCCTAGGCAGAGAAAAATACTTCCGCAAATATAACACAGCATGATTGTACGCATATTCCGCAAGCATGTTCGCGTACCCCCTAGGGGTACGTGTACCCCAGGTTGAAAAACCCTGTCATAAACAAATAACAAATTACAAGTTACTCAGACTAAACAGGTCACTCAGAAACAAATAAAAGAAACACAAGTCCAGTCCAGCAAATGTTCCTTCTCAAATACAAAATCCTAATTTAAAACAACACAAATCCTAGGAGTCTCACATATTTGAAAAACACTGTCATAAACAAATAACAAATTAAAAGTCACTCAGACTTAACTGGTCACTCAGAAACAAATAAAAAAAACGCAAGTCCAGTCCTGCAAATGTTCCTTCTCAAATACAAAATCCTAATTTAAAACAACACAAATCCTAGGAGTCTCACATATTTAAAAAACACCTATTCGGTGTCCTTACTGCTGCTTGCACCACCACTGTCAGGAGACACACGCAGGATTGGTGGTGTGTCCATGTCCGTAGTTCTCAACAAAGGTGACAGGCCCTCCAGGCTGCTGTCTCCTGACCCTGGAGTTAAGGCAATTGGTGTTACTGGGGTCTTGAATACGGGAGACTGGCTGACCGAAGACTGGCGAGTAGCTGTGACAGACTGTCCTGAAGGGCTTGGCACTGGGACTGGAGTGGATGAAGGGGCAGCTGGTCCCCCTTGGTCCCAGCCAATGGTACCTGTCCACTGAGGCCAGGGTGGATTCTGCTGCTGTGGGGCCTGTGAAGATTGTGAGAACTGCCAGGTGTGAGATGGCTGCTGCCATGCTTGAGGGTGCTGCTGCTGCTGGGATGACTGCCAGACTTGCTGCTGTGGCGACTGCCAGCTTTGAGGTTGCTGCTGGTGGTGTTGCTGTTGTTGTTGCGTGGCTTGACCTCGCTGTCTGAACCTTTGGACAAGGTCATGCCAGGAGTCCTCCGGTATCGCCAGCATGTGTCCTTCCAGGAGACAGGTGAAGTCGTGAACAATCTTCCGGTGCCCGGAAAATGTAGGAGTGTCCCCCATGGAGTCAGCTTTGGACAGCATCTGAAACAGACAAATATTGTCACATATAAGATTATGTTAAACTGAACACAGTAATGTCATGTACAGCATTTCTTTACAAATAGCACAGGAATTTCATTACGTCTTGTATTGAAATATGGTACAACCTGTATACAATTCATTTTAAGTTCATGAATTTCTCACCTGCATGACATCTTCATTGAGGTCAGTCTTTGTGATGGAGGGAGCAGACGCAACACTGGAAGTACTGGCAGCCGCAGAAGAAAGGCTTGACCTCTTGCCTATTCCTTTCCCCTTTCCCCGGATATAAGGTACATGTGACCCTGCAGACGACAGGTCATCATCCAGCTCTTCCTCGTCAGTCCAAGTTACTGTCTCTGATGACCCTTGAATAGCAAACTAAATAAGGAAGAGAATAGGGAAAATTAGATACAAATGAGAATAAACGAATACAAATGTAGACCAAATTGAAACAATTTCAAATTCAATAGAAATGCACAGATTAATGAGATAATCTCTGCAAATCACAATTTTAATCTAAAGGTAAAGTGTATATGTTGTGGATGATAATACTGACCTGCTCACTAGGAATTGTGATCCCACGAACAATATGCTGGATAAGGAAACCCCAGGTGTCCATGATCTCCTGTTCCCTCACACTCCTCTCAGGCTGCCCTGCACCACTTTTCCTTTCCTTGTTCATTATCTTGCCCACTCTGGTACTCGTATTCTCATAGAACTTCTTGCACTGGGCACCTACACAATAGATAAAGGAACAAAATATTAAATACAAGAGAAAAATAATTATAGTGAAGTAAATTCAGTAGCATAATGCAGTGACATTATCACAACAGAAATCGGACAATAAATCATAATAATTCATTCAGAAATTCAATCAGGGAAGAAAAAATGGAAAAATGCATACCAGTGGCAGGAGGTTCCTGTTGTTCTCTAGCCTGTTTCCATAACTGGGATTTGGCAGCCACGTTTCAGCCAGTCCTTTTGTCTCTTGTCAAAAACAACATGGGTGGTCTTTAACATATTCCGATAATTTTCTGGTACCCTCGTCTGTCCACTGATACTCAGGAATTTCTTTCTTGGACACTCTGATTCTCTTCTTTGGTTGTACTGTGGGCTCTTCTTCACTTGACAGTTTTTTTGAGTCACGGTTATAACTTCAAGTACTGTCTCTGGAACAACATCCACACTTGAAGAGGAGGACGGAGAAGGAACATCCCTCTCCCTGTCTGCAATCCCCCTCTCTTTCTCTATGATCTCTCTCTCTGGCCTTTCCTCTTTCTGTCTTTTCTGCACTGGTCTTCCCCTTCCTCTGGCATTCTTCTTGGAAGGCATGTTGTCTGTTCTTTTTTGAGTTGCGTTGTGGCCAATTCGCGTTGGGCCCGCTTGTATACGTACTGACGTAAGCGCCGTCGTCTGTCATTGGTCGTGAACTATGCGTGAACATTGCATGAACACTTCGCGAGCAGTTCGTGCCATGCGCTAATGGGTCGTGACGTGCGCGAACTATGCGTGAATTGGGCGTGCCATGATCACGTGAACAACTTGTTACAACACCCTAACGACCACACGACCACTCCGCGACACGCTAAAATGCGTGAACGCGGCGCAAACTGGCGCGCTAACAACGTGAACAGTTCGTAAACAATGCGTGGCATGGCGTGTAGTGGATTCCCATGGCACGAATGACACGCACCGTCGGCAGTGTTCGCGCCGAGTTCGCGCAGTGTTCACGCATGGTTCACGCAAGTGGCACGCACATGTACGAAAATTGATGCGTGCCGAATTTTTGAAAATTTCAAAATTCTCTCTACGACATGGCACGCACCCCCGCACCCTTCACACACTCCTCACGCTCGTTCACGAAGACTTTACTCATTGGCACGACACATTGCGTGGCATTGCGGGAACAACATTCGTGCAAGTGTCAGGGTGGCATTAGATGGAGGGAATGAAAAATATACTAATGTCAAGGTCATAGAATCAGTGACAAAATAGTATCTCGAATAATGGTCGGATTGTTACATAATTTACATCATTGTGTAGCTCATTCTAATTGCAATCTAGAACAAGTAAATTGTTTAAGCAGAAAGGATGGAACATAACAAGTATATGTAAACTGAGCTATTTAATAACAATTAATATGTTGCATTTTCATTTCAGCATATCATTTTACCTTGATGGCAGTCCTGATATAGATGTATATGGAATTATCACTATATATATTCTTGATCATTTTTTTATCAGTTACTGATAAGTCATGGATGCACCATAATTGGTATAAAATGGGTTATGAGTTTATTTGCTGCTAAAAGTGTCATGTTGGTTCAAAAGTAACTCTTATTCCCAACCTACCGTTACATTGAGAAGCATAAGTGATAGTATTATTGATTTCATTGAATCGACGAATGTTTTCTCACTTATTCATAACCTCTCTAAATGCTAATATTGGGAAACAGCCACTCACTTATAGCCATTGATATCACATGACCACCAGCATCGTTATTTTGCTGTTCCCCAATCAAAATCTGCTCACGCGTCTGAGAGACACAAGTGCCCATGCGCCCATCCAGTCCGCTAAGACCTCCAAACGATTCATATACTCCTCGGTATACTTCCGTGAGCCAGTTAACTGTAGCGCCGTATTTTCCTTAACCCCTTACGCATCCTTTACCAACACATGGATGCTCTTCTGTCCTTACCCACCAGGCGACCATCACCCTACACAGCGGTAACTGTCCCGAGAAAACCTTATCAACTTGGTGAATTCGCATTCGCCGAGTTATAGCGATCACGCAGGTTTGGATGTTTGTTTGTTAACATTTTTTTATTGTTTCATGATACAGGTCGCAATTTTTAAAACAAAATTCAGAATGTTTTTTTAAAATTATTGCGATCATTAATGCGCAGTCCGAGAGGTTTTGTTTTGACCTTCATCTTATATTTTTCAATCCTTGATACCATCTTTACCTACGGTGCGATTTTGAAGAAGTTTATAGTTACTTGTGGCTTAATGTATTGGCTAACTGTTTATACCAAATGTCATGATAAAATATGCATATTTCGCAAATTTGTGGTAGTGCTTTACCACATTTTTCAATCGCTTATAACTTATGCAATATTCAATGGAGGGTCATACAAATTGGGTCGAATGTTGTTAGGGGCAGTGGCTATTGAAATATTAGTTTGTTTTATGGATGTCGATGACGTCACTTCCGGTTATGAGTAAAACAACGTAATTTAGCTGTGCAATATGAAGTTAACGCGTCATTTCTCCGTCGTTATTTTACAAATGTTTGCACATGAATATAGCCCATGCACTTCCTAACTTGTAACCTATTCATCTAATTGTATATTTATAATAGTTTTATCACAAACTGAGCCTTAAGTTCAAAAACGTCCCCCAAAATGCATTAACACCCCGATATGTTAAATAATACTGGGACGATTTTGTAAATTTTTACGTGAATTTTTAGGTTACTTTTCTGGTAACATTTCGAACGCAGCATAATTTATGCGTAGTTGTCTCACGAATCGCAGGTAAAAGTTCGGAAGACAGCAAAAATTGGCCAAATTTATTCGATCGCTTATTACCATGGAGAATTATAATTCTTTTGGGGAAGTCGCTGACGTCATTTTTGGTCACGAACGAATCAAAGTTAAAATTCGACTGAAATCGGAAGTTATCGCGTCATTTCTCTGTCGTGAATGAATTGATTTGCTCGAGAAGGAAGCCCATTCATTTCTATCCCTAGTGTATAATTTTCTGCTCTGAATATCCGTCAGTTTTCTCACAAAGTAAGTTTGAAGTACAGTGGGTGTCATTTCTGCTGGCTCTTGCTAGCAACAGCCGAACTGTCGCGCTGGACAAATGTCACCGAGGCACCGCGCTCGGCTTGCGAGGCGCGGCTTTCGTGGGAACCTGGCAAGTCGCAGAACCGACAATTCCAATTGATTATCAAAATGTACTCTCTGCTTCATTGTAAATGCTATGAACATCACTGATGTTATAGTTACCATAATTATAGTGCAGCCAATTTGATATTATTTAACGTGCCTGGTTACAATAGTCTACTTACAAGCATCGTAGAAAACAACCCAAACCCCTTGAATTGGGCGATTCCAACCAGTTGTGGAGCAAAGAAACTTCGCCTCTGACAGCGTCCGCGCTATTTATAACTTTCGAACTTTCACATCCGCGCTGTCCAAGGTGGCATCGGATCATCATATCACCAGGGGCGAGTGCCTTGATGTATTCTTTTCCACATTTGTTTTGGAAAAGTTCCTTAGTATTGTTATGGTTAGAAACCCCAACAGGATAGGCATTATGTCATGTTGCGGTTTGTCAGGTAGGGCTAAATCACATCCTTCTTTGAAGCAGAGAAAGTTTGGAAAGATAAAAGTTCTATTACTCAGATAGTTTCCTATCGTTTAATTAGTAACAACATCTTAAAAAATACGGGATGGAGAGAAGAGGTGAGTTTCCTAAACAATTCAGGTCAAATAGTTCATTAGGATGTTCCAATAAGCAGGGTTGATAGATTCAACGGTATGACATAAATTATCTAAAAAGTAATTTAAGCATGCCAACAGATTCACTCACACACGCCAAATGGCTGTTAATCGTGCAATGACTACAACAGTCCAATTGAATTTGTAAATCAGGTAAATTCTATATCGACTAACTTAAAAAAAAGTGACCTACTCAGACTCGCCAACATTTGACAAAGTCGCAATATGAAATCTCCCAAGGACGCGGATCGTTGCCGTGACACCGAAGCTATATGGCGTTGAGAAAAACTTTTTCCTTGGATGCATAAATCGCGACAACTTTTATGGCCTCGCCATTTTCATTGGCAATTAAAACCATATTAAATACCACCAAGACAAACGAAAATAGTATCACATGAAAAATCTATTCTTCAATAATGATATATTAAAAGAACAAAATGTATCATTGCATCGTTTGTTGTCAGTGGTCATTTACATGAGACTACCAAACCGCCAAAAAGCGGCCCTGTCCAAACGAGATCGGCGGCGCGCTTGTTCTTATTATTATGATGATAACAATGTATGAGCTAGGCCAACTTTTTTATTTATTTCAGCTTCGTGCTTTGTGCAAGGGGGTTTATTAGCTTGCGCATGGTAGCCAGCACGCGTTGCAGGTAAATGCTACCGCCATGAACGACGTGCGTAGCCCATTGGAGTTTGTCGGCGAAGGCTTTGCTACCGCTTTAGAGAGGCGCGGCGTTTTGTGCGAAATTGCTGCAGAAGTTGTTTGAAGGCCTGGGCTTTGTCGAGCGGGAGGCTGAGGGTGCAATCGGAGGTGTCGATTTGAATGCCATTTCTCGTAGTATTTGTTTCTCTACCTCGGGATGTGCTGCAAGGGCGGATTTGTAGTTATTGGTGTTTACCTGGTGGTGGGGCATGTCATTAATAATAGGAAATCCATGAGTAATGCCGGACAAAATATATTGTTGGTCAGGGTCGTTTTCCAAATGCGGCTGCCATGCGGGCAGGTGGTCGGTGAGGGATGAGGTGGGAGGTGGGGTTGGGGGGGGGGGTGAGGTGGGGGCACTCTCCATGGCAGACATGTTTGACGCTATGCTAACATAACATCCTAGCCTGCACATAAGCCGATGCGCAAGGAGATCGGGGTGTTGGGTGGGGGATGGGGGGGATACAGGTATGTCTAACCCCT
>CM067351.1:51405859-51425325 GCA_034190875.2 Urechis unicinctus | reverse complement strand
GCAACAATTGTAAGAAGGTCCATTATCATGGCCAATTATCTAGTTGAAAGCATTTACATAACACTCAGGACCTTTCATAACTTGCAATTACGTACTGGATGATGCGTGGCACCGTGTCAGAGCTGATCTTTATTCAGGTACTACGTTATGTGGCATCCCTTGCGGGATGGCTTCACGATTCCTGCAATGTTTCAAAACCAATGCTATGCAAAATATAAGAGCCCCAATCATACACGATGTACACAGCAGATAATCAAAATAGTGCGGGACGCGCTATATTGATCCTTCTCTCGATTCATATGGATATGTAGGTACAAAACATTGATATAAACTGCGGGCTGCTCAAAATATAATTAATGCTCTTGCGTTGGATAAAATATTTGCAGTACGGTATATGAATATACCACCGTCCGTCAGGGGCCATCTGTAAGATGATTCATCTTTGAATTTATTCAGTCCGCACATGCACGACAAAAGAATAACCTTCCCTCCTGATGGTGCTTACTTGCTTTAGCATGAATTATTTGAGGGGTTCTAGTCAGTAAATCACTGAAACAGAGACTCCTATTGATACCGACGGATTTAAATATCGACGCTACGGTACTACGCAGGTTCCGTAAAAGTGTCCCATCGTAAACGAATTGCTCTTACGACTTAAGATTGGATATCTGATGCATTTTGTCACTTAACGCCAATACAAGGCAGCATTGCTACAGACACACCGAGCTCCTGTTGTGTTTCGAGCTCAGTAAGCAAATGTTGCGAATGTAACATTCGTTGTAATTAATCAGCCATCGCTATGGATTTAAAAATGACAAACCTAATACCGATGCGGCTCTAAAAACACGGCCGTCTAGACAGTCCACTTCCGCTCGATCTATCGTCAATTAGAGGTTGAATAATAACGCATGACTGACTACTGTCATGTCAACCACTAATATATTATACTCCAGCAACACCGTGTATCTTAGGCATTTTGTCCCCCTCCCTCATGCAACTTATGCGTAATAAGCTATAACGTACGCAGCGGGACTTGTTGGATTTACAATGATTCACAATGATTTACAATGATGGCTAACCAATATCTTAGCGTGATGGATGGCTTAAACAAAAGGGCCATAAGGTCCCGAGGTACCTTGCAAATAGTAATCAGCAACTGATTATGAGTTAGGTACATATAAAACATAAATTAAAACCTTTGGCCATAAAATACATATCAAGTTGGCTGTTAAAAGAGTTCAGTGAACTAGCTGAAACTTTCTTGGCCGGCACACTATGTCATCGGGTCAGAATTCGATTAATTCTCTTCCAGTCATAGGGTTTGTCAAAGTGACCGAATATCCCCGAAATCTTGAGTTATCACCACTGCGATGGCTGAAAATCAATACAAATAGCACGAAAGCATGACTGGCTTCTGTCATGGCATCCACTTGTATATTATACTCCGGCAACCACGTCTATATTGGGCATTTTGCTCAAGTATATTGAGATCATCTATATTAGGCGGGCTATTATTTCGCGTGGTGCCTAGCTTATCCCTATCTAGCATTCAAAACCTACAGTCATATTTGGGCTCCAAAGCACACTAAATCGGTCCGGGGTATTAGTAAAAGTTGTTTTATACCGGCACAAATTAACATGTATGTGTTTAGATATGTAATATTGTTCGGTTCTACCTATTTGGTGATCGTTAAGTAGATATGTGAGTGAGTAAAACGAGCCCCACAACCTTTTGTGGTAAGATGGGAGTTGATCATACTAAGCATGTTGCTCAGATGGCAGTGAGAAAACGTTGATGAATAACGGGTTTCGTTTGCTTAAGCCAAGTTTAAGAGCGTAGTATAGCTGTTTTAATGTTGTAATGCTCGGGTTGTCAGCGGCCGTTATCTTGGTATTATAACGTATTTAATGGTGCAATCCGCACTTGGCTCTAAATTAGGTAAGATATACGCCTACCACGATTCCTAGAACAACTTTTGGCTGAATTGGATACAAATATCTGCTTGAAGGTTATAATTATAACGGGCGCACATCTACCCGAGAGAACCTGTTACTGACGGAATACCTTGTGTTCTATCTCAAGCTTTATAAGCCCCAGAGGAATATTAGACTGCTTTAGTTATCACTTTTTAGGTAAAGCGAGTGCGCTTGTGATAACCTCCGTTCAGCATCACCCACCGCTGTCTACAACAACCTCCTGAAGACATGAGTGATTAACATGTGCACAGAGCACATGGTATAATATTTTTCCATGACAATATCCTGGATCGCTGCTTCGTCATCTGATAATGTTATCCACGAACGAGTAACCGAGGATGTGAGATATACGACTGTAATAGCCTCTCCCGGGAAAAGTCGAAAGTGGTTGTAGATAAAAGGCTATAATTAATTATGTTGATTACATAATAGAATGTAGTTGATCGTATTTGGCATTAATTCAATCACGATGTCAAAACCGAATGCAGTCAACCCAAATAACTTTATCAATGATATTGACAATGCAATTGGCGCAATTAGCATCCAACTGTTTTGACATGGTAGATTTCCGAGGTTGTCGTGGCTATATCGGAGGTAACCGATTCCGCTATTTGTGCTGGACAGAAGAAAATATCTATGGTTCTGAGGCCTACGACCACCACGTGATCAGCGATAGATACCTATTTAAGGTAGTACTCCCGTTGTCTGCGCCAATGACACCTTGCTATGGGCCTGGTAATAATGTGCAGATTTATGGTATGCTACATGTATCAATATGTATGATAATGTTGACTTGACGACGTTCTCATTAACTGGGATAGGGCATTAGTGGCTTGTGGGAGTCATAAATCTGCTAATAAATTGCTCATTTGCAAACACAGATGTGTTTTATTATTCAGACAAGCTCACAAGCGTATTACTCCTGATCAATCAACTCTGCTAGTACTTACATGAGTCCGAAGCGTTATATTGGTTCCGCTTTATTCTGTATAGGGTGAAAAGAGATGCAAATGTACATGCTATTACCAGTACGATATGAATTGATTCATAATGAATGATTAGATTGGCTAATCATAACTGCCACTACCAGCGCTGATGCTGTGTTACATGCGTCTAAGCGACAAGTACCGATGATATCACGCTTAACAGCGATATACCGCTTACCTGTGATATCACGCTTATCGAATGAAGCCAATAAAATAGTATATAAATCAGGCTTCTATGATTGTCTTAAGAATGTAAGCACATATTTCATAACAGCTTTCACGGATATAAATGTTAGCCTTTGTTACTGTTGCGTTCAGTGTGTATTCCTAATTTGTGCATGCAAAATCGTTAATACCACCAAGTTGCGGCCTACCATTGCCTCTCTATTTAGTGTAGATGATGACACGGGCCAGCAATAAGCTTATAACGCAATTGAAAACAGGTAGCGCTTTGTTAGACAATTCTGCCGCTTCTGAATATCTGACTATTTACATAATCTTTTCGTGCAAATTCACGTTTTTGCTTCTTAATTTGTTTCTTCCATTAAAGGCTTATGAAAGAAAAATATTAACGATTAAGATCCAAACATATTTCTGTTGAGCTGTTGTAATAAATCGCACCTAATGCACACTATTCAATACAAGCCTCGTACAAAAGCCGTCTTTGCTTCTTTTCACAATTACGTTGGATTAATATCAGCATAACGCATTGGACCTTCGCTACTAAGAGGAGGAGTAGGTACACACAATCAGAAAGGTGCATCACGGCAATTGGTACAATAATCTTAAATAGATTTGCTTATTTAAAAGTGATGGAGGAATACAAACATTACAGTGAAATAGGACGCTATCATTTTAACGGTTCTCATTTATGCATTAAATGGTGCAAGGGCGGAACACTCAATAACAAATGTTTCCCTTTGTTATTAATTTTTTCTCGTAAGTAAAAATTCAATGCTTATTGATTTTATACTCCTGAAATTTGCTTCGCGACCGGTATTTCAACGCACGTTGATTTTATATTCCCGAAGTTTGCTTTCGCGAAAATCATTGCTTTTTCGATTACTGAATGCGAATGCTCTTCAGTAATGCAACAACAACGTAGACTTATGCATCCAGACTTTCCTCGGTATATTTGGCAAGACAGTAAAAGGCTAACATTTGATTATTACGAAAGATAGCCATAGCTGCGACTTAAAACAATGCTTAAGGTATAACGCTGTCATTTTTTATGCATTTCCGAAGACCAGAATAGGTGGCAGTAAAGTAATCAATTCGAGTCTATAATATCATGCTTTCTAAACTGTAAAACAAGACAATAAACAAACAGCCATAAAAGTGAGTAAAAAGTCGAAGTTACTTATTTGAACTGCAACAATAATGACTAAAAATTAGATGATCATAGCAGATTGAGATATATATGTGACACTACTATGTGGGAACACCGTTAAAATATGTTGTAAGTTTTCAAATATGGCGTTTTTTTGTGCTTTGAAACCATTGTTGTTAGGATGTGTACTTTCCTCATTACCAATACTGCCGACACTAATGTTACGATTAGAATATATTGTGAGTATATTTGTGCATTTAGAAAACAATTGTGCCCCAAAGCAATGCGTGCTTAGAGTGACAGTGTCTGTTTTATTACATGATGTTTGAAGCACACATGAACGCATCCAGCCGTTCTTTGGCATAATTCAATCAGGCATGCAAGGGACATTTTGCCGTGCTGCTTATTCTATGGCATTATATCCCCGTCAGTTACTAATCATCATAGTGTGAGCTACTTGGCATAAATTGTCTCATTTATTTTCACATATGCATATACCTTACACAAAGGTGCCTATAACAAGTGCATATAAATAATATGGTATTCTACATGCCATAGGAATGCCCCTATTCATTATTTCGTTAGAGTGTTAACCGAAAAAAAAGGATATGTAACTCCTTTAGTCGGATAGAATATCTGTGCCCGCTTTATAAATGCGGCTTTTTCCGTTGAAGCAATATGGTATTCTACACACTATACGTGTGCCTATATTCATTATTACGTTTGAGTGTTAACCTAAAAGAAGGATATGCAGCTGCTTTAGTCGGATAGCATATATGTGCGCGTGTATATAAACAAAACATTGATGAGCAGTAGACCATGTTGACCCATGTGCGACAAGTAAGCAACGTCGCTATTGGGATCATTTGATGCTGGTGATCTGAAAGATTACCTAGCAATACATGTCTAGAACTAAGTAATGATTCTCGCAAGGTCTTCTTATGCCTCTCACATCTGTGTTATAGATAGGGCAGCCGAATATCTGAGTATTGTACGCAAGCATACATAAATAACAAAAATAAGTAACAAGTCGCGTACTATACCAGTAGCTGTTGATAATGTGGGAGGTGAGAGTGGTAAACGCGATTTGTTTTGTACTATATACATTGCATAATAATGTGCGCTATGATGGTGATGATTATGAGCGAATGACAGTGGATCTGCATGACCAAGTTATGCAAATAAGCAATTCAGGTGAACGCGAATTTGATTATGATAATTCACTTTATGTTGCATTGCTTGACGCATTAAAAGCAATAGATAGCATACATCATGTTAATTTATTAGAATTATTGATGGAAGGAGGCATGAATCCTACTATCAGAATCAGAAATGCGCAAAAACATCTAACCGCAAATGTGAAATTTAAGCAGCTGAAGGTAATAAATACAGATTTGTCGGAGAGTGATTCACTGTTCAGTTTCTATAATTTTGATCATAAGGTGACATTGGATGTTTTCTAACATATATGCATATCATGCAGACACTTAATATGCCCGTTAGAACTTGGTTGTTTTATTGCTCTCAACAGTATCAATGTTTGGGAAATATTGGTATTGTCTAAAACATTGTTAATGGCACTCAGATATTCACTATATTTTTGCATCGTCCGTTGCTCAAGCGAACCTACACAGTTGTGACGTCAATATTTTAGTGTAGATACTATATGCTTGATGTTCTCGTGGTCATTGTGTGAAGAGGTATATCCAACATTGTCAAATACCGCAATATCCCGTCCCATGTCTTATTTGATAAACGCATGCATATCCATTCTTGAATGCGCTAAGCATGATTTTTTCTGCTTCTATCTATTGTTAAATTGAATTCCATTTTCCGGGGAAGACCTAATGTTCTGTCACACTATACGGACATGATATCGACGATCTATTGGAAGCGATATTTGTGCGTGTGTCAGGTATTTTTGCTATATTGATAATGCGATTTTACGTCAGCACCGTTAAAATGTTATCTTTTGTGAATATATATGGTATGCGCTAGCGTTATATAGTGTTGTAAAAGAAATGGGTATACTTTAAAACATCGCTGGTTCATGGCGAGAGAACGTAATATTGTAATTATATTCGTAATATTATCACAACAGCTATTTTAATATTTCCCAAATTGTCACATTTTGCTCCGGGATTTGCTGCAGTATCACTTAATTAAGATAAGTCGTTACTAGAGCGACGACAAAAGCCTGGAAAAACACTGCGTTTGGAAAACATTTCATTGTGATAAACACACTTTAAACTGTTGAGTGAGCATTGCAGTTTCACACGATGAGCAGCGTCTCCATGGCTTTGTCACGCGCTTGATTTGCAAAGCCCAGCCGATAACACAGAAATGAATTCAATGCTTATTGTAAAATGCGTGATGAACTCACACTAACGTAACGTTCTCATCGCACTGAATTCTCTCAAGCTGAGTACTTATAATTCCATACAGTGTTCTTGGCGTCGTTCTAGCTGCAGCGATTGCACACCACTTTCAGACTATTGTTTCTTATTGATTTCCTACTTAGAAATATGTATGACCAACAAGTGACACTCATGTATTGTAATCTATTATGGATTATAACTTCTCAGCTTACAATAAAGCGAGTAGAACGTAATTGCTGCACGTGAAATCTCACTTGTTTAACTTTGTATCGTGTAATCTATAACTGCGCTATGTTTCAGCCATATGGTCCGCATTTGTGTTTCTCCAAACGGTTCTGGCTTGAAATGCGCAATCCCATCCAATGCTTATTATCTAGAAAAATGTAAAGCACTTTGTACTGAAAGATAGTTATTACTCTGTGTCCAAAGAGAGTATCTCTTCATGTTATAGTTGATGTATGAAATACTAGATTGGATAATCAGCTGAGATATGTCATATGGGATTATAATAGCGGAAGCATTTTAGCCGTTTCAATCGTTCGAAGAATTGTCTTGGATTGCATTCACCCCACTGCAATGTCTATCTCATTCCATATACAGCAATTATCTGTCAAAGGCACATTCCGATATCCTTGTGAGATGACCATCAAGCTAGCATAAACTGTACCTGCATTTATCCATAAGCCACTAGAGTGAATATCAGATTACTTTAATCGTAATTTTCTTATATATATACTGGATATATTAATGGATGGGCTAGCAATTTCATTAAAGATATCGAGGCGTTTTATCGCAAAGGAAGAAATAGCCATGTCGTGTTATATATCAGGCATTGCGTAATCCTCTCACAGTGCATTAACCATATATCCGTGAGTTTGATTGCATTCGGTGGTGTCAGGACACTTCAGATGTACATAAACTTGGGATGAAAATACACATACCGCACATCCAAAGCAAAAAGGGTGGTCTTCATTTATGTTTACGACAGGTCGCTACGAAGATAATGACTTCTTCTTAGAGACCAGTACTCATTTCCGTTTTAGTTTATGGCGGTAGTAAGTGTACCACAACACTATGATTAATTGCCTAATTTTTATGTATCTGTACAGCCGGTATGACTGTCTGATAAGTCCTTATTGTATAATAAATTTGAAAACAAAGGCATGAGTGAAAATATTCAAATCATCTGCGTTGTTGAAGAAACCTAGTTATACATACAACTACTGAAAACTACGAGCTGCATATGAAGCCGGCAGAATTAATAACGTGCTTACATAGACAAATATTCTGCTTCGTTTAACCATGTATTTATTATCTGATCGGGGTTGAAGTGCAACTCGCGTCCCATTCTAAGCACCTGCACCAAGCCCGAACTGACAAACTTAACGGGCTCTTTAACCATTTGTCAGTTGTTTAAGAGTCTTACTGATTGAGAAATAGATGATTGCTAGAAAATTATAATGTCTTTATGAAGGTCTCCATCCTTGACTAAGCGTTAACTTCACTGACCTCTCCGAGATGCACAGCTTCACTAATATACATCCAACAATTATTGTTGCATATTTATCATCTTATTCTTTGATAATTATAATATCTGATCTGTATTTCGGTGTAAATGTGCAACTGTTGCAGAACTAATGTCCCCTGTACAATCTTAAGCATTGTAAAAATATACGAAAATTGCAACGAGATTAATACCGTTCTCATATTTGTGCCATTCCCCTCGACTAATTATTAAATATTATCCGAATGTCATCGGTGTATGCATCTATTGCATTAAGTAGATACTGCAGTTATAATCAGTTTGAATGGGATGTCATGTTGTATTGGATAGTGAAGAAAACTAAACTTGAAATGGTGTAATACACAATAAAAGAAAACCACGAAAACGCAACACCCTCCGCATATTTCTCTAGAGCAAGGTAAATGAATACAATCCAATTAAGGTTTAATCAGGTGGGTTAACTTAAAGGATGGATGAGTTTATGTACGTTCAGTGAATGCTGATCCTCTTACTTTCTCTATTCTGCAATAATAGTTTAACACCACATGCTTGACGTGAAAACAACCCAATATCGTAAATTGTATTTTACGACGTTACCTTCCAGAGGATTATTCTAAGAAAACAAATGGGGTGCGTGTATGCTGCTTAAAAGGTCATGTCGACCTCTGCTTTGAGCTTATCAATGCATTTTGAGCATTTCATTCGATAATCCACACTGGTACAGCATATCATCATCCGGATCGATTTCGTCTCAGAAAACAGGGTAGTCTTATTTATGCAGCTTTTGTGCTTCGTCCGATTCAATACTAACATGACCTTCATAGCAGACAGCCCCATCCAAACAAAGGGGAGCTATTGTATAATTCACCACACCATGATGTGCTTCATCATTGCCAAGAGGTTCCACAGGCCAACAACTGCATTATTAAGCACTATGTCAACAATGTTCTATATTCTGGAAAGTATGCGTGTAAGGTCATCAATGGCACATGCCTGAGCAAATCTCCTCCCGCTGTTTTATGCTACTTTTGATATTAACATTGCCCTATATATACTCTTACTTCATACTCTAACTTGTTTTAGTTGTTCCAGCTGGAATGGCTGGACGGTCGATTGCTATGCTTAACTGATGACTTATACACAGAATTCGCCATTGCAATAACCGGATCTTTTAATATTCTTTTGTCAGTAGCTGTTGTTCAATAAACGCAAACACCTACACCATATTATGCTAGCAGATTAATGTAGCACCTCTCTGGACAATAAGGAGTAATGTAGCAGACTAGAATGGATAAAGCTACATATCAGACATATCTGATGATGTCATGTATTGGGGCTAATAATGATGGTACCTGCGGGTAACTACAATTTTGGTGCGTTGCACAGATAAAATGAGTCCTTGCCGATTGGACTAACCATCCAATAACAAATGCACTTGTAAACGAAGAACAGAATGGAAATTGTCCAACACAAAAAGATGTAGATTCACACTTTTATGAGCAATAGTTTCCGGTGAATGGACAATCCATCGCCATAAATATAAACCTTGCTTTATCATAAACGACCAAGCAGTGTGAACTTATTGCAAGTAGCACTTGTTTGTCAGAGATGATAACACAGTCGTAACACTTTAGGCTCTCGGTCAGAAATACGCTAGACAAACCTCAAGCCACTTCTTTCACTCTATTGGCAGTTGAAATCATCTGAATGTAAATTTAAAATCAACCTACCATAATATGACACCATTGCTCATTGGATTGTTTTAATCATTTGCTCTTTATTTTATTTGATTAGAACAGAATATATTGTTTTTTTGAGTTACTAAGTTAGGTGCTACTTCACCACAACCTTCTTCATTCCCTATGCCTTTTTGATCTCGACCCCGTCCGGATTGAGTACATCTTGGATGGGATGGGAAGGGTCATAGTTGCTTGTATCAAACAGGTCACAATCCTCTTGCATGTCTGCGTACACGTCAGCAGTACGGATCTCCATAAGCAGTTTAGCACTAGGCGGGTCTTGTGCATATGAAGGGCAGCCAGGTCATCATCGCATACATGGTGACGAGCATACACGGGACTGGACAATAGCCTGCGCATTATTTCCTCTTCTGCCGAGCACACAATCTTATGGTCGGCTCGCCTTCGGAGATTCTCCATTGTCTTACCAAACACGGAGCTGTTCATCAGCTTGAACAGGTCCTTCTTAAAGTCGCTGGTGGCAACCGTATGCAGGTCTGTGTTTATGTGAATCCATATCCTTTATTGGTCCACTTTTCCTACCGCATCTGCTTACGCAAGCCTCTTAAGAGCATCAAAGCGTCCACGCAGAGGGAATGACCCTCAGTAACGTTCATCACCCACCCACGCAAATAGTTTTTAACAGCCCTCTTAGTATTCTTTAACTTTAGGCGCGGTGTGGGAACTGCGGAGGCTCTGCTTCTCCGTGGCGTGGGAGTTGGCTTACGAGGCATGGGAATTGGGGAAGCTTCGCTTCCGCGTGACGCGGGAACTGGGAAAGCTTTGCTTCCACTGGGCAGGCACAGGTCTCACCTCTGCAGCCATAAATCTAGCGTCACGCAGGGCGTTTTCTAGCGAGTCAAGGTCCATGGTGTAAAGATCACAACACAGCGGGTATGCTCCTGTAAGTCCGTCAGCACGGAGTTGTACTTTCGGGTGAGAACCCAAACAATTTGCCGCGCATGGCGGCAACTAAAGGCTAGTTCGGATAACATGTCTTTCTTCTTGGTTAGGGCTTGAGTTGCCGAGCAGTCATCAATTATGTACAAGGTAGCCTCGCCCTTAACACAATGTAGAAAACTCTCAAGTAGTCATGGAGCCGCGGCTGAATCAGACCACACCCATGGCCGCGGCTGACTGGCCTCTTTGAAATGAATGGTTGGGCAGAGTATCGGAATATGTTCAAAGGCACCGAAGAAGGGCCCTTCAAGTAGAGTGAGAATGAAATTTTTCCACATACAATAGCCGAGCAGGGGCTATCTGGAATGTAAATATGTCACTCATAGAGTGCGTTGACAAACCTGTCATCCATAATGTTAAGCTGTGACAATATAACAACTTACATGTAGACGTTCAATGCACCTCTGTTTTTGTGTGTGATCTGAATGGTGACACCAATCTTCGGATTGTAGAATGACTGGTATTTGCTGGGTCTTCAAAGAGCAGTAGAATGCCCTTCATATTGCCGGCCGGTTCGTTCAGGTTGATGTTCCGCAGTGTGTCAAGTTTATTGTATGCAAGCTTCCTGTGACGGAACCCACGCTTATACAGAATTACAAGACTACCTGTGAACTGGTCGTGGATCATGCGGGCCAACTCTGGTTGGATAGCCATGTCATACTCCAAGGAGATGCCGTCTATTGTGTAGCTGGTGTCGGTGTCACCCGTTGCGTGAATCACACAACTGTATTCCAGTTTGCGCACTTTAGAATGGCATGTGGCTCTCGAGTCCAGCGAGATGTAAAATCCGTTGCCATAGGCATCGGCTATTGCCTTGTCCTCTACCTCGATCTCATCCTTATCTCCTGCCCCCACTGAGAAATTAGTAACATGTTCGCCATTTGATGTGTCAATACCCTGATACAGGGCAATAGTTCTCTCCTGTGCAGTCTTCCATAGGTCGCCATAACAGTGTTACACATCGCTGTCATCTTGACCACGGCGTGACCCAAGTTAAGCACAACGCTGCGGTTAGCATCGATTGAGGTCAGCATGATTGTTAAAGACAGCCGGGCTGTCCCCGGGACCGGGACGTTGTATGAGCCTAGATTGGTGAAGCGGAACATCAATTTTTGTTTTTGCTCAATGGTGCTTTGGTTGTAAGTAATAACCACAGACTGCCACACGCCCTTAACGCCGAGGGGATTTAACTTGTGGCCGTAAGTACACGTCATGTTGACAGTTGAACTATTACAAGTATATCTTTGATAGAGTAACATGGAATTTGACAACCCAACATTTGACAATGAGTACATTCTCTTGTCGGAGGTATTATATGTGACTGACCATGTAGCGTCATCCGATAATGCTACCCTCAGTTTGTTCAGAAGTCTCCAAATGGTGTAGGACATGTGAAACCTTTAATGGTCCCTTTTTGGTGGGTCCAACGCGGAAACACCACAGCAGGAGTTTGCGCATCGTACAATAATAATTACCTGGTTCTGCCAGTTTTGCATGTGGTTAGTTATCCAGCCAACTATCAGTTCATCGTAGCTTAGGTTTGGCACCGCGTAGTCAAACATGTTGGAGAACTATATGTTTAAAGCCCCTGTACTGTCCTCCGCTAGGACCTGGATGAGATGATGTGTCAGCTGTTCAGCAGCTACATGGGGCGGGTACAACGGGCCTTGTTTCTATGGACCATTTCTATTGAATCTTAAGGCTTGCGTACTCGTGTTTATTTCATAAACCACAATATTCCATATTCATATATATATATATATATATATATATATATATTTATATATTTATATAAATGTCTATATAAATATATATATATATATATATATATATATATATATATATATATATATATATATATATATCATATCATATTATTCAATATATATATACTAATATATTCAGTTCAGTAGGTTCAATATAATACCTAAGTTAAAGCGCAAATCACTTGTGATTGTAACCGTAAATAGGATATAATCTTCAGATAAAAACAAACAAGATAAATCAAACAATTAGGAACAAAACAAATTGGTGGGTTGATGGCTGCCGGGGGACCATTTACAAAAGTACAATAATAAGTGATAGCACATTATATAATTACCGGTGAGGAGCTCGTCATTTAGACGAAAACCTAGAATATATATAATACATTTAATTGCTAATTGTTTACCCTATTCACTCTACTCTTAGACGTGTTTGACAGTTTTATCCATGTGAGATTACGGCCTTTGTCACTAAATTAAATCCAATATTTAAATCCATGCTTCGGTCGATTATTACTTACCCAATAATACGCATATCAGTGTAAATTTATTCAGGCACATTATGCAGGTATTATTTAGTCATCTCATTGAGTTCATTAACTGTTTCACTATTAAATATGATGGTGGTTTCGTCAGCGTATTGGATAATTTGCAAACTTTGGCCCATTTCAGTTCTCGGGAAAGACTCAATCGATCGCTAGTTCTATTCACTAGCAAATATATAGTTATACAAAGGATTCCCTAAGTGATTTAAGGGACTCTGGTGAGATCTGTTCGAAGCTATTACTTGTCTTAGTTTTCAAACCATCAGTTGTACGTCTTATTTTTTCTACCGAGGCGTGGTCCATGAGAATTAGATTTAGGGTAGAGCTCTTCTACTGCGATTTGAGGATTGTTATCATGACTAGGAACACCCGATACATTTTTGTCTAAAAATATTTTCTTTCACAATTTGTATAATCCTTTATAATAAAAGAATTGGTTGCATTTAACAATAAGATAGATAAATAAACTAACCAATGAGCAGAATCTCTACAAAACGTTTCGTAACATTCTTGTGGATTGATTATTATACAATGAATGTAACGTAAACATTTACATAAAAGTAAACAAATGGTGTACGACATGTACATCGATCACATGAAGAGGATGAAACATGGAGAATTTGTTGCCGCTTTGAGGGCTTCGGTTTTCTTAGGAAATCGGAACTTAGTGCTGTCAATGATCAGATGTGAGTCCTTGGTTGTTGCCACTTTTAGACTCGCTTGTCTTGTTACTATTATCTGTACAAACATGCATTCGATAATATAACCCCATTTTATAATCATGATGAGACTAGCAAATCATGTTTTACGATGAGGAAACCCTGATACTTTCCTTCCTGAAAGCCTAACATCACCGCCTACAAAAGCAGATCCAACAATTTCCATGAGATTGACTATGTACAGCTATCTAGCCTTACAATATCATTAAATCCGCCCTGCGCATCCAATCGAATCAGGTCACTTTGTGCGCAGCCTTAGCCAAGATAAAAATACTAAGACCAGGATGCCGCCATAGTATTATATAAACAAAGCATGTACACCAGGAGTATTGTCTTGTTGAATGTTATATGTTGTGTGACAATGCAAAACCCAATGAATGAGTTTTGGTGCCTACGCGAATTCTGTTATAAAATGTCGATATAGAACTTGTCGTGGGGGGAGTCGATACCAGTCCCTCACTTCCCTTTGATGTTCACTGTTGGTACAGCACAAAAGTATCCCATGACAATTTTATATCATACCGACTAAATATCCCTGTCAGCTGCAATTATTATAAGGGCCTATGGTTTTCCCAATACGAGACTCTGCTAAATAAGATGCACTAGTATCGCCCGATTGTAGTTTAATTTGAAAAGCCGCAGAACCATTTAGCACGCGCATATTTTAGCTACACGCCAAAAACATGCTTCTAGTGTCGCGGCTCTTTTTGTTCAGTGCGTATAGCTTTGTGCAAGGAACCACACAACGACGATGTAGAGTGCCGAAAAGGGAATGTTTTTTATTTGATATAAACTCTATTTTATAGTTGCCGAAAATGGTTGGAACAGGAGATGTCTCTTCGATCGGATCTGAGTCTCGGCTGATACTCTAGCCAGTTTACTGTTGGAGGGTGGTCCCGCGCGAATGTTATTGGCTTAGAGATCTTTAATTAATTAACCAATCAGAGCGGACCATGATTTGACAGCCATGCGGGCTTGTAACGTAACATTATGGCATATTTTATTGTACGGCAGCAGATATGGAAAAAATAGTTTACGACACTAGTGAACAATGAAGCCACACGTAAATCTTTCACTCAGTGAAGCTGATGATGGATTAACATCTCCTTGTCATTGCAACAATATTCATACAGAAGTAACGGCTTGCAAGTTGTCGTTCAGTTATGATTCCTAGGCTCGCGTTGCAGAAGTGCATGGTTCAAGATATGTACTTTTAAAAAGTAACAATTAACCCGTCGAGTTCGGTCATCAACCTTAAAATGATTGATTCCAAAATAATAACCGTAATTCATTTGAGAAAGTATAAACTGCCACAAACGGTTAATAATTCTGGCATATATCTACAGTGAAGAAAATAAAAATACAGAAGCCACCAATATATGCTACTTTACAAACCAGTTTTCAAATGCCTTGTGAATATTGGATATAAGTTATTTTGCAACCAAACATGACATTCACATGTTGGCCTTTAAGAAACCCAACTACAGAATTCCTACATCATAATCCTATCTGATACTAATAACAATCCCGATGCGCTTCAGGCACGCGGACTATTAAACACTCATAATCAAATAATATCCGCGATCAGAAATCTGTTGGATGTTTTCTGCTAATGAGTTTCTCATCAGTTATGGCAGCAGGCTTCCTGGCCCCAAATGATATAATGCACCAAAGAGTTCCTCATTTCCTGTTTGCACTTATTACATGCCGTAGCATATATTGCTTAAAGGGTAACATCCACATCGCAATCAATCACACAGACGATTATTACTAATAGAACACCTAAAAACACAGTACAAAACGCCATCTTGAATTTTAAGGGATGATTTTACCACGACCTTGCAGTAATGTATCATTGTAGTTATCGGAAATAGCAATTAGCAAGCTAAAACATTCGCAGAGTGTTTTATTAGAGTATGGTCTATTGTCTACAATTCATACTGCAACGGCAATAAAGTTAGCTAATGGAGATCCCGGATTCGTGGTCACTCAATTATAGATAACGCATCCAATTTTGGAAACCAGCGACCGAAAATCATTGATAATGTTTGATTGATCATTTCAACATAAGAGTGATTATGAACATTTATTCTAACATTCAGACGCAAATAACTGCTATATTCTAGATACGTTTGTTTGCTTTCGCTTACTTTCATAATTTGTGTCATTCACAACCATTCGCCAATTGGCTGTCATCGGTTTCATGATACAAATGAACAGAGCTTGCAACAAGCGAACAGCGCTGTACTGTTCTATCGCGTTTTATTGGAAAATCAGATGATTTCTAATGCTATCACGCACAATAATTTGTGTGATGTTAAATAATTAATTATAGTGTCTGTTGCAATTAGTGAAAACCAATCACGAATTCATCACTACATTGTTTGCTTGAAATGTCAAATTGTTTATCAAAGGGATCACCATTTACTAGTAGGCAGTGCATAGTATTTAATCCAAAATGAATATCTAGCAACACATTCCCTTTATCTATTTATTGATGTCGATGTGTGATTGAATTCAAAAGGTATCCCATGCTAACAGGTAGAAAACACATGGGTATATTCGTCAATAAAACGTTGAGCTAGAAATTAATCAGAAATGATCCTTCGGTAAAGTTTCTGAACTAAAGTTGAATATAATAGTGGCGATTGATAAGATTCTATGGGAATTTTGTGGCTGAATAGTTAAGACACAAGACAAGTAAATTACTATGATAATAACATATGATAGGGAATTTCGTACATCCTCTGTCGCGTAATCAGGAAGAAGAATGCTGATAGCTAAAAGGACGGAACGTTCGCACAGTGCTGTGGAAAACGTTCGCCATTTGAAATAATGATTTCATTGTTTATTTACCAAACAGTCAAGCTAATGGCAAAATGCGGACGATGTGTGTCATGCACTTGTTGTTTCTTGGGTATATAACAATCCATCATATTCATGCAATCTGTTTGTTGGAGCATTATTTTACTTGCATTGGAGACGAGAACAATTTGTGCATACAGCCCTACACTATTAGTCATTTTTATGCTAAGTTTGATCAACGAAATATCATATAGTATGCGCAATGACGTGCGCACTCCAACGGTTAGATATTACTCATCCTAGTAACTAATACTAATAAACATGAATAATTCGCAAAATAGGTAAAAGCATTGCGCCTGTTAAGCTAAATAATATCTTATCAATCTGGCAAACATATTTCTACTGTGACCACCAATGAATTAAAAAAAAATTGATCCAAGTACATAAAACACTTTTATGTCGTGGAAAACTTTCGCTGATCATTTTAAAGTTGATGATGTTTCCATGTGGATGGTAAGCGTAGAAGCTATGAAGCATGGGTAAATTCGGCAATAATACGAAATGCAAATAGCACCATTGGCATAGTGGGCCACTCGATTTGGTGTTTTTTCATTGGAGAGACGGGGGATGGCTGTTTGGTAGGTTAACACGAGTATTCTATGTTCACTCATCAATTTGACCGACCAACATCCGGAACCACTTTACGCATATACACCATATCAGGGATATCACTATCCCACGATTTTTAGGGATCCCGAACTCCTGAGGACTCCGTCCAGCCCACCCCCGATTTGTAACGCAGATTTTGAGTCCGCCTGGAACCTCATGGGTCCCATACCCGAGAGCCCGTACTCCCAAAAGCACTCAACGACATGCACACTGTGAGCACATTTATAGGCCATCGATAATTATGCAAACTGTATAACATCAATATAAGAACACTTTTTTTCAACCGAAGGTAAGTGAATATGCCCACATACACAGAGCTTTGTGAAGGTTAATTGCGTACTTTATCGCTGCAAGTTCACACGTTGTCGGCATATGCAATAACAAATTCCTGGTATGTTTATGTAACAGATCCATACAATAAGCAAGGGCACATGTGACATTATAAGTGGCTGGGCATACATTTCATTACCTCTTATTACTGATGTTAGTCACTTTATCAATAACAGAGAACAAAAGTTCACACATGAAGCAGATACAAAATGCAGCGTTAGCTGATAGGTAACGACCAATATGTTTATGAGGCAATACTTAAACCATAAAAGTATAATACCTGTAGACGTATCATTAATGCTGCTGAAATAATAGTCAATTTATAGTGCTGAATAGAAACTGAAACGACAGGCAAATCTTATGCCATGTTTCACTCTTGTAAATCGACTTAAAATGAAACCCATGCAATCAAATGCAAAACTCGGACCTTTGATTATTTACAGGAGGTTGATCATGTGGAAGTTGCACACCTTGACATGACTCGATGCAATACATTAATACAGCGGAAGTAAGATAAATGTTGAGATGGAATGCAAACTGCTTGGAGATAATTGAAAACATGCGAAGTTACACATGACATTTTAGTATTTCACTCGCAATCTAGCAATGATCTTTGCAAAGATTATCGTTGTCAGTAATGGCCTTTGGTGTCCATCGATTGTTGTTAATGATAAAAGTGGAGGTATATATTATACGGCTGGAGCTCCAATAATGGTAAATTATTTAGAAATCGGTCGTGCAGTTACCACTTGAATCACAACTTTGCTAAACTCAGGTAACAACTATGAACTCGCAATAAGAAACAATGAGCCCCAGAATGTCCTCGGGTAAGCGTAGCCTAAACCTCAGACATGCGAGGATTTTTTTTGCTGCGACGGACATGATCGTCGTCAATGCAATTTGAATCGGTGAGCGAGCATTGTGAGTATGAGACACGGCTCGTACAAACCGGGCTATCATCACAAACCGGTGTCTCTATGATTTGATTAAAGCAGCAATTATATTTATTGTGCAGCAACACAAGGCCTGTACAAGTGAAGTTTTTAATCAGTAATTCTAATAAGTTAACAATGTTACATATTAGCCGTTAGCATTTACCGACAGTGATGCCTCCTGACCTTAAATGTCCATCGAATTAAGATTTCGAGATTCTACAACAACGCACTATGTCGCAGCAAGCGTCATATTTGTTATGCTATCATGTATACCAATAGGCGTCATATTTGTAATACAATCATATATATTTCTTCTTAACAATGTTAACATCAGCCATTGTTTACATATGGTTTTCTTGTTTATGTCCACAATTATTGCTAATCATTCAGCTCTGGTTTGTACTTTGCGACGTCAAAACAAAACTGGCTGTTAAATTGCGGGCACAGATGTATTATCTGGTCAATGGGGTTTTGTATCCTGATTCGGTACAACACTCTTATTGAAGAATCATCGCACAAAATATTGGCATATATTTGGCAAAGAGAATACCAATATGTTTATTATGATTTGGTTGTAGGTGTCTGTGTGTGATATATATCTATTTAGTCAATACTCGCTAGTCAGCCCCCACCCTCCATGTAAGGGCAAGGTGAGCCGTTCTAGAAAGAAATATTTAACTAAATTAAAAGTACCGATGACAGTGTAACCGCCGGACTGCAGTTCTAGTCCGGCAGCATGCCATACTTTACTATTGTACGGTTCAATGAAATGCATTCAAACGTCGGCCAATGTTCCGTAAAAGCTGCCGGCTGTTGTAGTCATTTA
>CM067351.1:51385859-51400859 GCA_034190875.2 Urechis unicinctus | reverse complement strand
TTCAGTGCACTGTGATTTGCCGTGGCACTAATATCTACCGACACAGGTTGCAAACTACAGCAAGCGGGTTGCCCCTATTAGTCGCATCTTACGACGCCTAGGAGGAAACAATTGGCCTGTTCTATCCCCGGACCTACAGGGGGTATATTTTAATAAACCACGGAGGAGTGACCCAAATATGTAGCATTAGTTGAATGCTCACATGGGAAGGACCCGGCCTAGATAATTGCCTTTTCCTTATTATTACTATGTAATGTTAATGATGCTATAACATAAAACAGTAACAGATGATGATAAAACGACAAGCCTTGCAGCTCGGTTTATCATATTACAATCAATATTTGGCAATGTGTTAGGACAGATGATACACGTGAATGGTGCGGAATGCAATTTACCAGGCGTCATTCATTGTGTTCTTGTCGACTTTGCATATTTGTGATAGCATTGCGGCCTGGTTGTGAAATTGAATAATGCAAATGTCTAGCTGCCAAATGATAATGGTTGTAATAATATAGCATGGAATGGGCACGTTTATCAAATGAGGTAAGTTCGTCACAATTCAGATATATACTCACCATTACTACCACCGTGACAGTCATCTCCCGTGGACAATGCGTAACTGACGTAGGTTATGAACTACCTATTATTTGCCAATGACATCAAATGAACCGCCCGCCGCAGCTAATGTTTCCTGATGCAAACTCAAATGACCCAAGATTGCATTACTAACGACTACATACATCTGCCTCATATATGATTTAACATATGTTTGACGACAAATAACTGCTTGTTGGCTTATTAGGCGGCGCTATAAATGAACACCACCTATCCCTCTATAAACTTTTTCGCTTAGTGGCAAATTCAAATATTGCGAACTGAAAAGCATTTTCTGTGGCCTCTGAGGCAAAGTCTGTATATAAGACATGCATTTAAAGGATCAAATATTTTTTGTCAAGCCAACCATATTGAGCACAAGCAGTAATGACGTGCCGATGACTCATGTGAAGAACATCAAATCGTTAGCGCTTGAGTTGTGCTCATGGTTATGTGTAGCTTGACAAATGCAGAACAGATGCATGCATGTATGTGTGCACTGAATAGACTATCAACAAGCCCACAATGCATGGGGTTAGTTTTAAGGCAAGAGTTCCCTTTGAGAAACGATCAAACCTGTTCTATATATATTTATATATTTCGTTTCTACTTCGTTTGTTGAAGTACTCCGATGTAGCTCATATCCCCTTCTATATATATTCCTCCCTTTATCGCCGCGGTCGCATACAAACCTATGCGAATATAGATTCATCCCTCTCAGCCAATGTCGGGCGTCATTAGCTGTACTACCTAGCAAGCCTTATAAACCGACATGCTGCGCTGCATCCTCATTTGCGGAGGGAATCGAGAGGGACTGATAGTTGATATGCAAGCGCACTAAGTGCCTCGCACTCATAAATGAAGCGAAATAATGCTTAACATGAGCCGAGGCGTGATAAGTTGATACTGTCATGTTATATACAGTGCACAAGGTAAGAGTGGTCTCGCACAAACGACCAGAGCTTTAATTAATACTGTAGCGGACTTTCAATATCGATGGTCCGTTCCTCCATGGTGGACGGTTCCGCTTGGCCAATTGAAAGTGGCCGTGACCCTTTAGTCAGACCTTTTGAATAGCATTGATTACGATGCTAAACAAGAAGCATATTTACCTGGATGAGCGTGTGCGAATATTGATAGCCCAGGGGCAGACTGAGTGGTATTTATCTTATACTATAAACCACAATCACTGCATTCGTCGTTAAGTCATATTCAACAATGTTGTATTTAGTTTTCAGTCCTTTTGTTAGTTCAGTCAAAATACATTGGTTGATTGAACTTGTTAACCCAACCTTATAAAAGTTATTCCCTTCCTTACGGATACGGAGCGGAACACGTTTTAGAAGAACGATATGAACATTGCTCCTGTTGAATTTTGAGAGCACGTTCAAAGGCTTCTCCTTGATGCATAAATTGTCCGACTCACATTTCAGAGAAAAGTCATGCACAAAATCAGCAAAAGTGGTAAACTTCCCATCAACACCAATGCACCTTAAAATTACGATGAACTACGTGCTGCTATGGTTATGATATTACTTAACATAAAAAAAGAACATATGCAGAATTATTAATTTCACTTGTGTTGCAGATTACTGTTTACGAATATCATAGTCAATGCCATTAAATGCAGTTATTCATGCACAAAATCAACAAAAGTGGTAAACTTCCCCTCGACACCAATTCACCGTAAAATTACGATGAACTACGTGCTGCTATGGTTATAATATTACTTAACACAAACAAAGAATATAGGCAGAATTATTTAGAGTTGCCTTGGACTTTTCAGTCTTGACTTCAAACAAACAATACCTAACTCACTTACCTTCAAAATCGTTTACCAGTTTATTATTACTTGAGTTTCCTCATCTTGAACGCACTAAGGTAATTGGTTTTTGTTTTGAGCACTTCAGAACTAATTCATAACCTGCGTTTAATATAATTCAATTTTAAGTGCTCACCGGTACTTTCTGCGAGAACTCACTCCTTACACTGGCGGACCCCTTAACCAAAATATATATAGTTTATATGTATCACTTCTTGGTTACTTTGTTAATACCAAATAATGCAATTGTATGCCGCATATTTCATAAGGTGATATTATTCTTTATATTATATATTTGTTTATATATCTCTATGTTTTCTAATTTCTTGTTTTTGAGACTATTCCTAAATAAGGCTACTGGTTATTTATTCTACACAAGAACCCAACCTTATCATTCTCAATAACTGCATATGAAAACTATCGATAATAATCTGTTCTCCTGTCACTTTAATGTATCTTTGCAATTGATCTCAGATTGAAATAGTTACTATTTTATCTGTAACATATTTTCCATCATTTTTGATAACTGTGCATACAATTATTTTTATATCCAAACTGAGTTAGTCCTCGATCTGACACAAAATACAGGAGCTTGTGTGCGATGCTTCAGACCGCGATACGGCTATGAACTTACTACCCCGTGGATTCAATTACCAAGAAACATGGCCTATATCAGACCTTAATACCTACAACGGATATTGGGAATACGATACTGCACTAGAAAATGGTTCTGAACAATACAGTGCGGATTACAACAGAGCTGTATAATAAGCAGAAAGTTTTCCGGATGCGCGTAATGGTCGCCATCTGTACACTTGGCATTATAGGAAACATGTTAAATGTATTTATCTTGATCAAGCGAGGAATGGCGGAATCTCTAGGGGGGATGGATATATTATGCCACACAGGATTTATCACAATGGCTACATCTGATTCTATGTGCTGTCTGTTTATTACACCACAAGGTTTTATTGAAACTGACTATGCTACTACTATCAATGGGTAGGAATCGATATCTTATACGCGATTTATAGTTTTGCCTTAATCAACATTTTTGTAATGATGAGTACGTGGTTTACCGTTGCCATGGCGATTGGCTTCTTGTCACCCAATCAAAGCTCGTCGATTCATTAGTTTGTCTGTGACCAGATGGACTGTCTTATTGTTTGGCAAATATTTTGGCAAATCTACCAAGATTCTAGACTTATTATGTTTGGCTTATTGAGTGCCCAAATGGACAGCATTTTTATACATCTTTACCAGGCTGGCCCGCTCGGCACAATGTATGGAGACGAGAAATGATCATTGTCATGCACCTGGTGCTTGTCACTCCAGCAGATCTCGCCAACTTCATGCACAGGTACCTCTACGATCCCCATCACGCAGCCACTGGGGCACGAGGCAATGTCTACAACCTAGCCGTAGATATCACAAACATGCTTGAGACAATCAACTTCGCCCAGCAACTTCATATTGTACTGTATAATTAACGCGTCGTTTCGCCGCATGGTTATGGAGGCCATACTCTATGGCATGAGAAAACAACGACGCAACCCGAATAACTGGCTTACAGAAGCGCAAAACGGCTGCTCTACATTTCACGTTAGCTCATGCCATTCCCGGGAACACATCGATTCCTAACACGATAGTACATGGCCAAACACAGCTATGCAATTCAATAGTAGAACAGACCATAAGTGTACCGCATGTGCATATTGAAACCGCTCTGGAGCATATTTCGCCGCTGCACATTGGCATTCAGACAGAGCAGGACGCATAGGAAAATTGAAAGTTGGCTTAACATAGGGGCATTGATCTATGGCTTGTCTACAAGCTGGAAGTATATCGGCGGCTTACTTGGACAATTGAATGTTGCGCTTTAATTTGTTAGGTCAGTGATGAGTGATAACAAACATTTATTGTGGGTGGCGAAGCTAACTCGTGTTAGTAAGCCGCGTAAGATTGTGTTAGAAAGGAATTGTTGAAGCATATATATTAATACGAGGGTGTTATCTTTTTTCATATAATATTCACTACAGTATGATGTGTTTTCTTGGTTTACAATGTTCAAGCATTGCAATCTACTGTAGAATAAACTACTGTGCCAATCGCTATAAGCATTTACAGCCAAGTGACCAACATTGTATTGTTGTCTTCAAATCGTGTTTGTAACACACCTATCACCAATGACGTCAATGAGTTCAGATGATAATTTGTCTTCGTGGCTCGACTGGCAATGATAAACATATTGCAGGTCAATAAACTATCCTTAATAATGTAGGATCAAGCAGTACATACAAAGCCTTAGGAAGGAATCGTGCCTCAAATTCACATTTCATTAGATTTGTGCAGCAGATAATAAATCAGATCCGCTGCAGTTATGCGAGGTGACATAGATGAGTTCTTTTCCAGTACCTTATTTGATGATGGATAAAATCCGGTTGCATATGGTCCATTCTGATCTTGGTTTCATTGTGAATGAGCCATAGCAACGGGCATGTGGTCTTAAAACAGGTAATCGAATGCTAGCAAAGTCGCACAAACAGGACATTATCCCAGGATGATCATGGTTCTGCTAACGACCATCATAATGTTAACTACGACGAAGTTAGCTGAACGTTAACGTTGAATACTTTGGCAAATCTAACAGTAGTATAATGGCCAGTAATCTGATATGTGCAATCGGCTGAAACATTCAGCAGAAATTCGAAAGCCTCTCGGCTGACTTTGTGAAATCTCTGCTATTAATATTGCATTAGGCTTAATGGTTGCGCAAGTTAGCGCATGTGATAATGATGACAATTGCAAAGCTCTCAGTTTCCATGCACTTCTACTCTTAAGGTCGGTTGTATGGCTTTATATTCACATAAAGTTATAAAGCGCTCTATCCGTATTCCAGACAGCTCTAAAGATATATTAAGCTGTTAAATTTAACGAAAATAATAATGAACAAACTGTTGGCAAATAAAAATAAATAATATCAATTAAGCTGGAACACAGCTAACATATCACAACTTTAGGTTAAGAAAGCTAACTTTAATGAATAGATTTTAAGACTTTTGCGAAATGTAGCTACCAACCAAAAGCAATTTGTCCTTAGATCTCAATGACCTTGCTGGCTCGTATTGCGTAACCATTTCACAGAAGTAACCTGGTGTCTGAAGATGAAGAGCACTGTTCACTTAAACCAAAACATTGCAAATGACTCTGTGTGTGACATACATACATATAGATAAACCTTTTGCGTAGCTTTGTTAGTCGCTAGGAATGCTATTTATTTAGACGCATGTGTAAATAACGCTGCATGTGATTTTTCAGTTACATGGCATGCGGTTCGAGCCAATTAACATGTCGTCTATCTCGCCGCCTGGGAATAATGAGTGAACATATATAAACTAACAAACACATACTTCTTTATTAATCGTCATGCACGTTTTTTAGTTAAGCGTACCAGGGTTCACGGAAGACATGACCGTTTACACTCATAACCTGTGTTAAACTTGAGAGATGGTTTTCATTCCGGCAGCAATGGGTGAAGGGTGATCAATTCTTCGCTCCAGTTGGGTTAATACCTTTTCTTGAGCTTGCCACGGGCCGTGCAGATGCGGAGGCTTTCATCCACGCAGAAAGTAGGTTTCTTGACAGCTCCATTCTCATCAGCGTACAGCGTAAACTAAGTCTCTTCCTCGTTCGTCGGTGTTACCGATATTGCTGTGCGTTTGATGATGGGTACGATTGTACCTGCATACTAGTTTGAATACGGTCAGATAATGCAGAATGTTGTGTCTCGTAAATTACTCTCACATTGTGGCATTCAGGGTGCGAAGAAATGAATGTCTTTTTGTTTCAGGGAAGTCTGAAATTTGCGGTTGAATTCCGTGCCTTCAGCTAGTTGTAAGCGTTGTGGTATACGTCATGTGGCAGATTCGTCCCTATGCATCCAGGCCAAGCGATGGGTATGTCTTTAAGAATGTGGACTTGACCGCGAGTTTCGGCAATCACTTCCCCACCCCGATGCTAAGACGTGCCATTTGCCATAAAGCATCTATCAGAAAATCGGTCACGTAAGTTCCGCAGACTGGGACGCCTTCAAAAGCGAGCTTATCTGGATCATTCTAACCCATACTGCTTTCCATTGATACACGCCTTTTGTGTTGATAGGCTTAGGTATACTTTTAATTACTCCGTCCATAGTGGGATCGTCCGTGGGTGTTGATGGTGGTGTTGATGGTGGTATTGATGGTGGTGGTGATGGTTGTGGTGGTGGTGGTGGTTGTGGTTATGGTGGTGGTGGTGATGGTTGTGGTGGTGGTGACAGTGGTGTTTTACGCTGGTCACCAGTTTCAATAGATCTTTCAGCATGAGCGGGTGTTGTATGCTCTCCCCATACCGCTCGTTCAGTTCGGTCCAAATTTCCATGAAAGTCGCCCAAGTATTACCCATTCATCCGCTCCTTGCCGTAGAATAGGCATGGAGACCGGTTGATGGACGCTAACTTCCACACCCATATGCCATATCCTAAACACAATCCAATAAGGCCTTCAGCGGACATGGACGCTCCTTCTTTTTATGCGTGTCCCGTATCAATGCGGTCTTTGACCACATTACCATACCAAACTGAGCAAAATATTGCTTGTTCAGAGGAAAATTCGGCACATCGGTCATCGTGCTCTGGTCCAAGGTGCGATTGCTGCCTCCATCGCTTTGTATGTTCTTTTTAACATATTACATAGACATGCGCACTCGTGACATCAGCTGACATGTCAGCATGTTTTGAACCTCTGCTTGGGTCAGCCATAAACCACAAGGCAAACGCTCTTCCCCCTGTAATACTGAGCGTCTATGAATGAAAAAATTACCCATTCACTAGGCATCAGATATTGATCGCCCCACAAGTGAACTTTATCACTTTGCTCGAGATCCAGCGATCGACGTATTGTACATTTCAATTTATCAGCAAACAATATAATTTTCTGCGTCCATGACTCTTTCTGTAACGCCAATCTCAGGTGAGGCTTTCCGCTCTAACTCGTTAACAACTTCAACTCGACACGTAGCCTCAATGGGATTTCCATCGCATCTGATTGTTGCCACGTCTTTTTCCCCGATTAAATAACCCACCCGACGTGCGTAACAGCTTGGACGTGATTCATCCCTATCAGGATCACCCATCCCCGACATGCGTGGTCAGTAACATTTCATCGCAAACCAGTTCGATCCAGAATTTGACGATGATGTCAAACAGTCTATATAGCACATGTTAATGCACATACAATCACTGTGATCATAACATATAAAAAATCTGAATCTCGATCACGCGTTGTAACACCAGATTATACATCAGCGCGCCATTGCTGCCGTAAATGTTTTATTCTGGAGAAATATATCTCGTACTAATCGAAACATAGGAGAGGCGTGATCAAGTCGATTGTGAAAACATTGTAGGTTCAGACGGTAGGCTCTTCGTCCATTTTATTTCATATGTTCTAGCTGAAGCTCATCGATCATTAACTACATATGTATTGTAACAAGGTTTGACTTAATGCATCAGCCTCTATTTGTTGTCGATTGTAGGGGGAACGTTGATAACAGATTAATTATAACAATTGCAGTTTGTACTACCTAGCTTTCCTAAGGTCCATTACTGACGAAAATGTTTTATAAATATTTTGTATATCTTATTGCTCATGCGGTTCAAAACAGCCAGATTGTAACAGTGATTCTCACATCATGCAGCAACAACTATGCCCAATAACTGCTTTCATATGATGGATGACATCCTTTCAGTAACATGATAATGATGTTATCGTAGAGTATTTCTATCAACTCTTAGGTTCCTTCTATGTTATAAACATTCATTAACTGCAGAAAGTCAGAATTTTCGAGCCCAGTTACAGAGCAGTTTTCAGAAGTTACGTATAGCAAAACAGAAAGACATTTCACATCAACACATTTAATACTATTTAATCATTTTTCAAACTTATTTCAGTGTTGTTATGCTGGTTCCATGTTGTAGAGTGGACACTTTTGCTTTTTTACTTTGGGTGTTTGCATTAAATTATTTATTAAAACAACAGTCTGCAGCCATGCCATGGTTTTTATCATACCGGTAGAAATGTGATGGATTTAAGCTAAATATAAACCCAATTTGAATGCAAACTTATAAAGAATAATTTGAAGGGAAGCTTTAAAAGCCATTGCCTCACACCTTACCCATTATATCATTTTATTTGTAGTGCACTTGGACTACATCATTTGCACCAAAGCCGGAAACAATGACTTCAGCAGGTTTGATATCCGGCCCTTTTTTAATGTGACCTGAGTCAATATATCTACCGCATGCAAAAAAAACCATATTAATGCATATACAGGATTAAATAAAAAAGAAGAGGATTATATCCTTTAATTATCTGCCATCAATGAAAAACATAACCAGATTAATGGGGTTGTGCTAGTGAAATATTCAACCCGAATGGTTGCATGTCTCTCATTGGAAGTTTTTCGTACTGATAGGATGATAGATGTGATATATCCGACTGTCAAGCAAACAATTTTTTATGCAGCATATCTTATAAATACCAGTCGTAATCTGAACGTATGCCTACATACAAAGTGTTTGAAGTGTTTGAATGGGAATTCCCTTTATATTAGCCATAGTTTCTAAACTATCCAGTGGTCCAAAATTTGCTTCTCCTGAATTATTCTCCGTTTAATATCTCTTGGTAAAAATAGAAAATATTTTCCAGTAGGGAAGGGTTATTTTTACTCCTGTCAGCAGCTTGTCAATATCGCAAAAGCGGTTGCTGATTTCTAGCACACATTGCGGGTGAAGCCAGTATCTGCGATAGATCGTATCTATATTATCGCCTCCTGAATTTCATACCTTTGTGATCCCAAAGAGGCATCCTCCTGGTTCAATGTAACCGTGTTAGTTGTAAGTTGCCACAGCAACCTTTCAAATTCATCCTCTGATATGTCAAAGAGTTTCCAAAGAGATTGGTTACTTCCGCTGGGACTAACCTTCAAAGAATGTTTTGTATTTTTCTTTTCCAATATTGCAATTTAAGTAACAGCAATTCATTGAATAGGCAGGTTTACATTCATAATAATGTACATTGCAAAATTAGAATATATTCTACAGATCATTTACATAAAAACATTAATTACAGACAATGGCAAGTATGAATATCAAATACCATGGTTTATTGTGATTTGATGCCGTTAACGGTTCTACAAGGCGCTCAGATGACATACATTAGGCTAATAATAAAGCATTTCGATTGCGATTAATTAAAGACAAGATAATACAAACATTGCTCTCTCGTTATGTATAATTAAACGTATCAAAGTAGGGAGTAAGGATCGAAAGTACAGAAGATATTTTGACCCTAAATGGATAAACAAAAACGTGATTAATTTATAAAACTCTGGGTATTTTGACCCTAAATGGAACATATAAAAACACTAAATCGATCGATTAATTTATAAAACTCTTGACAGCTTCATTGATGCTACCTTCCCCGGGTAATTGAACATAAAAATTATCCACTAACGCGTACTGATCTATATCCATATTTGAAGGCAAAGTCCCTCGATAACCTGCGTTCTAATTAGAAAATTTGGTCCGGGTTTGCCATGAAAAAGAATAATGTGGCTCGCGTCACTGAACGACAATAAGTATTTTTCATGGCTAATTAGTTTTGTACCTGCTGTCTAAACACTGAAAATTTGGTCTTTGTTCAACTGAAAGCAAGAATAATGTGGCTAACTTGCGAACACAATAAGTGCTTTCATGGCATAACATCTATAACTTGAGAAACAAAGTTGAGTTTTCATCGAAACACTCGATATTTCGAGTCAAGGTTCATTTCCAAAAGTATTAAAGGCCGATCTAACACTGCATAATCAAAGTTGATCGAAATTCAGTTAGTCAAATCACGTATGCTTAATGACTGACACCCATTATAAACTTGAGAAACAAATTGCTTGTAACACAAGCATATGTTAGTTTAAAAGTGTATTTAACAAAGATTAAAGAGAAACATCATGCTTCTGCCATATATGAAAGTTGATCGAATATAAAGTTAGTCAAATCACTTTTTGCCTAATGACTGACAGAAATAATTTCTATTTCACATTCACGGTAACACAAAGCTATATTTGTTATTTATTAACTCTTGTTTGTTATTTACAAAATTCAATCTCTCTTGATCAATGTTCGGTAGACTAAGCTTGCTCGAAATGTCATTAAAAGTAAGGGCCTGGTCGTAAATCATGGCAGTTTTAAGATTAACGATACACATACAATATCTTATATCATTTGCGACATTGCAATTACCTTAAAGGCATATATTCGGCTAGCCGCCGATACAAAATCATTTGTACTACTGAAAAACAAAATTATACATCGCAACATTAATTGTTCTTTTAGAAGTGGCATACCAGCTAATAAGGAATATACATTGACCTTGTTCCAGGGTGCAGTTTCCATATATGGCGGATACATTTGCGCCAAGTGCAACATAAGCGTTTAAATGAATTGCCAAAAAACGTCCCTAATGGGGATCCATAAAAACTTGTGCAATATTTGTCAAATAGTGTGTTACGAACATTAACGCAACAGTGACCAAATCTTGACATCTACATATCAGTTTTCGACACAACATCACCACATGCAGCATGTATATTCAATTATTCGGAATTTCTTCCTATATAGGATCGAAGATAGACAGCATGTTCACTAACATTTGATTTAACGCTATTCAGTATTAGATTCATATCGCATAATTAAAATGCAACAAATTGCTTTTTGATGCATTGAATATGACATTATATTCTTCAGCATACTCTTCGCATATTTTAAGGATGGATTTGACCGCAATGAGAGCGACGTCGTTAGTGTAGCTCAGTGCACCCGATTCCTGTTTTAGAGAGTCGTGACAATAGTTCGTTGATATATACACCGAACAAATTGGGAGACAAAACAGGCCCTTGTTTGACTCCATTAGTACAATTAAAATTGTCAGAGAATCTATTGGTCTACTTAACTCTTGACGTTTGCTGCGTAAACATGTATACTAGGAGTTTAATACACCAAACAATTGCATACAATTAACTCGATCAAACATTTTGGAAGTGTCCAATATTATGACATAACATGGGGAGACTTCACTCACATAATCACTATGATTTTCTTTAATACAAAAGTGCACTGTGTTGTGGAGTGTGACAGTTTATACCCAAATTGTAAACTACTCGATTTCAATACTTCACTTTGATGATCAATAATCAAATTATCTAACAGTTTCCCTATGATACTACTAAGATCTATCGATCGATAGTTATCACTGTTGTTCAATGAAATCTTTCTGTTCATCCATACCAAAAATGCCCGTAATTGATACGTCATCTATGCGAGGTACATTATATTGCCTTTACTGTGCCCCCGACAGTTATACGTGCATATTCGAAAGTTGCAGTTAAACATAGTAAATAATGAAATATATAAATATTTCAGTATAAAAAACAAATATTATCGTATAACGCGGTCTTGCGGCCGAGTTTCCGTTTGTTCCGTTTTTCTACAATCTCAAACCCTTCATCCTCATGTTGAGATCTTACTGAAGATCTGGGTCCAGGTACTGCTGATGAAGAAGAGCCGTTTTAAGAAGTTCTAACTGGCTCCGAAGTAGCGGTAGCAGCAGCGGTGTAAGTTTGCGAAGCAGCTTTCACAATTGATGCCTCAGTAGTGGATGCAAGGGCAGGTAATGAGGTCGGTGTAGTAACTGAGTTTTCCATGGGTACTTGTGCACGTTACATTATAAGTACATCATCTTCTTCTGTGCATGATTCAGTAAAGAAACTTACATTAGTCGATGCGTTGTGTTATAACCTTTAAACTGGTATAGAACTTGGCACGTAAGACACTTTGCGTCCTAATAACATCAAAAATCAACCCTGCTGGTGAGACAACCATTCACACCAGTCCTCAATTAAAGGCTTGAGTAATATACCATGCGAATGTGGTACTATTCTCGTCATCAATACAATTTAAGTGCCGGTTGCCAAACCACTAGTAGCTGTCTGTTTTTGTAATAAACATAGATTAAAAATTGCAACCATCTACCCTTTGAGTTCACATTCTATCGTGAATAAATTTATGCTTTCTCAGATATATGTGATGATCTTGTTCATGCAAAGCAGCCACGGACACTTGCAGTTGAATAATGCATTTACATATATTTACAGCTGTAGTCATTATGTAAGACAATTGATATGCTACAATTCTATTATAGAGCATGTTTTCGCGGCTATCAAACAATATTCGATCCCTTTTCGTGAATAGCAGACAGGTTTGAGATGTAAAACATACAACATTTGAATCTGACAAACCTGGTTCTTTCTTTCCTTCGACACAAACATTGCTGAGGGGAAACCACAAAGTTTGTTGATTTCTATTTGTGTTGATAATAATGTCCAGAATGACAATAGAACCGACCTTCTTTTCGTCCACGATGTGCTGCCCACATCACCCGAATATATCCCCTGCAACCGAAATATCAGCCATGTTGCTTGCTAATGAAATGACAGGAATCATACAAAATGAATAATCAGTTTTAGCAACGTCTCACTTGGCCTGATCATCAGAATCAAAATACTCCCGTTTAGAATTCTACAAATAACCACGTTAATAGCGCATACCATGAATACGTCTGTTGAAAGCCAATGGTGTAAATATTGTATACATTAGCACAATGCATTGCATTAGATGATTTTACAACTGCAATATGCCGACGCCCGCATGTTTGTGCTCGTCGCCTTCAATTGAAAGACTACAAAAGCATAAAGCTTGCTCTCATATTGCAAATTACTGTGTTGGAGCACTGCAATCACCTTCATGACCAACTGAAAATATGTTTATGACGCCATATATATGGCAATGAAGCTGTTGGTAATGTATGTAACGGATACCAATAAGATATATCCATGGCAGTAGCTAAGCATGCTAAATCACGATAATGTACTGCATTTGACATCACCAGCTCGATCCAAACTGCTAACTTACTGCATGTGGTTGTACTTGATGTTCGAGAACAATGCTTTGCTAACAGGGCATTTCCGATTCTATTAAGTCGACATTTCACATTAAATGATCCACAAAGGGAAATAAATGTGTGAATCGAAATGCGTGATGACGAATCACGGCAAGATTGTGGTTGTGCTCCTGAATCAAGTTTTTATTCAAAAAGAGCGGCTATGTAATACAGTGGTACCATCTAATATAATACCATAAACTGCTGAATCTCCTATAAACAACTCAAGATGTCTTTTTGACATTGCAGCTCTGGCCGCCTGCCGCTTAATATGATGAAGAATACATTGCCTTATCAATTATGGTTGATGGTTCCAATTACATTCTCGACGTCTTCAAGCATTGTGTAGGCAACCTCTAATATATTTACCTGTGAGAAAAAAGTAGTGGCACTAGTGAGCAGGAAGCACTCAGGTTACGATATAACAACATTTTTCTTAGATTTGTTCAGACAAAGAACATTACTGGACGAGACCCACAAACAGATAAAACACTGTGTTATTCACCTTCAACTTTCGTTCTTTAGCTCCCCTTTTAGAAATCAACATCCGCTTGACCACCAAATTTTAATCATTGAAAAGAATTGTGATATTTAAGTTTTTTTTCGTTAGTAAACTGCTACAGTTTCCGCCATATCTTTAGCTAATCGACATTATAGAGTTGTCAATATTCCAAAAAACGAAAGATATTATTCTCAAGTAATGAAAAAAAAGAAGATATTTTCAACACAACGGCGTTGAGCTTACACTTCTCTGAAATTGACTGGGATTATAAGCGAAACCATCCGATAACTGACTCTGCAATCATGCACTGGTGTCTGAACAATTGAATAGAAAGCCCTTCAAATCCTTGGTAAGCGGGTATACTGATCAATATTTCAAAACATTTGTTTATTAGTTTGCACCGGAAATTTATTCGTACTCCTTTGAATGATTTAAATGGTTACTATTGCTTTATTGACGACAACTGTTGCTGCAAAACAATTAAGTTTTTAAATATAAGCAGGCTATGGTATTGCTCATACAATTCGTCGCTCTTCATTGACGACTAATGCTCTCTGCCCATAAATATTTTTGATGTCCAAAGTCTAGCTTCTGCAACACCCAGCTCACCGTGTTTCTCCAACGGATACACAATCAGTGCTCAAACATCTCTCGTCGCATCTCCGAAACAAAGAATAAGGCAACTGTTGAGGATTGTTTGAAGTGATTAGTCCCCACATAATAGAAAACACGTAACGCGTTATAG
Organism: Urechis unicinctus; assembly: GCA_034190875.2. Taxonomy (NCBI): domain Eukaryota; kingdom Metazoa; phylum Annelida; class Polychaeta; order Xenopneusta; family Urechidae; genus Urechis; species Urechis unicinctus. The sequence goes on along the minus strand of CM067351.1, from coordinate 51,386,103 downwards.
GCACCGCAAAAGTGACGAACGCAGCATTCATGAAAACGGCTAATAGGAAACGAAGATTTCTGATAGCAGGAAATGTTTTACAAAGCTACTAATACCGAGAAATAATATAAGACCCTAGTGCAAAAAGCAGGTCAGTACGATGCATCGACTGCAACACTGGACTATGAATAGTCGGTGTGATAATAGATTGCTATTCAGCATTTGATAATTTGAGTTATCTAATGCTTAGAAGACTCGTCAAAAT
>CM067351.1:51363359-51383359 GCA_034190875.2 Urechis unicinctus | reverse complement strand
TAACTGCAAAATGATATTGACGAAATACTGGTATCGAAGCTCGTCACAGCAACAAGTGCCACTTTCATTTGTGCTAAAGTCTGTTGCGATATAACATATCAATAGATACAGGAACACATGCATGCAGGGATTGGACTCCTAAGGCATATCCTTACCACAACAAACAATGTTCAGCTCTAATGCAGATACTCACTATTATCATTAACTATGCAATAAGCATGCTTACATATGTATGCCCTTTCAAACACTGACCCAGCATAGCAAGAGTCAGCGTAATAAAAATCCAGGACAGAGAGCATGTAGGAAACCTGCTAACTTAAGTATCAGCATTAATCTCGATCTATCGCTACTTGTAGTAGAATCTTACCTCAAAAAATGAGAGGGCAGCGTACTGCTGAACAATGTTGACCTCCCATCGAATGAATTGATAATATGACCGCTGCCTTTGTAATGTGCCAAGCTCCTATTATATCACTGTTTGATTCCGTCGCTCTCGCATTAAATACACCTATTTCTGTGCTTTGATGTGATCAAAAGACGGCCAAATGTTTAAGTAATAGTTACGAAAGCTTCTAAGCGCAGCATATCCAAATCACACATGATAAGGCATGAATATTAAATCTGTTTGTTTTGTTTATCTGCCCATCACAGAAGACACAATGTGCACATAAACAATGATGCATTTGCCAAAATATCAGGTTGCGTTGGAGATGTCTTACCACTCATCACAGCAAGAATGGAGCGACTTGCTGAGGTTATGAGGGAGCATATATTGTAAGCTTGCAACGCACGTCGGGGTAACCTCATTTCAAGTGAGATGTATACACACATGGTCCATTAAATAAGAACCCTACAACAGAGGTCAATATGTTTAAAAGACATCGTTTCCGAAACTTGATATTGTACAATTATCCGGTGGAACCAATGAGTGTCACGCTGAATTATGAAGCATTTGCATTGATTATTCAAATATACCATTTTCATATAGTATATTTATATGTGTAGTATATATAATATACTATATTGTTATGCAATTATGCGAACATACATCTTTAGAAATATAAGTGAGGTATATCAAATAGCAACCATATGAAGGATGTTATCTAATTGTCGTCAGGGCAACGTAGATTTTAAGCCATTCGCACTTAGCTTTGTATCCCCCGCCAATGCAATTGCATTAATGTGGCCGAACAAGCTGGATTTCAGCGCCAGGAAACTATTCGTGTAGGAAAAAATGCCTCATAGTGAGGCATATCTTAACTGCAAATGGAGAGATTGTCATACAAATTCAAACCATGTCAAAGGTTGCTTTGGGGTACCTTTGCACTACTTCACCTTATGCTTTGTTCATGCAATGTAAGGTAAACAGTAATTCGGCAGATGGGTACCAGTTTATTAGCTATTGTTGTGACTTTGGCTGCTTTATCTCTTCTTGTTAATACGCATCCAGGCAATTTAGACAATGTTTGATTCCTGATGGCATTTCGTAGCCTTGCAAGAACCCCGAATATGTTTTTATAAACGTCCTTCTGCCGAGTAATCTGTCATCAAACTTGTTTCTGTGGTTTTGGGGATGGGTAAGAGTTGACGTCTATGATTTGGCCTCCTCTATCTATCTGTGTTCTGGATAAAGAGGATATAACTAATTCATGGGGCATCATGCCGCGTCTGTCTGACATTCACTTGACTTTCTAGGTATCTTGCAGTGATATATAGCTGGTTTGCTTCTGTAGAGGCATCCAAAATTGGTGATTTGCTATTGGCTACATCTTCCATACCGTATCAAGTAAACGCGGGCAGTCCGCATCCCTGGTATTGCATTTGGTCCCAAACTGACTATTTGTCGTGCTTTGGGATTAGACAATATAAATGGAATTTGCGTATAGGTTTCTATGTTAAGGCAATAAGATTACGCCTCTATAGCTAAAGTTTGTGCATCAGTGTTGCCAAAAGCATCGACATTTACATCCTTTTAATATACTAGGCTTAGCACTGTTGGGAAACGGTTGGAAATGCTTTACGATGAGCCATGAGCCTGGCTAATTGCCCATCCATATTGCTGGATGATGCGCCAATATAACGGATATTGTTTATTGTTAGTTTTGCATAACTGATTGTAGCGACATTCGAGCGCAAATAAACCATAATCAGTGACGCGGCACTTCATCTTATCATCTGCTTGTTTCTCTGCCGCGTTCATCACAATTTTGCAATCGCTGAACCCAGATTTTCATGTTGACACTACTGTCAAACACCGCTTTGCGTTGTCTACTTGCGTCGTGGTATGCTGCCGAACATGCAGTCAGGTATAAACCAGGTTGACCTTTCTTCTCAAATGATCATCTTGCTACCCAGGAAGTATCTTGTCTAGATGACCGGGCTGATTGGAGAATTCAATCTAAGAGTAATTGAGCGATATATGAAACTATGTTAAGCAAAATTATACACCGCAAACAAAATTGAGCTCGACTTCAAGCAAAAATTGAGCTGGCAGGGTTTATTAATTTTGTACATTCATCAGTCGTTCATTGCTATACTATAGAAAATCATTATGTGTCGACTGGTGCGAATTGAGAAGCCTATGCTACGTATATGCATTGATAAATAGCAGCCTAATATGGACCGCTGTAAAATCGTGACCAGATACATGCTAAAACAGAGGACAGTGTTCAGGGTGGGTTGCATTTTATCTGCAACCATCCACTAGAAACCGACAATATAATTGAATGCTAAAGACGAAATCTAGACGCTACATTTAAGTGTGCACTTACCAAATCACACTTTCCCAGGATCAGCACGTAGACTACTGGTACAGATTTATTTCAATTTTAATGATAAGACTACCATTGTATGAAACAAAAATAATGCGCGTGGTAATGAATGCTTTCATTTACAGATGTTTTTCTTCAGTGACTGATGTCAGTTGACGTCTGTGCATGATGTTCTCCAGAGGCACCAACACATGCTTAATCATGCAAACATGTATATCTGCATATGCATACATAAATGGATTGTATACATCCTTTATTTCTTTTCGTTGCGCAGTCCAAAGCACATTATCTGATAACACCTGTCTCTTTTAAATGGATAACAATATTTATGCATATTTATAGGCAGAATTATCTTCCATCAGTCAAATTAAATTAATGATGCAATTGTTTTATGCTTGAGGGTGCAAACTCGGAGCAGTGATGTAATGCATGATGGGTGAAAAACACCCCAGTTATATCTTGTCTACGAAGGACTTCAATTTGCAATTTTAGCATCTACTCGGCGTCAGAGAATAATGCAGCCACCAATGTTCTAACTGGATAGTATTTTATTATCAATAGAATAAGCAGTAGTAGTAACGACAATTAGAGGCTGATTTGTGTTATGCACTTGTTGTTTCTTGCCTTTGTAACAATTCACCGATTTCCATGCAAATATGTTTGTTGGCGCGTTTCCTTACTTGTATTGACTACGAGGACTTTTTGTGCAGCGAGCCCTGCACATTATTTATTTCTATGCCAAGTTTGATGAATTAAGTATCTTATGGTATGCGCCATGACGTACGTACTCCTTCGTTTAGACATTACTCATCCAAGTAGCGTATAACTAGAAACATGCATAACTCGCTCACAAAAGTAAAAGCATTCCGCCAATAATCAAATTACGATTTCGAAACCCTCGATATAATATATTAGAATACGCTGTAGTGGGTATTGCATCACTATACTCATAATGCATAAGCATTATTCATTAATCAAAGTGTCAATAAAGTAACCATGATAGTTGATGCAAGATATTCAAATAAATATTCACGTCAGAGACAAGCGCAATAATACATACCGGACATAAATTTACAATTCCCCTTCAAAATATCGATGGCAGGTGTGACTACACACACTAAGATTTATCTATAAGACACCAATCGTTCTGATGTTACTCTGCACAGTGTCGATATATAATTCCCTCAGTTTTTGCATATCCTTGTATGATATTTATACCTGAGTCATATGTAAAGCAAAGGGAGTTATATCACTTTGATGCTAGGCCAATTCTGGAGTTAATAATGGCAAAATATTACTCGTTATGTTTCGACGGAACACAGCCTCATCGATCCATGGCATCAATGACTCAGTCATTCACACAGCACCCTCCAGTGGCACGTAATGCGCAATGTTCGTAGGTGTTATTGATACATCTTTAATTTTTTCAAAGGCTAGTTAATCGACCAGTCATAAGAAATACTCTGCTGCATGTCACGCCATAACGTAGGTAGCCTTTAAGGTAAGCTCTCATTTAAACATACTATCAACAATTAAATAACTTAGTTTTAAGGGTAATAATATTAAACATTTGTCACATGAGGTTAATAAAGCCTATGTTGAGCTAAATTATATCTAATGAACCCGACAATAAGATATTTACCGTGATCTTTTTTGACCAAAATCCATAAAGTAATTAATCGATATATCGTAGATAACTTACGCTGGTCATTTTACAGTTTGTCTGTTTTCCATTGCGGATGGTAAGTGTAGCAGCTGCTCTGAAGCAGGGTTAATTTCGGCCATTATAACATATGCAAATAGTACTATTTGCATAGTGTGCCACCCAATTAGGCGGGTTCCCTTTGTGGGGATGGCGGGCTGCTGGTTGGTAGGTTAACACGAATATGCAATTTGCATATTCCTAGTTACGGATCCACTCCATATTTTCCTAATCAAGACCAGTTGATTGTAAATAATTGATCATTCGCCATGAGTGTATCGCATCATCATTCGAAAGCTCAATTTCATCATGTTATGTTATGTTCAAATGAGTATATCAATCATAGGCGCTCGGTTCCCTAAGTCAAGCTTCCGAGCGCTTTAACAGCTTTGAATAACACGAGATACTTGTTAATATGAGTACCTATGGTCACCACCGCACAAAAAAACATCTGCCCGCTACCGACCAACATCCCCGCCCTCCTTATTTCTAACAGTCAAATAACCAGATGCATCCGATACAACTGGAGTCAGCGTATACAATAGGATACTGGGAGTCGCCGGTCATGCGTATGCCATAGGATGACAGTAGCGCCCTCTGGCTACTGGAAGACACCCCCGTCAGCCTATTGATACGATGACAGATTCAGTGAGTAAATGGCCCGGTCGAATTAGATGTCAATTTAATTATTGTCCATTTGTTTTACGAAATAATGGATGTCATCGTTAAGTATAAGAACGTCAACGGAAAAACAGCGGTCACGCAAAAGGAATCGATTTTCTGATGACATGAACGGAAACGATAAACCTCTCTGGTATGGACAAACAATCAAGTACTTTTCATCGTGTATACAAAATTCTTATAAAAGTAGGCGTAAAATCATGTACATCAATGCGATATCAATTCCCGCATATATGCGGATAACAAATGCTTAAATTATGAAACAAAATAAGGATATAGAATATTATTCAAGAAGTAAATCTACTCTCTTTGGGAATGATATGTGAAACGATAACCCCGTATGAGAGTTGATTGGCAGACAGTACAACGGATGAGTTAATCTGTGAATATTGAACTTAACAAATCCCATTATTCATTCAAAATCTCCTTGTAATAGGCATGATCGACTGATTAATCAAGATATATCGAATCCCATCGAGCACGAGTGGTACTATACGCTTCAACAAATATTTAAATACGTTTCAAAAGAGACAGAAGAGGTTTATATAAGTGAAATTAATGCCATCTTGTCCTGAAATATGTAAAACAAACCTGATTTCGAAATTTTACGAAGATTGAAGACTCGGCTCTTGACATTTTGTCTTCTAATGACATCCGTCGGTGATCCTTGGAAAATATTAACACTTCCTAAGAACCTAAACGAGGCCACCACCCATAGAACCCTCAGAAGAACTATTATTCAACAAACCATGAACAAAATTGTCACCTTTTTATTTGCTTATGGGCGCGATAACTTCGATGACCCCAAAAAATAAAAAAATTAATGCATGCTCCCAATTGTACCGCGCTGCGCATGCGCTATGAAAGGAACATGTTCACAACAACTTTTCGTTGGCCTTTTCGGCTCGGATTAGCCTTATTAATTCAGGTAGTAGATCATGGCATCTAAGAGACGTAAGCGGCAAGTCAACCTTAACCCCGAGCCAGATGGTGTGTACATTTATGAGAGCGGAAGATGTGTGTGGTATCCAGTTGAAACACCAGTGCTTAACCTGTTAACCGCGACATGGGAGCTCCAGGGCCATGCCCAGCCACGATCATGATAACGAAAAGTCAAGTGTCAGCATAGCTCCGGTCGTAACGGTAACATGAATTTGTCTTGTAGGGCTACTCAGACGTCTTGTACGGCTAGTGTCAGCAGTGACAAGTCTCACACAGCCCCATGACCCAATGACGGTATAGAAATTCAAACTTATATTATTGTTTCTTCAGAGAATCGTTTTCAACGGACTGTGCCATGTAGAATGATAACGTTCTATTCCCCAGATAGACAAAGACGCTTCGCCTCTAACCAGCTGACAGCGTCCGCGCTATTTACCCTGTTTACTACTTTTGATCTCTCACATCCGCGCTGTAGCCTGTAGGTGGCATTAGATAATCAAAACACCAGGGGCAAGTGTCTTGCCTATTCCCCAGATAGTTTCCTAACGTTTACCCATGTGAGAGTATCTCCTCGAATAATACCCGCTTTGTCGCATTTTGAGTTTCATGACAATTTGAGTCTGCCGTATTTCTCAAGCGATACAGGATGGAGAGAAGATAAGAGTTTCCAAACGATGCAGGTCACCAAGTTCATTGGGATGTTCCAATAATCACTTCAGGGTTGAAAGGTTCAATGGGATGACATGTTAACAGTTTCACTCACACACCAAATATCTGTGAATCATGCAATTGACTACAACAGTTGAATTGATTTTTGTATCAGTTTAATTCCATATTGACAAACTTCCTAATACACCAATACTCAGTCTCGCTTTCCTTTGACATAGTCGCAATATGAAATCGCCCTCGCCCCTAGGACTAGGACCATTACCATGGAGCTGTAGCTTTGGCATTAAAAGATGTCACAGGGAAAGTAAGCTGGGTACAAATTGACCGTACCATTAGACAAAAACAAGACGGCTAAGCTGACATTACTGGACATTACTGGTGCATTTACATCTGTTTGTTACTGTGACTTCCCTTGCAAGATTTTTTACATGGAACATGGGGAGCAGTAAGATCAACTCTTTTTGTATAGTTTTAATATGGTTTGTAGAATGTAATAATTGAATATCCAGACACCCTTAAGCAAGTAACTCGTTTGCCACAGGTAGACATATGTGTCATAATGTGAATATTTTGGTGTAATCAAACTAAGCAACAATTTGTCCATCTATTACATCATGATTTAGTCATGTCATGTGTCGATTTCTTGTTTCATGCAGGAACAAAAACAGCTATCACATATGCATGGGTTTTTGATGCCAAACTTTCATTATATGACCATATACGGTGGCATGTAGCAGACCTAGACCTCTGTGATTTATAACTGAGCTTGTTGAGAAGTTTATAAAAATGCAGATCTAACAATTGTCATTCGAATTTCAACTGGCACATATAACTGGCATTTGAGACCATACATGATGATTTCCCCATTATGATATATAATTTTGGTATCATAGGAGAAACATCACACCATTGTGAATGACTTTGGAGAATGGGCTTTCTGTTATGTTATAGTTATTGAAGTAGCATGTGATCAGTATTGTTGTTGTGGCTTTGGTTGTTCATGGTTTGATATTTTAAATTCTACCCACAATTGTGATTCATCTGGATGGACATCTTTAACATACTGATAACCCTGTTTCTGTTCTTAACAGCATGGCATACTGTATTTTCATGATGAAAATGTGGACATCCTAACGTATGATTTGGGCTGTGTACCAAGCACTGTTGTCAAGGTAACCAAACACAATTTTTTATACTATGCAACCTAATACTGAAAGTTGTTGCCAATTTTAGTTAAACAGTATTGTTGGCGTGCATATGCAGAAAAAAGGCATAAGTGGTGGAGTGACATTTGCGTACCAATATTCAATGTGTACAGTCACAAGATGTCATGTCAGGTAAGAATGTAAATTAAAGTTACATGAATATCATATTGATTAATATACTTGTGTAATAATGTATGATATTATATATTAAAAATATCCTTATTAATAATTCCATTGCTACCAACAAAGGTCATGCTGAAACATCAAATAGTTTTTAATCGTTAATCCAGTATAGCCCAAGGCGCTGGGCTTTTTGATGGTGAAGGAACTGACAGATGCTGGATCTATTTGGGCAAATTCAGCAGCAAGATCACAAAAGAAATTACCCCAGAGAATAGGTCAGACCCTATTGCGGAATCACTCCTGAACTATGGACAGAAAATCGCTTCTAAAATATGCAAGTATAACTACCTGTAACTTACTTATTGTATTTCTGCTACTCAAATAATATTATTTGTGAATAAATTGATTACTTAAATGGTTTTGAAGGCCATACCTTGAATGACAGATTGTCATTGCTTATCAAAGATAGTACATCAAAGAAAATGGAGGAGTATCTTGCTTTACTACAAGGCATTGTCATTGGTATTCCTAGACTATTATTAGCTTAGTAACTTGTAATGTATCATCCTTATTGTTGGGGTGCCATACATTCTGTGAATATAGTTAATAAGCATTGCTTCATCCAACCAATGTTATCTACAAATAGTAAGCCCACACAATGTTATCAAAATGGCTTCAAACAGGAGCAACCATAGGGCAAGTACATGACTGGTGTTTAGAAGAGAACGAGGTGGTCTTGACTTACTAGCAGAGCCATAATGGTAAAAGGCTGTTCTGACAAAAATATGCAGTTTGATTCAATTAATTGTCATAGATTTCTGCCAAATGTGGAACTTGCAATTTATTTAAATCTTTGTGTGTGTGTACTCTATAGATGCTTTGGAATGCACACATGCATTGATGTTGTACCTGTACCATTCATTGAGGTAAACTCTCTTCTCACAAAATGTTGGGTCTTTGGATAATGTGGTTTTTTATCAAATACACAAATGGTGCTGCGATGTATTTGTTATCCTCCTGCCATGAGAAGGAAGACCAATCCTGTTATTGGAGTGATATTTATGTTTTTATCTACTTATTCTGGCTGCAGTGTTGGTGAAATTGATGATGCATTAAACACAGAGGATACTGAAGAGCAGCTAGCCAGGTAATTTGATATTAACATACATAATTATAATAGATGCTTAGATATTTGCTAGCTCAGTCATACAGTATACCATAACATATATCTTTGCTGTGGAAAATGAATTGTCACTCCTAAACTTTAGATTAGCCCTTCATGACCTTTGAATAGCTTATAATGCCAAGTAAACCCAATAGGTTATTGAAAGTTTGATGTCACCTTTTGTACTACAGTAAGTAAGGACACATGCCTGACCTGGCAAATGGTTTTGTTGTTAGTGTTTTTCCCTGGTGTCTCATTGAATACAATGTTATGCCATTAACTGTTTCAATATTTCATCTTGACATAACTTGTTATTGAAAATCGTGTCAATGTAGCAGATCTTCAAGTACCTTTGTTTTGTTTCTTTATCCAAATTAAACAATGGATATGACTAGATATGGAGAAAACTTTTTTGCTACAAGCCATTGAAACTAAATTTTGTCATTCATCACTTTGTGTGCAGGGTAGATGCCTCCCTGAAAAAAAATAGAGAGGCAGAAGGGAGAAAAAGGCCCCTTACCTCACGCATATATAAGACTTGGTAAGCTGTCGGATGCACACAGAAGCATCAGAGGAAACTGGAAGAGTTGAGAGATGCAGCGGTACAGTACAACTATTTTGTGACTATGAAGTCAAAGTATGCAAGTGAGTTTTGAAGTCGTTTTTCCAATAAACTAAATCTTTATGCCTGTTGGCCTAGGTCAGAATGGGATTATCATGAAATGCTGATGAGTAATTACATTGTTGTGTCAACAGGGGGCCAGTCCTTGGCAAAGTGTATTACACGCCAAATTCTGTCCACAAGCAAGAAACTGAACAAGGTTATCAACAGCTACAATAGTATCCCGACACATGGTTCTGGCCCCGAACCGCACCATCTACAACGCTCTGATGTTACAACACTTGATGCAGATGTGTGGCAGCACCTTTCACCACTCAATTCTGTTTTCTCTGATGTGCCACTCCCCATGAAGCGCACGCTTATTGACAATCACAGACTACATGAAAGCGGTATTGAGGAAATAGACTTGGTAAACTGAGACATGGCATGCCTGCACAGGAAACAGCTGTCAAATACCATTGATGCCGTAAAACCGCAAACTGACCAAACTAGCATTGATAAAGGAACTTTGTCAGTGGTTTCGAGAAATCTTAAGGAAACAAGGAACCGTCTTCACACTGTAGAAACCATGATCAAAACATGCACGGACAGAGGGTGCTCAAATTTAGAGCAGTTTGTGCATAATCTTTTCAGTGTTAACGATATAGGAATGGATGGACTTTTCGAGACTGTTGTCAATATTGAAGCATTTCCAGATAATGAGGAAATTTCCAGTGACGATGAAATTTAATAAGTTTATTTGTGCAGATATATAGCTTGTGGTCTGTTATGTAAATAAAATTCTGCCTGTATTGAACCAATTTGTTTTGTATCCCCTTCTTACATTGATGAAACCAAGCAGACCACCCACACCAGCATTTAACATCATATAAGGGCAATTACTTTTGATTGATTATGTATCACAGGCACTTGAGTTCGGACATCATGATTTGTTATCACCATGATGTCTGAACTCGAGTGCCTGTGTTATGTAATATATATTAAAGAAAATTGTCAATCTTTGAGTATGCTTGTCAATTTTTGCCAAAATATGCTCCTAGCCAATTGCAAGTATGCACAGATGTGCAATATTTTGATGAAAAGAGTCTTCTCTGAGGCATGATATGCCTTCAAGGTATAAATGCCTTCAATGCTATTCTCACTAACGGCTAGATTGGGAATAATGTAAGATTAATGGCGACGACTAATGCAGGGTCACGGATGGGAAACAAGGCGGGCTGATCAGCTCAGGCTGATAGGCTAGTTATCAATATCTTTCATTTGCCAGCATCGGCTCATAAGACCGTTACCAAAACACAGTAAATCAAAACGATATGATAGTAAATTTTACAGTGATAACCCCCCCCCCATACTCTCCCCCCCACAACCCGCAAAACACCCCCCCCCCCCCCATCCACACCTTCCCATCCCATGCAGATGAGCCCCACATAAATACGTAATTTGTACATCTTCACATTTGTTCTGGCATGAAATAGAGCGCTAATGAGTCCAGATAGCATCGCATAATATGTCACATAATAATATCGTCCGCGTGCACCGCATCATACGCTACATCCTAACGTCGTCCGTGTGCACTGCATTATTTGCCACATATTAACGTCGTCCGCGTGCACCGCATTACTTGCAACACATTAACGTCGTCCGCGTACACCGCATTATTTGCCACATTAACGTCGTCCGCGTGCTCCGCATCATATGTCACACATTAACGTTGTGTCGCGTGCACCGCATTATTTGCCACATATCAACGTCGTCCGCGTGCTCCGCATTATATGCCACGTATTAACGTCGTCCACGTGCACCGCATTATATGCCACGTATTAACGTCGTCTGCGTGCACCGCGTCATATGTCTCGTATTAACGTCGTACGCATGAATTAAAACCACCAGAGTCAACACACTAATCTGTATGGCGTATCCGATTACCGTTCACTTTTACCCAGGGGTAAAGTATTTTGTTTTTGGTGGGAGGACAATTTTTGGAAGACCAAATATGATCGGGTCGTATTGGGCGATGGTGAATTTAAAAGACAGATTCAGCAGTTTTTGAATCATATTGGCAAATCAAACAAGCATTATTAACATTTCAAAAAACATACGTATGTACAGATCATAAACTTGCACCCACAAAAATTATGCACATGTATATATATATATATATATATATATATATATATATATATATAGAGATATATATATATAGATATATAGAGATATATATATAGATATATATATATATATATATATATATATATCGATATATATATATATATATATATATATATATATATGTATATATATATGTATAAATATATATATATATACATATATGCATATATATGCATATATATATAAAATATATAAATATCTATATATGTATATATATATGTATATATATATATATATATTTATATAGGTATATATATAATTATATGTATGTATATATATATATATATATATGTGTATATATAAGTATATATATATATTTATATTTATATATATATATATATATATATATCTATATATATACATAGGTATGTATGTATGTATGTATGTATGTATGTATGTATGTATGTGTATGTATGTATGTATGTATGTATGTATGTATGTATGTATGTATGTATGTATGTATGTATGTATGTATGTATGTATGTATGTATGTATGTATGTATGTACGTACGTACGTATGTATGTATGCATGTATGTATGTATGTACGTATGAATGTAAGTCAAACATGTGAAGCGACAGTATATGTCTAATAGTACATAGGAACTTATTGCTCTATGCTAATCTCGCAGAAACGAATCACCAAGGGCAATGTATTGATAGCCCGTTGGGTGTGGGGGCGGGGGTGTTCTCACTATGTGGAGGTTCGTGGGGTTGTGCCAACAATTTGGGTCGGTAATGGGGCGTTTGGTATACAAATGGGTCGTTATTTCTTGAAGACAGGTATCGTAATGGGTCGGGTTTTTTTTGCAATGACCTGGTATTCTAATATGTACGTTTTTTTTGACAGCGAGTTTAGCAATGGATATTTGTTTCTGTATGGGTATCCAATATGATGCTCAATATTGGGTGTTTGTGCTCAAGTCCCCAGGGTCAATGGTGGCCAGCTATATCAACCAGCGTGGTTGCGTTGTTTTAAAGTTTTATGGCATGATAATCAAACAGAAATGACAAGACTGAACGTTCTCCTTCCATTGTTTCCTGCAATATCGTCTTCCTCATGGGCCGGACGCCCTGGGGCGCTCGTTGATAGCCTGCGTCCCGAGTCACACATTTGTTTATTTAGTGGCCGCTATTCAATTAACTGCCTTGCCGTTACGAACCAGAGCATCGTTGTGATTAACCACTGTATCAGCAGCGAAGCTTAATAAACGTACTTTTTCATTCTGAATCGTTAGTTTGGTGTATGGATGGGTCCCTTGTAGCTTCTCGAGAGGGTCTAGATATGTATTGGTGACCCTTTTAAAAATGTGTATATGAATGGGTCTGTTTTCAGAGAATTTGGTATGTAAATGGTTCCTTTTCACACTTTGGCTTGCTATAGATATGGTCCGGTTTTTGTTTCCCATGGCGGCTCACCCCTACCCTTTTCTATGGAGAGAAACCACCCCCCCCCCGGGGATTGATAGCAACCGCCAGCACACCAACATCACCCATCGTAGCCCTACAAGACGTCTGGTATATATTTATATTACCGTTCGACCAGAGCTACAACCATCGGAGTAGCATTAGCACATCCTCAATGTCTGCAGCACCTTCAACAGCCGAGATATTGAATTTACAAAGGGGTGGTATAAGCTGCAGCCAACAATCGGGAAGTTTTTTTTGTAAACTAGACTATACACTTTGTTGTCATTAACACCATTTTGTTAGGACACTATTTAAGTCAGAAAAGGATAATTTAAGGATATGAGCTTGCTTGCAATAGTTGAGTGCAACCAATTTTTTTAAAGAACCTTACAAATACCATATTGGCTTACTAGCATAACATTTAGCAACCATAAAGTGGGCAAATAATGGAGACATCTTGACCTTAGTACGGCTGATGGGACTTGACTATAATTACCACCAACTCTTGCATTAAGTATTTTAATTTATTGATATGCTGTTTCAGAGAGAGAAAAAAAAATATGTGCATACAGAAAAAAATACTCTTTATTGTAATCAGTTAAAAATGGCCAGCATGACCAAGGTTTAAACCATGTCATTCCAATTATATAAATGCTACATTGCCAAAAATACAGCTACACAACGGGATTTGCAGCTTGGCGTTCAGTTATGGCTGTTTTGCTAGAAGCGCAGATGAAATTGAAAAGGATATATACAGGAAGCAAATTAGATAAGGTCAATTACAATGATTAACTGCTTGCTTAAAAAAGTAACATCACCATATAACTTTGAATACTCTGCATCAGGTATTTACCTTGATAGTTCCATTCCTTCGAAACTTCATGTAGTCTTTCAGTGATGAACGGAATATATTGTTCTTGAACTCAACTGCAACGGATCTCCTTTGCACTTTTTTCACAATACCTGATAATATATGAGGGAAACACTTCATAATCTTCAGAAAAATTATGCCATTACAAGTTTAACAGCTGAAAATATATCACTCATAGTACGCATACAAGTGTTGATGATTTCAAAACGATGCTACCAAGTAGGATACAATGTGCATCATACATTTGAAGTCAAAACAACAAAAACACAACAATGTTACATATTTGTATATATACCTAGGTGCCATCTTAATTCGTCAGATTCATCAAATTGCCATTCAATCCTTAAGATTTACATACAAGGAAGGTTGCATAACATTACTGAGAGCTCTGAAAATATGCCGGCCTTGTATACCATGTGCACCATGCAACTGGAATCATAAGACTGATCTAGGAGACAAGTCCAAGGTCAGCTAATAAGGTCAAAGTTTGGATCCATACCAATTTATACGAAGCTATGTGTTATGTGTAAATTTGAGAAGAATTTAAATTTACCCTCTTTCTATGTTTTCAAAGATCTGGGCTCATAGTATCCAAAAATTAAATGACATAGACATGTTTTAGGCAACAGACAGATGGACAGAAAAATTAAAAGAGTTACATACCATTTATCCATGCAGGAATGCACATGCATACCCAAGTTCATGCATCAACCCATAAAACTATCCGTTGTGTATGCTTACCTCTAGCTGCTTCATGTCAAGAGCCTCGTGGGGTTCAGGGACATCAGTGCTCTCTACCTGCACATAGCAATATTTTTATCAATAAAGATCAGCCGCCAAAAGTATGAGCTACTGTGACCAATCACATTAAAAATAAGGTGAAGGGCATTTAAATATTTTGCCCTTAGTGAGTTACATAAGATTGTTGACAGATATCATTATCAGTACATTACCACTTGAGCAGAATAAAACGAATTTCAAACTGATGAACAAGTCAGATGTAAGGCTGCTGTTTTTATATAGGCAATGTTTATTATCCAAGGAGTCACCCTTTAGATATGGGGCGGCTAGTTTGACGAATATTACTTCACAGAAAAGGAATAGACCAGTGGATTATATGAAAGGTGACTCCTGGTATACAACTGAACTAATGGGGCATATTAGCTTGCTAGCAGACACATAAATATATGAACAAATCCACAAATGGATGCATACAAGTTTACATATACACAATGTTTATACTTTTATGCATTTAACAACCCATTTCATAATCTCAACCACTTGTGTATGCTTACCCCTAGCTGCATTATGTCAAGAGTCTTGTGTGGTTCAGGGACAGCAGTGTTCTCCACCTGCAGCGTTCAGTGAGTTTGAATCACACATGCTGGGTGCTAAGAGGTGTGTACATGTGCAGGGCTTTTCTCAAGGATTTTAAGAATGCAAGCAATCAAATTTGATAATGAAAGTCAGAGATTATGAATAATGTGCAACCACAATTTACAAATGGATGGATGAATAAACTGACTTCAGAGCAAAGTTATACAAAAAGCTCTACCAGACAGCATTTATATTTGAGTAAATATCAATTACCAATGTTTGACCAGAGGACAGTCTGTGCAAGATATCAACAGCTCACTCAGAGGACACCTCGTGTGGTATGGTATCTGTCTAAAAAACAAAGAATGAATCGTTGGTAATAATAAACCAACAGAAACTGGTTTTCTATGCAAGCATAGTGCAATATCTTGAAGCCTTAAATAGTCTGCACCATATGACATTTGTACAGGTATAATTGGATTCTGTGGCTGACATGCAAATTAACTTTTAGCAATGTGCACTTGCCATCATTTCGTCTGTAGTCACTTGAATTTCCTCTGCCTGACACAGATTGTCATTCGCTGACCAACACACTTACACAAAAAATTACCTGTATAGCATATGGAAACAACCATATAATTATAATGCAAAGAATATGAAAAGTGTTACAGGGAGGAGGAACTGTTCTTGGGCTATTTAGTTGAAATATGTAATAAACACTTCTCTGAAATGCAGTGATCCTCACCAGCACACACAATTTATTTTTATACAAACTGATGAGCACATCCACATGGACTCGGGTTTTGAGAACCTTTTATAAATATAATTATGTTCAACTACCATTGTTTATCATTGGACTGGACAGGTGTGGTGTTTCGTTATGTCAGAATTAAATTACTCACAAAAATGATAGCAGATTTTAAACATCTATGGAGAAATCTTGGAATCAATTGTATACACACCGTTCTACCAACACCAAGAGCTTCCATTGTCCAGAAATACTTTCTACACTGCAAAGGTACGGGGAAATTTGCCAAAGAATCGCGCGAGTAACCAAGGATGTCAAGTGCATAAACGCGCTCGGGACGAAGAGCGGCTATGACGCAGCTGCGAAATTCCGGGGAGCATAGCGTTACCGGTAAATCACAATCAACCTGACTATATTCCCGCGCATTTGCAAAATTAAATGACTCTGTGTTTTAACAACATACGATGTAAGTCTGCCATTTTCTTCTTCCGATTGTCATATGTGTGGACGTTTATTCGTTGAAGGATAGCGATGGACTAAGGATAACAGGAAGAACACGTCATCGCATCGAAGGCAAAAAGATAAATACGAATGATTATCCTGGGGCAAATCACAACCCGCCGACAGACTTGACCATGACATTCCAGCCTATTTTTGGCGATATCCGGGCTTAAGTAGTGCAAAGCCTCGCCGCACAACCGCCTTGATCATATTGTCCACCGTCACGAGTCACAACTCACCACCAGCAGGCTGTCCCACTATAAGTTACCTCTTATGATATGCAGGGGGATAAAGTCGGCCGCTTCTACCCCCGAGTTCACATGGGTCAGATTATACGGACGGCAGTATCCCATGCAAAAACAAGACAATTGAAAAATGCTTGAATCATGTACAAACGAATCAGGGATCTCATTTCCATGGAAGCAAACCCAGTGATATCCTTTGTTTGTTATCAGGGTTCAGATGGCCGACATTAATGAAATTATTTTAAGTCATTTACTAAGTCTGTTCATACCAATTCCGGTCCTGGCCGCTCAACATGAAGAAGAACCCAATACATTTTCTTGATGCAATTTAGATGGTGCGGGCAAACCCCCTCTGATGTTATTAAAAGGTCTCGTCGCGCAGGGTGCGATGGCGGATTAACGTATATACTTTATTTCAACCGTACCTACCTCTCCGATTTGATCCTTCAAATGTTCACTACCGCAATGTTTGTCTACGCTGTGAGTGACTCGTATTGAAGCCTCAAACAATCAAACAACTCTCCTCACTTAAAAAGAAGATTGCTCTGTGTATGTGCCTCGCAACTCTACGCACTATCTTTGAGATTCAATCTTAGTTTAGAATGACATTGTTTTTGGAACCCTTGAGAGACGATGCAAAACGTGTGTAGAATGTAACGATTATAGCATAAAAATACTGTATTAAGCTTTCAATTTACGAATATGTATGTATGACCTTGTAGCTTGTTCTGAGTAACGATAACAATGTTGCTTTTGTGTCAAACATTAAACACCCCGAAGCATTGGTGCGCACTCTCTGAACGTATTTGCGACTATTATAGGGTACTTTACAGGAAAAAGTTGCGAAATCGTTCAGACATTATAATGGTTGATGCAGTGCCAAAATAATAATGATTCCCCTGACTCGCGAACCAATATTGCAAATCTAGCACTAATGAAAGTAGCAGTGTCACTATACAAATTTGCGTTAACAGAAACACAATCATTGTCTCACAGTATATTCATGTCCTACTTACCAAGGTCTGAACATTTGCAGATATGGTAACGTCCATATATTTGATTATGAGTTGATTCCCGGAAAGCCTATGAGGTCCAGTATAATCCGCTTTAGAAACACACATCTTTTGTGTTTAGATACAGTTGGTTAGTAATCAACCGTGCTCCAATTGAGGCACACTGAGATATTGACATAGCATTGGCAATAGGCTACACTGATAAATTCAGGTTATTTCCTAGGCTGTAAACATGCTTGATAATTCGATTGCAGAATATAACACATCCGAAACACGAAAGAAGCGATATTAGACAAAACACGAGGGTTCGTTCCATTGTAAAGGTTTTTAATCGATATTAACAGAAAAACAATCTACAAATACTTGTGAAAAATCGTAAAACGATTGTCATGCTTTAGAGTATAAGAAACGACATTAGATTACAACGTCTTTGTTAAATAGGGTCAATCAATCATCGGTGGATATGGAGATGCATCGTTGAGAGATAATTGTAATAGAAAACCCATAGGGAGTCACTGCATCTTATTTTCAGAGCCTGTTATAAGGCCTCTCCACACTAAATTGAGATTTAATAATCAACAAAGTATCATCGAGCCATATCAACCAAATAACACATTGCTTGCGCGGAGTCGTGTGCGTGGAATATGGATCACCATTTGTCTGCACGCTTGCAATTACAGACAAAATGGATACAACGTTTTCCCTTCATCTCACAAATAACTGTGTCGAAACATTGATATCACGTGCCTGACCCGCAGCGCTGTGCAAAAATAAATCCTTGAACATGGCAATAATGCTCGTAGCAAGGTACGTAGCTATATTGATGGGTGCGCTCCATGGCAGTAACTAAAAAACCACTGTTGCTCGTTGCAAAACCAACAACTGGATTCTTCCCTGATGGTGAATTTGAATAGACAGCCAATGTGGAACAGCCATCGTCAGTCCCTGTGAATGTTAGTAGCATACATAGGATAGATAGCGTAAGCTCGATGTAATGACAAATTATTTTTCAATCTATGCAATAATGGTGTCTGTGACGTTTTCAGTTCATTGACATCGATATCACTTTTGGTCATATACGACGTAGGTATCAGATTAGATAAATAGCAAAGGATCAAAACACCCCGGACCAAGGCTTAAAAAATAGCGAACATAACAACTACAGAATAAATTAATGTCATCTTGATAAATTGTCGGGGTAGACCTATCGCAAAAAGCTAACCCCTCATAGTGTCCACGCTGTTCATTATTATCGATCTTAAATGTCCGAGTTGTAGAAGGTGATATTACATAGTCAAGAACCTTCGGGAGCAAGAGAACTGGCCGGTAATGAACTTGTACAGAGAGGGTGATCGCTGAAATCCGTCATCGCCATGGCCACAGCGTTGCATTGCCTACGGTGTTGATTCAGTGTTGATTTTCAGTATTTTATCGAACTACTCTGTTGCCAATGATAACAATTTTAGCATTTTCAATATGAGAGCTGTATATCTCAGGTAATCTGGTACACAACCCATGACAGGAAATTTCAGGATATTTGTATTGATATAAAAACAAAATAATGAAATAATCCAGAGTAGAGATTTTGGTTCACATGTGTCGAATTACAGACAAATGTAAGACTAAACATTCATGTAGTTGAGTTCACTTATAAAACTTACCAGAGAAAGCATGACGCTTGAGTCCGGAACAATACTAACTATATAAGATTTACATACTTTCTGCAGAGTAAGTGTATTAGTTTTATTGGTTTCACAAATTCAGTGTTCATTGAACAACAGATGCTAACAAACTAGTCATAGGAACTCCGTTTGTTAAAATTACAAAGATATACAAAAATATGTTCGT
>CM067351.1:51355859-51360859 GCA_034190875.2 Urechis unicinctus | reverse complement strand
TGCCATGTATTTTGGCACTTTGCTTTGAATCTTATAACGATAAGTTATTCGGTGTGCTACGGGACTTGTTATTTACTTGATTCACAATGATGGCCAGCCAATATATTAAGGTTATTAGGGGCTCAATCATAAATAGATTACGAATAATTTAAATTTTAAAACATTATTTTTTAACATTTGTAAGCGAAAAGAATATTAAGTTGGTTTTAAAGAGAGCTCAGTGAATATCGTTGCTTTACCAATTCCTTGTCAAATTCATTCGCACTTGGATATGGACGCTCTTTAATGGGTGGAGGAGACTTAGTGTTGCGTAGATAGATGAAATACACGTTATTGTGTATATAATTCGTTTACAAACCTTTGCTCATTTTATATATTGTTCCAGTTAATAATGATCCCGTCGGATAGGCATTAAGGCAACATGACCGACCCGAGGAAAAAATAAATGAACAAAGTGGATGCACGCCTTGCCTCTCGTCATTATAATTGTATCCACGAGGAACCAAACATTTATATCGTTCCGTTATTCTCATTCAAGCAGGTCGATATTGTGTTTTCCATAATGCCTGACCACAAATAACCACGATTTTATTATGTGCGTTTTGTGAGCCCATCAATCAAATCTGGTTCAACAACCATAGTCGTATCACAAATAGCACGTCGATGCACAATATCTATATCTGTCGTACAAACTACTCAGTAAACTCTTTGCTGTACTTGACAATTCCATGATCACATGTGATTGATGAATGGGCGATTATATATAACTACATTGGATCAATTACTGAAAAGCCAATTGGCTAATCGTGTATCGTTGAATGAGCTAGGAACGGTTTTTGCTGTACTGAGCGAATATGATTGTAGGGCATTTTTAGGGTACTCCCTTGGTCCACTTTGTCAGATCTCCAATCAACTAGTGTCCTGGATGCTGGTAAACATGATTGCCTTGAAAGACGGCTTCTAATATATCTAATACCCGCATTTGTTAACTGTCATTTGTTTGCTGTCGCATCGCAGCAATGGAAAATATTGGGCCATGACAATCCAAGAATATTGTATGTTTGGAACATACACATCGGTCACTGGCATGGATAAGTTAACTAGTTTTATTCTCGCAGAGATTAACAAGATGTCAGCAGTGCAATATCTAAAACATTTCAACCGGCGATACCAAACTAATAAACGATACATAAATAGACACACACACACACACACACAAACATATACACACACACCCACACACACGCACACACACGTACACACAAACACACACACTCATATATATATATATATATATATATATATATATATATATATATATATATATATATATATATATATATATATTCATATTTTTATATATATATACATTTATCCATATATATATATTTATGTATACATATTAATATATATACATATATATATGTATATATATAAATATATATATATATAAATAAATAATATATATATATATTTATACAAGTCCGACCATTTTGGTACAAATCACCAACCATCTTGGCCCATACTTACATTTTGGACGATGATCATGGGGCCAAAATAGTCAGCGTCATCTCATAGGCTTACACAACTGCGCTTTCCCACCAAATTGTAACTTTGTTTGCTACTACTCCGCCTAAGGTTGGAAACTTATTATTCCGTGTAACTACCCACTTTTTTTGGCTTTAACTGCCTTTCCCTGAATTTACATTTTGGCCTTAACGACCATTTTGGCCATGTTGAGTAATCGGTCATTATTTGGCTTTGTTCGATGTATATTTGCTTCAAACTTAGATTCATGATTTGTGCGACTTTTAACTTCAATGAACAATTCTTTGTTTCAAAT
The DNA here is from genome assembly GCA_034190875.2 of Urechis unicinctus. Classification (NCBI taxonomy): domain Eukaryota; kingdom Metazoa; phylum Annelida; class Polychaeta; order Xenopneusta; family Urechidae; genus Urechis; species Urechis unicinctus. Next base: position 51,359,016 of record CM067351.1, on the reverse strand, counting down.
TATCGCTTGAAATGAAGAACATACAAATTTTGAATGAATATATAAATCAGCAGTTTCACGAAAAACTGGCGGCACACGCTCAAATATCTTTACGGACGGATATAGAAAAAATGGCGATTTTACTGGGAAATCCGGGGTTGTAAGTCTTTGTCAACTCATTTTTTGTGTTTTGTACTCAATATATATCAGTTTGATAGTTTTCATTTTAATAAATAAGAACAAATGAAGCACTTAAGCTGGGAATTCGAGACGCAGATCAGCATTCAAAACGTTTGAAGAATTTCGCTGAATCTCACTGGTTTTCTCGATCTATGATGTGCAATGTTTCAAGTAATAAATGAAATCATATCGTATCAACGTACTGTTTTTGACAAGGGAATGATTAGCCAGATCGTTATATGTTATCAGTTTGCTCATGTCTTAAAATCAAATTGTCCCCACGAACGCATCCGCGGGCTCAAGCTGAAGGTATATTTTGGGATTGTAACAATTCAAGCTTTCCATACCGCATGGAATTTCCGGTACAGGAGCGAGTATAAACAAAGTATATCGGTCAGCCATGACCATTTTACACGCTCTCTTTACATTTGATTCTTATCTGGTCAGTATGATTCCAACGTTTAAATATTGAATATCATTAATGTGACAATGAACGTTATTGCTGCGGAAAGAAATTTCATGTACGACAAATTATGAAATACCCGTAGTTTACAGTGGTTAGCGAGCTTCGCCGGGCTGTTCTGCACGTGGGCTCTACCGTTCACACTCACTCTTACCGATCACTTACACTTTTCAAACAATACCCAGATACCACGTTAATAGGACTAGATGCCTGCAGCTTGGTTGGACAGATCTACCGATTACCATTGATTTGTTTTTAAATGTATTTCCTAACGTTTATTTAACCGTATTGACTATCTGCCCTATTTAGGAAATTTATTTGTTCAAGATGGGCAACAGTATCAGCTGTCCAAACATCACAATTATGCTCATCTATCTCTGCATGATACCTCCTCATATCAAAGGGAGCAGTGTTTTGCTTTAGGACCACCAAGCTCTTACTTAGTGAAAAGACATTTGGTGATTTGAGATAAATGTATAGTTTAACATAAGAATAGTGATGAGGTCATGTGGCTTCAACTACATTACTGACAGCAATGTAGATGAAGCAACATCACCTCCTCACTATTCTACATGATGAGTTACATTTGCAACATTAAGGTCCATGTGCTAAACCACCATAATAATTCTTCTGCATGCATGTTAATAGTAAATTCACAACTTCATCAATATTGCGGCTTCACCAGTTTTGTGGCTCCACCATATTGTGGCTTCACCAATACTGTGGCTTCAATAATATTGCGGCTTCATTAATATTGTGGTTTCACCAATATTGTGGCTTCACCAATACAGTGGCTGCACCAGTGTTGTGGTTTCACCAATTATATGGCTTCACCAATACTGTGGCTATACCAATATTTTGGCTTCACCAAATGTTGTGACTTCCCCAGTGTTGTGGCTTCGTCAATGTTATGGCTTCACCAATGTTGTGGTTTCACCAATACTGTGGCTTCACCAATACTGTGGCTACACCAATATTTTGGCTTCACCAAATGTTGTGACTTCCCCAGTGTTGTGGCTTCATCAATGTTATGGGTTCACCAATGTTGTGGTTTCACCAATACTGTGGCTTCACCAATACTGTGGCTACACTAATATTTTTGCTTCACCAAATGTTGTGACTTCCCCAGTGTTGTGGCTTCATCAATGTTAAGGCTTCATCAATATTTTGGCTTCACCAATGTTGCGGCTTCACCAGTGTTGTGGCTTTACCATTTTTTTGGCTTCTCCAATACTGTGGTATCAACAATGAAGTGGCTTCACCAGTGTTGTGTTTTCACCAATGTTGTAGCTTCACCAATACTGTGGCTTCATCAATATTTTGGCTTCATCATTGTTGTGGCTTCACCAATTTTGTGGCTTCACCAGTGTTGTGCTTTTACCAATGTTGTAGCTTCACTAATACTGTGGCTTCATCAATATTGTGGCTTCATCAATATTTTGGCTTGTACGTTGTGGTGGTTTCACCAATGTTGTAGCTTCACCAATACTGTGGCTTCACCATTATTGTGGCTTCACCAGTATTTTGGCTTGTACATTGTGGGGGTTTCACCAGTGTTGTGGCTTCACCAGTACTATGGCTTCATTAATATTGTGGATTCTCCAATACTGTGGCCTCTCCAATACTGTGGCTTCACCAATGTTGTAGCTTCACTAGTGTTGTGGCTTCATCAGTGTAATGGCTTCAGCAATATTTTGGCTTAACCAATGCTGTGGCTTCTCCAATACTGTGGCTTCAGCAATATTGTGGCTTCATCAATATTTTGGCTTCAACATTGTTGTGGTTCATCAGTGTTGTGGCTACAACATTGTTGGGGCTTCACCTAAGTTGTGTATTGAATTATACTGTGGCTTTATTAATATTATGACTTCACCAATATTGCGGCTTCACCAATACTGTGGCTTCACCATTGTTGTGGCTTCTCCAATACTGTGACTTCATCAATATTGTGGCTTCATCAATATTTTGGCTTACACATTGTTGTGGCTTCACCAGTGTTGTGGCTTCAACATTGTTGCGGCTTCACCAGTGTTGTGGTTTCAATAATATTGTGGCTTCATCAATATTATGACTTCACCAATATTCCGGCTTCACCAATACTGTGGCTTCACCAATGTTTGGCTTCACCAATACTGTGGCTTCACCAATGTTGTAGCTCCACCAGTGTTGTGGCTTCATCGGTGTAATGGCTTCAGCAATATTTTGGCTTCACCAATGTTGTGGCTTCTCCAATACTGTGGCTTCATCAATATTGTGGCTTCATCAATGTTTTGGCTTCAACATTGTGTGGTGCACCAGTGTTGTGACTTCAACATTGTTGCGGCTTCACCAGTGGTTTGGATTGAATTAAATTGTGGCTTCATCAATATTATGACTTAACCAATATTCCGGCTTCACCAATACTGTGGCTTCACCAATGTTGTGGCTTCACCAATACTGTGGCTTCACCAATTTTGTGGCTTCACCAGTGTTGTGGCTTCACCAATATTTTGGCTTCACTTATGTTGTGGCTTCTCCAATACTGTGGCTTCATCA
>CM067351.1:51340859-51350859 GCA_034190875.2 Urechis unicinctus | reverse complement strand
CTATATAATAGGGAGAGATTACCACCTATGTTGATTTTGTTCAGCCTACTGGCGACGTATACATGAACGATTTACGACAAATACAGTAGCACATGTCTTATCATGCTGATGCCTGGCTATCATGAAGGTACAAGACCCTATTACATAATGATGCAGTCGGTTAGTATCAACATTTTAGTCCAGTTAAGTGGGACAATGCTCAGTACACTAGATTACTTGGACACAAAGGGACTGAGAACTATATACAACACTGATGAATATGACGAATGCTGTAATTGGGGTTGATAGTATTGGATAACCATTGCTCACTCTGTTCCTGGGTCAATAATATGCTCAACCAGGTAAATATGCTTGCTGTTCCGCATCGTTATCAATGCTATTCATAATATATGGCTAAATGGTCACGGCCACTTCTCATTTGCCATGCAGACCTTTAAACCTTGGATGTTCAAATAATGTACAGCATTATTTATATGTAAGCTGTGGTCGTTTATGCGAGACATCACTTACCATGTGCACGGTATAAAATCCGACAGAATCGGCTTCAACTGCAAGCAGCAACTTATCAAGTCTGGGCTGATGTTAAGTTTTGGTCCACTTCCTTTATGAGAGCAAAGCACTATGTGCGCTTGCACATCAACTATCAGTTCCTCTCGATTCCCTCGGCAACTGAAGACGCAGCGCAGCGCGTCGGTTTATAAGGCGTGCTAGTTAGTACAGCTAACGCGCATGACACAAGCAATTGGCTAAGGCGAATGAATCTATAATCGTATATGCTTTGCGAAGCAGGTTTGTGCTGCGACGGCGGCGGTTTAGGCAGGAATAGGAATAGCATAGGGCTTTGAGCCATATCGGAGTACTTCAACTAATAGCTGATGACGCGTAGTAGAACAATAACTACATCATTATCTATTGAACAGATTTGATCGTGTTTTCAAGGGAACTCTTGCGTTTACACTGACACACGGCATTCAATTTATTTGATCATCTTAATTCATGTCTTATATGCAGAGGCATCGACTTGGGGGGCAAAGACAATGCTTTTCGTTTCTGTCGGCTAGACACAAACTAGCGAGGTGATGATATTGTTATATATATACAATAACTAATAGCCGCTGCTAACGGTTTTTGAATTGCTTCTTTAATTGAGGGACACCCTGCGTTGTATATTTCATGACATGTTGAAATCGATGAATTGATTATAAACAAACCTCCTAAATAATGTGTTTCTAAAGGATTCACACGGGTATTCTATGAATATCAGCAATCCTCGTCTTCTGTGTAGTCTTCGTTTAAAGACGATTTGGCGCTGCATCTGGTTGCGTCCTGATACTATCGCGGGTCTCCTGATATGATCAGCTGATCGCTTACACAAACTGTAATTGGATAATGACTTTATACAGCTACATCATGATATATATGATAATGTCATGTCTATATCGTTGCTGTTAGAGTTATCGTGCAGCACCAATCACTTGGCTACTGTCATATGTTGTAAGATTGGACCTCCTCTTGCTGCCCCGACATCTATATATCTTGTAAAACTTGACACAAGTCTTATCCGCCTAGGTAGTATAATACAGTACTTTATAACCCTAAATGGACGGTCTATTACAAGTTGAGAGTGATCGCCGAGCCTAAATCAATCTGGAGTATATTTATATAGAATCTTTGATTTACTTGTTGCTAGAAATTACCCTAAGCATTTTCAAACAAACCATGGTTCATTTGTGATTTCAGTAAGAAAGCATGTAAAGAAGATTATTCCTAAGAGAGACACTGTTGCAGCAAAAGCCTACTGTTGTAAGATAATCGTGTAGTGTCAATAACCTCATGTGTGCAAAGGAACCATCAAACAAGTTAGAACCTACTAGTACCTCGTCGACGTGTTCTCAAATAACCCACGGGAGGTAGATGATCAGTGTTAGCTTGCTTAGGGATCCAATAGGTACGAGAATGAAACTTTGGTATATGTTAATCATCCCATCAGTATTGTGCGCTGAATGGACAATCGCGTTCATGTTAATCTGGCACACTATAATAAAAAAAGACGTAACCAGTCTCATTTTTTATTTTGTCATCTTGTATCTGTGTATTGAGATTTACACAAATATTATTCAATCTCACAGGGGCAACGCCATATGATTTGTTTTTGTGTGACAACGTCAGAAGATGATCACGTATTATGAATCACCCTGTCAATCCATCTAACCGATGCGCACGGATTTAATAATTGGCAATATGCATTTGTCAGCGATTTATAAGCGCATCTACCAGATTGTGCTGTTAAATTACCAGCGTGTGGATCACTAATTTAGCAACTCATTTCTATAGTATTCGTATATAAATATATGTTCGCATTTGTTGCTGTCTTGCATGGAAATGCGTACTAAGCCATATGATTACGTTTTGGTAACAACGCCAGCTCAAGATATTTGCAAAGACTTCATAGGTTCAATTGTAATTCCTGAATAAAACAAAAAACATGAACGACGTATTTTGCTGCGAACGTTTAGAACGATGTGACTTCTTTGCAGTGGGAACAGACCTGCTCTTTTCATGAAAGTCATTAAATGAGTCACTTCCATGACAAAAATTAGCTTTCAGTTGGTATAGCGACTCTCTTGGAGACAACAAGCAATGATTACTTAGTTGGCCGTCTGTCATGAGTGCCGCTGACGTCATTGTTTGGTCAATGCTAGGTCAAGTGCTGCTTGCAACTCACTGCATATTTGCATTGGCCATATGAATAACAATCTGTAAATGAACGACGTCTCCCTACGTAGCACTTGATTGCACATTAACGGTCTTCCATTGTGTTTACTATGACCGTATTACATAATGATGCAGTCGGTTAGTATCAACATTTTAGTCCAGTAAAGTGGGACAGAGATATTGGACAACGTGGCTCACAACATAACACATCATAACTTCTATCGCATGTACGTCTGTATCTAAGAGACAATTTAGGGAGGTCAATCAAAATGAGGATCTATTGAGTTTAAGTCACATATTCTCACAAATATTGCATCGTATCAGCGGGACGTTTATTTGGTAGTTTTATGGATAGTGGATAAGAAGACGTATTTCATCGAAAATTAGTTCTGTTACTTTATTGACGATTTCCGAATGAGATGCATTTTCGCAGTTGTTATTCTCACCAAGTTCGTAACAGGTAAGTACGGATTAATGTTAGTACATCTGATGTGCGTCGCACGTGTCAGCATATCTCGTAACTGCTTTGATATTACGATATTTAAATTTTACTGAGGCATCGCTTATGTTATCGCCACTCTGTTTTTTCGGATTTTACAGGCAATGGAATCGATTATGACAATAAAGAATATAGTAGTATATAATTATGAGGTACCGCGCTCTACTCACATCCTATAACCAGTCCCAACATGTTACTAATATGTTGAATGCGACAAACACAGCTAACTTGTTTTCATGTGACATCAGACTGCAAAAAGAAATGTTGATGCTCCTGCAAACGGGATACATAATGAATTACTTGATAAATGCAGGAATAAATGTACAGCTCAATAACCAAATTAAATTCAAATATTATCTCATGCTATTGAAATGCATGCGCGTTTATATCCGGTCGACGAGCAAAAGTATAATCTAAAGGAAAGTTTTAATTTGGGTGTGTGGTTAATCTACAAAGATCATTGAGTGGTAGATATTTACATGAGGTTAATAATTCGCTAATGGGATTTGGTTATAGGAAGCATCATTCTTATCCACTTCTAGATCGTAATTTTCAAATTTTTTTCATGTTGTAATACAACGCCAATTAGAAGCTTGATGTTAAATTCTTACATGTGATTTGGTTAGAAAGTTGCATAGTTATCAACGATAACTAAATTGCACCAATCACGTTGGGTAATAGTTCCACTGCCTGCTAGGAGTTACTCTTGCCAGATCTTTATCCGTAGCTAACAGCTTTTGTCAGTTAAACAATTTATGCATACACTGTAAACTGTAGATCAACTGAATGATCAAAGATACTAAGCAGGAAGGTATATATTTCTATCATCATCGTCGATAATATAAAATTAGAATGAATTGACTTCTTTGACATATGGACACCATGCATCGCTTGTGAGATATGGAAGCTACTACATTTATGGTTAGTGCTTCTTTATCGCAGTAATGCTAATCACAAAGTATGTCGCAGACCCCTCCGATATCAAACAACAGTTGCACGCGGCTTATCAGCTGAAGGTTAGAACAAGTAATGTTGACTTTACGGACGAATTATTGGTTAGCCGTTTACTTCCTTGCAGTCATTTCACCCCTACAGATTAATGGCTTGTTTTTAGTGTTATCCTAAAAGCATTGGTCCCAGATTATCTTTCAACTTTAACATAATCGAGCCGCCGAGGAATTCAGATATACCATTCTTCCATTCTCTAGGATGGCGTAAATACACCCGTCGTGTGCCTTTGATTGGATGCTTCGAGCACCATTGTCCTTGTGCAGCAGTTTTGAAACATTTGAATTATGTAAGTTAAGTCATGTGCATAAGGCAAATAAATACTGCTTAGAAGTGGATTGTGCGCGGTTTATGCAAAATTAAACATATGTAGCAGCCATACGGCATTGTCGCTTGAATAGTGACAAGAGGGTGATTAACTCCCACATACGTTAAAATATTAGTACTTGGAAGTATATACTCCTTGTTCAGTAAACATTTAAAAGAGAGAACACGTTTTACACCCATTGTATCAAACTAAGGCGCAAATTCCTCTAAACATTGCAGTTTGCCTGCTTGAATACGGCAAATATACTGTTTCTACTGTGATGCTTATATTGAAAAGGATAGACGAATTGGGTATCGTAATGCCACATAAATCCACTTCATTGATATTAATTCACATTTATTGCTCTAGCGTGTCAGCGTACTAAACACGCATTTTATCAGAACTTAAGAGAATCACTCCTTCGTGGCAAATAATCTAAACGAAAATCCCGATTTGTTTGCGGTCCGTGGATATGATTGCTGATATTAATTTGATCGACTCAAGTCGTGCTTCGCCTTTGTATATTTATCGCAAGAACAGTGGTACGTAAATTTTGATAAACATTTTTTTGTACCTCTACAAATGATAATCAGCGATAAATCTAAGGCTCGAAATACGCACACTTGGTGTTTTTGTGTTACATGTAAGTGTTTCGTGAGCTTCCACAACTCAGCTGTCGAGTAACTGGCTCATAACCGCCTCCACGGCCCTGTCAACTATCATAAGATTCATGAGTGTACCCATACATAGTATGGTGTATTTTGGTAATTGTTATATCACTGCATGATTTCTACAACCTATAGTTTGGACTATGTTATTGTTGAAACCTAATCGATCCGCTATTGCCAATCTGTCGGCAGCGACCTTTAGTGTTTAAAACATATATCTTAACATTATTTGATTTTGAGTTTTTTTGGCCCCAGGAGATACGTCTAATTGGATGCAATTCCGCTACTCCCAGCTCTACACACATGGTCACCAAGCCAACGGTGTAAGGACGCTGCAGCCGTTGTTTAACTCCATTCTAACTGATGGGTATAGTATATGCATGTTTTTATTCTCTTGGTATATATGATTCAGCTACAATATTTAATGTTTATATGCGATATGAAAAACAGAGCTCGTATTGAATACATTGGGCGTGGCATTCAGTAAGGTAAGAAATTCCCATTACCACATTAAAAACGTGAGCATTTATGGTAGTTATTTTATCTATCATAACTCATTCACATTTGCTGCCATAACTACTTAATAACTGTCAATTATGATAATTCTTGGAATGTGTGCTACATAATGGCTCTGTTATTAGTCCCTAACCACTGAGGCTACATAATGACGTGTTCATTTCAGCTAAGCCTCCCTGGTTTTATAAGGTCATGTATAGAGATATGTTTATGGTTTCATACCTATAATTGATGTGCTTTCACGTCAGACACCTGTAAATTTGATACCAAGCGGCAGGACCATTTGTTGACGTTCGAGTAAAACGTACTGCCACTCTTGTCTTGGTGCTATTTGTTGTTTAATTTAAGACTCACCTTTTCAACGAGCCAAAACACGTTTTTGTCAAGCAAATGTCAAACAAAACCAGTAATCTTAACTGACGGCTTGCATGCAATGTACTACTTGATACGTGCATCGTGTCGTCATTCTATAATTCACTGGTTCATATATTGTGATAAGAAACATGGTCAGAATAACTATCAACGAAGTACAAAATGCTAATCTAAATGACCAGCGCCGCTGCAATTCTGTAGATCGTTAATGAAACCGTACATCTTCTTTACAGCTGTAAATATCAATCTTCAGAATTGCAGCGACGCTGGTCATTTAGATTAGCATTTTAATACGTTCACATTCATAGTATGAAAAACGATGGTGTGGTATAGCTCGATGATCAGCTTGCATATGCAGTATTTAATAGTGCAACTCACAATTACGATGTGATACCCCTCAGCTTCGATTGATACAGATAAGTTGGTGTGATATTATGAACAACACCGTAACTAGATGGACGGAACGACATTCTGTCATGCATATGCTATTCTGGAAGCGCTGTATCCTTTGATATCGGATGCAGCAGTACAGGCATTGTGATAGCGAGGTTTAATCAAATAATCACACGTACGTGGTCGTTGACAAGATATTTGGACGGGAGTAGACACCTAAGGTTATTGTGTAAGGTCCACTGAGATATATTATTTGCGTCTATTATCATGTTGGGGAAACCGTATATTGCGTCGGTGGCGCAATGGAGTAAAATGTGCACTGGGTCAATGTTATTCAAAACCCTCGCGCTTCTCATTATGGATAGCCTAACGACCACTGTCAAAGTTCAAACGTGCACTCCAAAGACCTAGCCTATTCTATATCAACTCCTTCACCAAAGGAATGTTCATGTCTCCTGTCTCTTTTACTGGACAAATGCGTCTGTAAATGGCGTTCAGACCTCCTTGTCATGAACAAGGTCTGAGACAAACGATTATACGTCTTGGTGCATATCCTGATTCATTTATGCTATGCACAAAGTCGGGGCTACTCCACGATTATAATTACTGTTTCGCGTTCGGGGTAACTCCACAGGGGTTCTTTTGCAACACACAGGTGATCACGTGAACTTAAACCGTAACCTCCTCGCAATTATTATGTTCTGCAATTATTAGATCCAACAACACCATGTATTTGTGCCTTGCTGCTTTGGGGTTTGGGAATTGTATTTGTTTTATTCATTGTTTAACAACTTGATCAATTCAAACATTAGGTCAATTTCACAATGATAACCCACAAATGAACAAAGCTTAAGGTATTTCAACACGTGTGCCAATCAAATTTTTAGAAACACAGAAGCTAACGGCAATGCCTCGTATATGCGCCCTGGCCCATTAGACCATATCCCGAAACTCTTTTGTCCAATTCCTAAAGCTCTAACTGGTAGAAATATGATAGTATGCAATGCGAACATTCAGTAGGATGCGCATATTTTGCAATCACATTATTCAATGTGACTTTTTCCTTTTTCAACTGGCTACATATTAACGTACCACTGATTATTCTTTGTCAGCTGTCCACCGAGAAAAGTTGGTCTGCATGAACCCTACTTTAAACATTGCCAACATTATCGTATTAATGGCTGTCCTTGACGGGAAATTACAACAATCAATACTCTTGGCTGCTGTATTGTGCACGACAACGCGATAAGTACCTACGTTTTAGTTACGTCGTGAAACAATATGACTCATGCATCGAATTTTGCACATTCTTTGCTGCGTAACAACGTACACATTATCATGAATATTTCATGTGACCGCTAATTCAGTTTGCATTCGATATCATTAACCTACAAGGGTAAATCGCCTCTGGAGACACATGGCACCCCGCTGATTCAGCCGTGGTGGAGTGAGATGATTTGGCATTGACCAAACCATGCTACGCCCACGTTCAACCAAGGTCTTTTTACACTAGAAGACACTCCTATCCATTTCATGGAAATTATTAATTATTCCGCTTCAATAACTCAATTATAGTATGTTCTGGCCCAATAATTGCATTCCACATGTGACAGGCTCCTGTTGGTGATTATCACAGCCCCTAATCACAGAGGAAGTACGTAGACATACAAAAAAGTGATGGTTGACTAACATGGGATGTGAGAAATTGCGTGCAGTATCTTTAAACATGGTTAAGTTTGGACCGTACCCTATAATGCCTTCTATTGCCATTGTCGGCCTGTAAGGCCAATAACGAATCTGTTGAATACTCACATGGTTACGTGTGGAATACATTTTCCCTAGCAAAAATAGGATGCAATTATAAACAGATTTGTACACGCGCGTAATATTCACCTTTTGCACTCTTTTCATTGCTGATATCATTGTGGACTTATCCGAACTAAACGAGGACTGTGTGTATCTTATGATCATTCGCCACCGAGGCCAGTGTGTCTTTTTAAATTGTTGGGTAATATTATTTTACATCAATGAAACCATTCACCGAATCATAGTTTCATCGTTTCTAGAAATGGTAGCTGGCGCTCTGAGAGATTTGTGGAAGTTATGTGCACCCTTTTGTAATGCTGCGTAATTAGCCAGCTGAAACGAAATCATATACGCTTGTCAACCCGACGCTGGACCTATGCATGTTTCCAAAGGCATACATAACATCCATGTGGACAACATCCGATGACAAAGGTATCGAATCAAACAAAAACATCCAAAGGGCTATGTCATTCATGGCAAAGATGGAAAATGTCAAAGACAAATAAATCATCAACCGATAGACTTTATACTGACCTAAGAACCAGTTAGAAGGCGGCATCATGGTCCGAGTACGTCTTAAATGAGCCAACTGAGCCAGATATCCTAATTCGAAGAAGAAACAACAGCAGCACCGGCACCGGCTGAGCTTGTTGATCAGGGAGGAGTGGTTGTGACAAGCATCCTGCTTGCTAGACCAGTAAATGGGCCACGGACAACAGTTAATTTACAGTGGTAACAGAACCACTGAGCAAGTATTTCAAAGAAACCAAGCATAGAAATTCGTCGTGAAAGAGCACTTTTGTTACGCGGCGGAAGAAGCCCCACATAAACGGCTTTCGTCAAAACAACACCGACGGGAGATCTACAATGGAGTTAAGGCTTGCATTGAACAGGGTGTGGCAAAACACTTCGAGCTTCGTTGGAGAAATGGTATACAGGGGATATCCCTAGACGTTTGTTCACTACACTATACGAAAAAAACGAGTTTGGAATTAGCTTTTTAAGGCCTTTCGTTGATCGGTAAGCATGAATAATTTAGATACACGCAGCCCCGCAAGCATCAAATAATTATGTTGATTTTGATCCATTTTGTCAACAGACTCGCCACACTTCGGGCTCGCGCTCGATAATACGCCATCTAGCAAGCAATATGTTACAAAGTGAAATGACACAGGCTATTCAATAAGACATATGGTTAGGCATCCTTGCTAACAGGAACGATGTAGTATTCGTGGGACTTACCGGTCTTTATTCATTAAACAAACCATAATTAGGAAATCAACTGCCACATATTCCCAGATTGAATGATGTTACAGAAAACTTAAGTAGATGTGTTATGTACACTGGTATAACAATTATGTGGTTAACCGACTAACAGTTCTGATTTAGCTATACTATGGACACCGCCGAACGCAGTGGTACATTCTGTACAAACACAGATTCAAATATTCTCCCCCTAATTAACGAATATGCCTAATTGTGTCTTCCTAATTTCTTCGACAATCATATGTGCTAAAAGTAAAGTTTTAACTTAACTTAGGTGTGGAGGACCTTAAACATTAATTACAAAGATATATCAAACTAATTCACTCACATAAAATCATTCTCTTGGAAACGCTTCAGCAAGCACACATCAGCTGTTCAGAATTTACCACTCATTAGTGTATGCATATTGAAGACTTTCACCTCAACTCGTGTACAAATTACTCCTATCAC
>CM067351.1:51235371-51340759 GCA_034190875.2 Urechis unicinctus | reverse complement strand
TTGACTAATTTTTATTCACCGTCAAATTCGGTGGCTGGGGACGGATAATAGAGCAAATATCAGCCTACGTGACGTATATCTTATGCCCGGAATTAACAGTTATGTAGTAGTTATTATAACCGTTATGTAAACGAGCGAAACGGTGTGATAGCTTATATAGCAGGGGAACAAATATGCTGGCACGCTTCTTTAGAGGCCATGTCGACCTCTTTAGTGGGCGCATCAATGCAATTTGAGCGTTCCATTCAATAATCCATATTAATACGCCATATGCTGACTCCCAATTGTCCGCCACCACCACTACCATTCTGGTCGGTTTGGTTTTAGGAATCAGATGAGCCTTATTTATGCAGCTTTTTGTGCTTGACAGTCATTCGGTACCATGCAAACATGACCTGCATTGCAAAAAGCCCTAACCACACAAATGGTGCCATTGTATTCTTCAGTACAACATGCTGTGTTTAATCATTGCGCCTAAGGTCACCAACGGCACGTTTTTTGTGGGCAAATAATTAGGTATACATGATTAAATCGCGTGACCCGCAGTGATACGATACTTAAGATATAAATACTACCGTCAATATACTCTTACTTCATACATACTTATCTGAGTTGTGTTAATGTCTGCAGAAATGGTCATTCGGTCGAATCCTATGCTTAACTGATGATCAAACGAACATATTTTTGTATATCTTTGTAATTTTAACAAACGGAGTTCCTATGACTAGTTTGTTAGCATCTGTTGTTCAATGAACACTGAAATTTGTGAAACCAATAAAACTAATACACTTACTCTGCAGAAAGTATGTAAATCTTATATAGTTAGTATTGTTCCGGACTCAAGCGTCATGCTTTCTCTGGTAAGTTTTATAAGTGAACAAAACTACATGAATGTTTAGTCTTACATTTGTCTGTAATTCGACACATGTGAACCAAAATCTCTACTCTGGATTATTTCATTATTTTGTTTTTATATCGATACAAATATCCTGAAATTTCCTGTCATGGGTTGTGTACCAGATTACCTGAGATATACAGCTCTCATATTGAAAATGCTAAAATTGTTATCATTGGCAACAGAGTAGTTCGATAAAATACTGAAAATCAACACTGAATCAACACCGTAGGCAATGCAACGCTGTGGCCATGGCGATGACGGATTTCAGCGATCACCCTCTCTGTACAAGTTCATTACCGGCCAGTTCTCTTGCTCCCGAAGGTTCTTGCCAATGTAATATCACCTTCTACAACTCGGACATTTAAGATCGATAATAATGAACAGCGTGGACACTATGAGGGGTTAGCTTTTTGCGATAGGTCTACCCCGACAATTTATCAAGATGACATTAATTTATTCTGTAGTTGTTATGTTCGCTATTTTTTAAGCCTTGGTCCGGGGGTGTTTTGGCAGCGGAAAGGCTCTGCGTAACGCATTTTTCCAGCTCTTATCAATCGCAGCGACGTCAGTCCAGTAAACCCATACGGTTTTGTTTATATAGCTATAAATCTTTGATGAGATTCAATGTTTATGAGAATATGTCACTGAGACGCAATGGATCCACTTTGTGCGTGACTACCGAATGAAGCGATGCTGTGTTCCACACCGTATGTTGTAGGCCATGTTGTCCAATACCCCTCATTATGGTACTTACTATAAACACAATTGTGGGGTTTGTATGTGCAATCAAATGCTATGGCGAGCATTTCATTTTCTGTATTAACGTAAAGCCGTCGTACGCGTTTCAAATGTGACCTGAACGCCAAAAGTGTGTTACTAGATGTCATGTGGTCTGTTAAAATGTCGATGAAAGTACAATTTGAATAATTGGTGACTATCGCCGAAGCAGCATAATACACACAAAAATTGTTAATTGGCCCTTCGTCTGAGTTGTGATAGTAGTTAGATAAGATTTATAAAACACCGATATTGGATGGCACATTATCGTGGGCCTGTTTTCAAGCTGGTTGGATCACAAACAAATCATACGGTGTGAACCACAATTTATTTGAACGATAGTATATGCATCCAATTCTCGATTGATAACGGTCTCTGATATATCGGGAGGGGTCATGTACTATCAATAATAGTGTTAATATATGGCAACTGTGGCCTACATATACTTATTGTGGTGCGTTGCATCGATTTGGCAATTAAACCACCTAGCCATACCATAACAAATGCACTTTTCTCCGAACGCACGTCAGCCCTTGCTTGCACATGAACACATTACACAAGACAGAAACTGTTTAATACCAATACCGTGTTTTGTGATTGGACTATCCGTCGCTTTAACTATGAAACGTGCTATATAAGCAAACGACAAAACAGCATCAAATTATTGCATTTTGCCCTTCGACTACGCTAGGCCTTTACAAAGTGTGGTCATAATAGGTATCATAATACGAACGATCCTCACATTTTCATGGGCGTTTCTGCTCATTATATGTGCAACATAATAACTACAGTTAGGTCTATATAATAATTCCGTCCCTCATGTTTTTACTTATATTCAGGTGTTGCAATTGCACCAATGAGGTGTAGGCAAACATCTTGAGCTGACGCTGTCATACACCAAAACAAATCTTATGGCTCGTCGCGCATTTCCATACAAGACAGCAGCAAATGTGATGCTACCTTTACATAGGAATGCCCTGCAATAATAGTAATGCGCTCGTTGGTAGTGAAACAACATTATCAGTTCTAGTTGTTATGTTAAGACCTATTTACAGATTTAAAATGATGAAAATGGCAGCCAATATGCTCTCGGACATCCAAGTCAATGGATAAGCAACATTAAGCTGCCTAACGTGGCCACCTCTCACTTTCATGGCAGTTAAAACAACAAAGCACCTAAGACCCAGAGAGAACTCGCTTGAATATAAATGTCAAATCAACCTGCTGCCATAAAATGACATCAACGTTCTTTGCATTGTTTTGATCCTTTGCTATTTATCTAATCTGATAGCTACGTCGTATATGACCAAAAGTGATGTCGATGTCAATGAACTGAAAACGTCACAGACACCATTATTGCATAGATTGAAAAATAATTTGTCATTACATCGAGCTTACGCTATCTATTCTATGTATGCTACTAACATTCACAGGGACTGACGATGGCTGTTCCACATTGGCTGTCTATTCAAAGTCACCATCAGGGAAGAATCCAGTTGTTGGTTTTGCAACGAGCAACAGTGGTTTTTTAGTTACTGCCATGGAGCGCACCCATCAATATAGCTACGTACCTTGCTACGAGCATTATTGCCATGTTCAAGGATTTTGTTCACAGCGCTGCGGGTCAGGCACGTGATATCAATGTTCCGACACAGTTATTTGTGAGATGAAGGGAAAACGTTGTATCCATTTTGTCTGTAATTGCAAGCGTGCAGACAAATGGTGATCCATATTCCACGCACACGACTCCGCGCAAGCAATGTGTTATTTGGTTGATATGGCTCGATGATACTTTGTTGATTATTAAATCTCAATTAAGTAGGGAGAGGCCTTATAACAGGCTCTGAAAATAAGATGCAGTGACTCCCTATGGGTTTTCTATTACAATTATCTCTCAACGATGCATCTCCATATCCACCGATGATTGATTGACCCTATTTAACAAAGACCTTGTAATCTAATGTTGTTTCTTATACTCTAAAGCATGACAATCGTTTTACGACTTTTCACAAGTATTTGTAGATTGTTTTTCTGTTAATATCGACTATAAACCTTTACAATGGAACGAACCCTCGTGTTTTGTCTAATATCGCTTCTTTCGTGTTTCGGATGTGTTATATTCTGCAACCGAATTATCAAGCATGTTTACAGCCTAGGAAATAACCTGAATATATCAGTGTAGCCTATTGCCAATGCTATGCCAATATCTCAGTGTGCCTCAATTGGAGCACGGTTGATTACTAACCAACGCTATCTAAAAAAAACGATGTGTGTTTCTATAGCGGGTTATACTGGACCTCATAGGCTTTCCGGGAATCAACTCATAATCAAATATATGGACGTTACCATATCTGCAAATGTTCAGACCATGGTAGGTAGGACATGAATCTACTGTGCGACAATGATTGTGTTTCTGTTAACGCAAATTTGTATAGTGACACTGCTACTTTCATTAGTGCTAGATTTGCAATATTGGTTCGCGAGTCAGGGGAATCATTATTATTTTGACACTGCATCAACCATTATAATGTCTGAACGATTTCGCAACTTTTTCCTGTAAAGTACCCTATAATAGTCGCAAATACGTTCAGAAAGTGCGCACCAATGCTTCGGGGTGTTTAATGTTTGACACAAAAGCAACATTGTTATCGTTACTCAGAACAGCAGCTACAAGGTCATACATACATATTCGTAAATTGAAAGCTTAATACAGTATTTTTATGCTATAATCGTTACATTCTACACACGTTTTGCATCGTCTCTCAAGGGTTCCAAAAACAATGTCATTCTAAACTAAGATTGAATCTCAAAGATAGTGCGTAGAGTTGCGAGGCACATACACAGAGCAATCTTCTTTTTAAGTGAGGAGTGTTGTTTGATTGTTTGAGGCTTCAATACGAGTCACTCACAGCGTAGAAAACCATTGCGGTAGTGAACATTTGAAGGATCAAATCGGAGAGGTAGGTACGGTTGAAATAAAGTATATAGGTTAATCCGCCATCGCACCCTGCGCGACGAGACCTTTTAATAACATCAGAGGGGGTTTGCCCGCACCATCCAAATTGCATCAAGATAATGTATTGGGTTCTTCTTCATGTTGAGCGGCCAGGACCGGAATTGGTATGAACAGACTTAGTAAATGACTTAAAATAATTTCATTAATGTCGGCCATCTGAACCCTGATAACAAACAAAGGATATCACTGGGTTTGCTTCCATGGAAATGAGATCCCTGATTCGTTTGTACATGATTCAAGCATTTTTCAATTGTCTTGTTTTTGCATGGGATACTGCCGTCCGTATAATCTGACCCATGTGAACTCGGGGGTAGAAGCGGCCGACTTTATCCCCCTGCATATCATAAGAGGTAACTTATAGTGGGACAGCCTGCTGGTGGTCAGTTGGGACTCGTGACGGTGGACAATATGATCAAGGCGGTTGTGCGGCGAGGCTTTGCACTACTTAAGCCCGGATATCGCCAAAAATAGGCTGGAATGTCATGGTCAAGTCAGTCGGCGGGTTGGGACTTGCCCCAGGATAATCATTCGTATTTATCTTTTTGCCTTCGATGCGATGACGTGTTCTTCCTGTTATCATTAGTCCGTCGCTATCCTTCAACGAATAAACGTCCATACATATGACAATCGGAAGAAGAAAATGGCAGACTTACATCGTATGTTTTTAAAACACAGAGTCATTTAATTTTGCAAATGCGCGGGAATATAGTCAGGTTGATTGTGATTTACCGGTAACGCTATGCTCCCCGGAATTTCGCAGCTGCGTCATAGCCGCTCTTCGTCCCGAGCGCGTTTATGCACTTGACATCCTTGGTTACTCGCACGATTCTTTGGTAGAGAGCACTGATGTCCCTGAACCCCACGAGGCTCTTGACATGAAGCAGCTAGAGGTAAGCATACACAACGGATAGTTTTATGGGTTGATGCATGAACTTGGGTATGCATGTGCATTCCTGCATGGATAAATGGTATGTAACTCTTTTAATTTGTCTGTCCATCCGTCTGTTGCCTAAAACATGTCTATGTCATTTAATTTTTGGATACTATGAGCCCAGATCTTTGAAAACATAGAAAGAGGGTAAATTTAAATTCTTCTTAAATTTACACATAACACATAGCTTCGTATAAATTGGTATGGATCCAAACTTTGACCTTATTAGCTGACCTTGGCCTTGTCTCCTACATCAGTCTTATGATTCCAGTTGCATGGTGCACATGGTATACAAGGCCGGCATATTTTCAGAGCTCTCAGTAATGTTATGCAACCTTCCTTGTATGTAAATCTTAAGGATTGAATGGCAATTTGATGAATCTGACGAATTAAGATAGCACCTAGGTATATATCCAAATATGTAACATTGTTGTGTTTTTGTTGTTTCGACTTTAAATGTATGATGCACATTGTATCCAACTTGGTAGCATTGAAATCATCAACACTTGTATGCGTACTATGAGTGATATATTTTCAGCTGTTAAACTTGTAATGGCATAATTTTCTGAAGATTATGAAGTGTTTCCCTCATATATTATCAGGTATTGTGAAAAAAGTGCAAAGGATTGCATTTGAGTTCAAGAACAATATATACCGTTCATCACTCAAAGACTACATGAAGTTTCGAAGGAATGGAACTATCAAGGTAAATACCTGATGCAGAGTATTCAAAGTTATATATTGATGTTACTTTTTTAAGCAAGCAGTTAATCATTGTAATTGACCTTATCTAATTTGCTTCCTGTATATATCCTTTTCAATTTCATCTGCGCTTCTAGCAAAACAGCCAGAACTGAACGTCAAGCTGCAAATCCCGTTGTGTAGTTGTATTTTTGGCAATGTAGCATTTATATAATTGGAATGACATGGTTTAAACCTTGGTCATGCTGGCCATTTTTAACTGATTACAATGAAGAGTATTTTTTTTCTGTATGCACATATTGTTTATTCTCTCTCTGAAACAGCATATCAATAAATTAAAATACTTAATGCAAGAGTTGGTGGTAATTATAGTCAAGTCCCATCAGCCGTACTAAGGTCAAGATGTCTCCATTATTTGCCCACTTTATGGTTGCTAAATGTTATGCTAGTAAGCCAATATGGTATTTGTAAGGTTCTTTAAAAAAATGGTTGCACTCAACTATTGCAAGCAAGCTCATATTCTTATATTATCCTTTTCTAACTTAAATAGTGTCCTAACAAAATGGTGTTAATGACAACAAAGTGTATAGTCTAGTTTACAAAAAAAACTTCCCGATTGTTGGCTGCAGCTTATACCACCCCTTTGTAAATTCAATATCTCGGCTGTTGAAGGTGCTGCAGACATTGTGGATGTGCTAATGCTACTCCGATGGGTGTAGCTCTTGTCAAACGGTAATATAAATATATACCAGACGTCTTGTAGGGCTACGATGGGTGATGTTGGTGTACTGACGGTTGCTATCAATCCCGAGGGGGGGGGGGGTGGTTTCTCTCCTTAGAAAAGGGTAGGGGTGAGCCGCCATGGGAAACAAAAACCGGACCATATCTATAGCAAGCCAAAGTGAGAAAAGGAACCATTTACATACCAAATTCTCTGAAAACAGACCCATTCATATACACATTTTTAAAAGGGTCACCAATACATATCTAGACCCTCTCGAGAAGCTACAAGGGACCCATCCATACACCAAACTAACGATTCAGAATAAAAAAATACGTTTATTAAGCTTCGCAACTCCAAAAATAATTTGCTGATACCGTGGTTAATCCCAACGATGCTCTGGTTCGTAACGGCAAGGCAGTTAATTGGATAGCGGCCACTAAATAAACAAATGTGTGACTCGGGACGCAGGATATCAACGAGCGCCCCAGGGCGTCCGGCCCATGAGGGAGACGATATTGCAGGAAACAATGGAAGGAGAACGTTCAGTCTTGTCATTTCTGTTTGCTTATCATGCCATAAAACTTGTCTTTAAAACAACGCAACCACGCTGGCTGATAGGGCTGGCCACCATTGACCTTGGGGACTTGAGCACAAACACC
This sequence comes from Urechis unicinctus, assembly GCA_034190875.2. Lineage (NCBI taxonomy): Eukaryota > Metazoa > Annelida > Polychaeta > Xenopneusta > Urechidae > Urechis > Urechis unicinctus. The sequence continues at coordinate 51,333,052 of CM067351.1, read as the reverse complement.
CAATATTGAGCATCATATTGGATACCCATACAGAAACAAATATCCATTGCTAAACTCGCTGTCAAAAAAAACGTACATATTAGAATACCAGGTCATTGCAAAAAAAAAACCCGACCCATTACGATACCTGTCTTCAAGAAATAACGACCCATTTGTATACCAAACGCCCCATTACCGACCCAAATTGCTGGCACAACCCCACGAACCTCCACATAGTGAGAACACCCCCGCCCCCACACCCAACGGGCTATCAATACATTGCCCTTGGTGATTCGTTTCTGTGAGATTTGCATAGAGCAATAAGTTCCTATGTACTATTAGACATATACTGTCGCTTCACATGTTTGACGTACATTCATACGTACATACATACATGCATACATACATTCATACATACATACATACATACATACATACATACATACATACATACATACATACATACATACATACATACATACATACATACATACATACATACATGCATACATGCATGCATGCATGCATACATACATACATACATACATACATACATACATACATACATACATACATACATACATACATACATACATACATACATACATACATACATACATACATACATACATACATACATACATACATATATATATATATATATATATATATATATATATATATATATATATATATATATATATATATATATATATATATATATATATATATATATATATATATATATATATATATATATATATATATACATACACATATATATATATATATATATATATATATATATATATATATATATATATATATATATATATATATATATATATATATATTATATATATATATATATATGCATATATATGCATATATGTATTCAGGGTTCTTCGCAGGGCCATTAAGCGTTGCGGCACCGCTACGCCTTATCAAAGTCATAAATAAGCCGCTATCTCTTAAATACAGCGCTATGCCTTAAACTCCATCCGCTACGCTTTGGTACACTGTGTATTGATTTTGCCGTCCGTGTAATTTCTCTTTCGGGTGCGTCTTCGGCTGCCTCGTTGACGGAATGACTATTTGTGGTCTCTTGGTTGTCTCTTGGTTCCTCTTGGTGGCTGTTATTGGAGTTTGAACTGTTATTTTCACCGTTCACTGGTTTTTCGTCGTCCATGTTCAACTGATAAATGCGGAGAGCCATTAGTGGGTAGCAGATTCCGGGCTAAAACCACGGTTTACAACCATGGCGCAGAGTATTGCTATGACGCTATAGGAGGCATGATGCTGGGATGGAACGCCGCGTTTATGAATAACCGTGGGCTGACTACGGCAACACGTCATACTATTGCTGGGGACCGTTTTGTTTACAAGTGGCCAAGTTGATTTTGATGCTGTTTTGGTCAGCTGGTTCAAGGCTGGACCAAGGAGAGTGGTTCTGTAAATGACACTTTGTGATTGTTTATGATGTGATTGTTTTGATTAGAAATGACAATAAAGGCTGATAATTTTAGTATTTTTTGCTTATATTGTTAAAATAAATTACCCAAAGGTACTTGGTAAAAAATACATTAAAATGCAGGAAATGAGGTCTACTAATGCTGATTTAAAAAAAAAATCGCTACACGCAAGGGGGTACCCCCCTCCCGTACCCACCCCCCTCATATGACCCTACTCCTTAAATTATTTCTGCGGAGAACCCTGCTGTATATATATATATATATTTATACATATATATATATATATATATATATATATATATATATATATATATATATATATATATATATATATATATATATATATATATTTATATATATATATATATATATATATATATATATATATATGTATATATATATACATGTGCATAATTTTTGTGGGTGCAAGTTTATGATCTGTACATGCGTATGTTTTTTGAAATGTTTGATTTGCCAATGTGATTCAAAAACTGCTGGATATGTCTTATAAATTCACCATCGCCCAATACGGCCAGATCATATTTGGTCTTCCAAAATTGTCATCTCCCACCAAAAACAAAATACTTTACCCCTGGGTAAAAATGAATGGTAATCGGATACGCCATACAGATTAGTGTATTGACTCTGGTGGTTTTAATTCATGCGTACGACGTTAACACGAGACATATGATGCGGTGCACGCAGACGACGTTAATACGTGGCATATAATGCGGTGCACGCGACACAACGTTAATGTGTGACATATGATGCGGAGCACGCGGACGACGTTAATATGTGGCAAACAATGCGGTGCACGCGGACGACGTTAATGTGTTGCAAGTAATGTGGTGCACGCGGACGACGTTAATATGTGGCAAACAATGCGGTGCACGCGGACGACGTTAATGTGTTGCAAGTAATGTTGTGCACGCGGACGACGTTAATATGTGGCAAACAATGCGGTGCACGCGGACGACGTTAATGTGTTGCAGGTAATGTGGTGCACGCGGACGACGTTAATATGTGGCAAATAATGCGGTGCACACGGACGACGTTAGGATGTGGCGTATGATGCGGTGCACGCGGACGACATTATTATGTGACATATGATGCGATGCTCTCTGGACTCATTAGCGCTCTATTTCATGCCGGAACAAATGTGAAGATGTACAAATTACGTATTTATGTGGGGCTCATCGGCATGGGATGGGAAAGTGTGGATCGGGGGGGGGGGGGGGGTGTTTGTGGGTTGTGGGGGGAGAGTATGGGGGGGTGGGGTTATCACTGTAAAATTTACTATCATATCGTTTTGATTTACTGTGTTTTGGTAACGGTCTTATCAGCCGATGCTGGCAAATAAAAGATATTGTTAACTAGCCTATCAGCCTGAGCTGATCAGCCCGCCTTGTTTCCCATCCGTGACCCTACATTAGTCGCCGCCATAAATCTTACATTATTCCCAATCTAGCCGTTAGTGAGAATAGCACTGAAGGCATTTTTACCTTGAAGGCATATCATGCCTCAGAGAAGACTCTTTTCATCACAATATTGCACATCTGTGCATACTTGCAGTTGTCTAGGAGCATATTTAAAATATCAAACCAAGAACAACCAACGCCACAACAACAATACTGATCACATGCTACTTCAATAACTATAGCATAACAGAAAGCCCATTCTCCAAAGTCATTCACAATGGTGTGATGTTTCTCCTATGATACCAAAATTATATATCATAATGGGGAAATCATCATGTATGGTCTCAAATGCCAGTTATATGTGCCAGTTGAAATTCAACTGACAATTGTTAGATCTGCATTTTTATAAACTTCTCAACAAGCTCAGTTATAAATCACAGAGGTCTAGGTCTGCTACATGCCACCGTATACGGTCATATAATGAAAGTTTGGCATCAAAAAACCATGCATATGTGATAGCTGTTTTTGTTCCTGCATGAAACAAGAAATCGACACATGACATGACTAAATCATGATGTAATAGATGGACAAATTGTTGCTTAGTTTGATTACACCAAAATATTCACATTATGACACATATGTCTACCTGTGGCAAACGAGTTACTTGCTTAAGGGTGTCTGGATGTTCAATTATTACATTCTATAAACCATATTAAAACTATACAAAAAGAGTTGATCTTACTGCTCCCCATGTTCCATGTAAAAAATCTTGCAAGGGAAGTCACAGTAACAAACAGATGTAAATGCACCAGTAATGTCCAGTAATGTCAGCTTAGCCGTCTTGTTTTTGTCTAATGGTACGGTCAATTTGTGCCCAGCTTACTTTCTCTGTGAAATCTTTTAATGCCAAAGCTACAGCTTTATGGTAATGGTCCTAGTCCTAGGGGCAAGGGGGATTTCATATTGCGACTATGTCAAAGGAAAGCGAGACTGAGTATTGGTGTATTAGAAAGTTTGTCAATATGGAATTAAACTGATACAAAAATCAATTCAACTGTTGTAGTCAATTGCATGATTCACAGATATTTAGTGTGTGAGTGAAACTATTAACATGTCATCCCATTCAACCTTTCAACCCTGAAGTGATTATTGGAACAGCCCAATGAACTTGGTGACCTGCATCGTTTGGAAACTCTTATCTTCTCTCCATCCTGTATCGCTTGAGAAATACGGCAGACTCAAATTGTCATGAAACTCAAAATGCGACAAAGCGGGTATTATTCGAGGAGATACTCTCACATGGGTAAACGTTAGGAAACTATATGGGGAATAGACAAGACACTTGCCCCTGGTGTTGTGATTATCTAATGCCACCTACAGGCTACAGCGCGGATGTGAGAGATCAAAAGTAGTAAACAGGGTAAATAGCGCGGACGCTGTCAGCTGGTCAGAGGCGAAGCGTCTTTGTCTATTTGGGGAATAGAACGTTATCATTCTACATGGCACAGTCCGTTGAAAACGATTCTCTGAAGAAACAATAATATCAGTTTGAATTTCTATACCGTCATTGGGTCATGGGGCTGTGTGAGACTTGTCACTGCTGACACTTGAATTTTCGTTATCATGATCGTGGCTGGGCATGGCCCTGGAGCTCCCATGTCGCGGTTAACAGGTTAAGCACTGGTGTTTCAACTGGATACCACACACATCTTCCGCTCTCATAAATGTACACACCATCTGGCTCGGGGTTAAGGTTGACTTGCCGCTTACGTCTCTTAGATGCCATGATCTACTACCTGAATTAATAAGGCTAATCCGAGCCGAAAAGGCCAAAGAAAAAGTTGTTGTGAACATGTTCCTTTCATAGCGCATGCGCAGCGCGGTACAATTGGGAGCATGCATTAATTTTTTTATTTTTGGGGGGTCATCAAAGTTATCGCGCCCATAAGCAAATAAAAAGGTGACAATTTTGTTCATGGTTTGTTGAATAATAGTTCTTCTGAGGGTTCTATGGGTGGTGGCCTCGTTTAGGTTCTTAGGAAGTGTTAATATATTCCAAGGATCACCGACGGATGTCATTAGAAGACAAAATGTCAAGAGCCGAGTCTTCAATCTTCGTAAAATTTCGAAATCAGTTTTGTTTTACATATTTCAGGACAAGATGGCATTAATTTCACTCATATAAACCTCTTCTGTCTCTTTTGAAACGTATTTAAATATTTGTTGAAGCGTATAGTACCACTCGTGCTCGATGGGATTCGATATATCTTGATTAATCAGTCGATCATGCCTATTACAAGGAGATTTTGAATGAATAATGGGATTTGTTAAGTTCAATATTCACAGATTAACTCATCCTGCCAATCAACTCTCATACGGGGTTATCGTTTCACATATCATTCCCAAAGAGAGTAGATTTACTTCTTGAATAATATTCTATATCCTTATTTTGTTTCATAATTTAAGCATTTGTTATCCGCATATATGCGGGAATTGATATCGCATTGATGTACATGATTTTACGCCTACTTTTATAAGAATTTTGTATACACGATGAAAAGTACTTGATTGTTTGTCCATACCAGAGAGGTTTATCGTTTCCGTTCATGTCATCAGAAAATCGATTCCTTTTGCGCGACAGCTGTTTTTCCGTTGACGTTCTTATACTTAACGATGACATCCATTATTTCGTAAAACAAATGGACAATAATTAAATTGACATCTAATTCGACCGGGCCATTTACTCACTGAATCTGTCATCGTATCAATAGGCTGACGGGGGTGTCTTCCAGTAGCCAGAGGGCGCTACTGTCATCCTATGGCATACGCATGACGGCGACTCCCAGTATCCTATTGTATACGCTGACTCCAGTTGTATCGGATGCATCTGGTTATTTGACTGTTAGAAATAAGGAGGGCGGGGATGTTGGTCGGTAGCGGGGCAGATGTTTTTTTGTGCGGTGGTGACCATAGGTACTCATATTAACAAGTATCTCGTGTTATTCAAAGCTGTTAAAGCGCTCGGAAGCTTGACTTAGGGAACCGAGCGCCTATGATTGATATACTCATTTGAACATAACATAACATGATGAAATTGAGCTTTCGAATGATGATGCGATACACTCATGGCGAATGATCAATTATTTACAATCAACTGGTCTTGATTAGGAAAATATGGAGTGGATCCGTAACTAGGAATATGCAAATTGCATATTCGTGTTAACCTACCAACCAGCAGCCCGCCATCCCCACAAAGGGAACCCGCCTAATTGGGTGGCACACTATGCAAATAGTACTATTTGCATATGTTATAATGGCCGAAATTAACCCTGCTTCAGAGCTGCTACACTTACCATCCGCAATGGAAAACAGACAAACTGTAAAATGACCAGCGTAAGTTATCTACGATATATCGATTAATTACTTTATGGATTTTGGTCAAAAAAGATCACGGTAAATATCTTATTGTCGGGTTCATTAGATATAATTTAGCTCAACATAGGCTTTATTAACCTCATGTGACAAATGTTTAATATTATTACCCTTAAAACTAAGTTATTTAATTGTTGATAGTATGTTTAAATGAGAGCTTACCTTAAAGGCTACCTACATTATGGCGTGACATGCATTAACGTATTTCTTATGACTGGTCGATTAACTAGCCATTGAAAAAACTAAAGATGTATCAATAACACCTACGAACATTGCACATTACGTGCCACTGCAGGGTGCTGTGTGAATGACTGAGTCATTGATGCCATGGATCGATGAGGCTGTGTTCCGTCGAAACATAACGAGTAATATTTTGCCATTATTAACTCCAGAATTGGCCTAGCATCAAAGTGATTTAACTCCCTTTGCTTTACATATGACTCAGGTATAAAAATCAAACAAAGATATGCAAAAACTGAGGGAATTATATATCGACACTGTGCAGAGTAACATCAGAACGATTGGTGTCTTATAGATAAATCTTAGTGTGTGTAGTCACACCTGCCATCGATATTTTGAAGGGGAATTGTAAATTTATGTACGGTATGTATTATTACGCTTGTCACTGACGTGAATATTTATTTGAATATCTGGTTACTTTATTGACAATTTGATTAATGAATAATGCTTATGCATTATGAGTATAGTGATGCAATACCCACTACAGCGTATTCTAATATATTATATCGAGGGTTTCGAAATCGTAATTTGATTATTGGCGGAATGCTTTTACTTTTGTGAGCGAGTTATGCATGTTTCTAGTTATACGTTACTTGGATGAGTAATGTCTAAAGGAAAGAGTACGTACGTCATGGCGCATACCATAAGATACTTAATTCATCAAACTTGGCATAGAAATAAATAATGTGCAGGGCTCGCTGCACAAAAAGTCCTCGTAGCCAATGCAAGTAAGGAAACGCGCCAACAACCATATTTGCATGAAAATTGGTGAATTGTTACAAAGGCAAGAAACAACAAGTGCATAACACAAATCAGCCACTAATTGTAGTTGCCACTACTGCTTATTCTATTGATAATAAAATACTAACCAGTTAGAACATTGGTGTCTGCATTATTCTCTGACGCCGAGTAGATGCTAAAATTGCAAATTGAAGTCCTTCGTAGACATCACTGCTCCGATTTTGCACCCTCAAGCATAAAACAATTGCATCATTAATTTAATTTGACTGATGGAAGATAATTCTGCCTATAAATATGCATAAATATTGTTATCCATTTAAAAGAGACAGGTGTTATCAGATAATGTGCTTTGGACTGCGCAACGAAAAGAAATAAATGATGTATACAATCAATTTATGTATGCATATGCAGATATACATATTTGCATGAATAAGCATGTATTGGTGCCTCTGGAGAACATCATGCACAGACGTCAACTGACATCAGTCGCTGAAGAAAAACATCTGTAAATGAAAGCATTCATTACCACGCGCATTATTTTTGTTTCATACAATGGTAGTCTTATCATTAAAATTGAAATAAATCTGTACCTGGGAAAGTGTGATTTGGTAAGTGCACACTTAAATGTAGCGTCTAGATTTCGTCTCTAGCATTCAATTATATTGTCGGTTTCTAGTGGATAATTGCAGATAAAATGCGACCCACTCTGAACACTGTCCTCTGTTTTAGCATGTATCTGGTCAAGAATTTACCGCGGTCCATATTAGGCTGCTATTTATCAATGCATATACGTAGCATAGGCTTCTCAATTCGCACCAGTCGACACATAATGATTTTCTGTAGTATAGCAATAAACGACTGATGAATGTACAAAATTAATAAACCCTGCCAGGTCAATTTCGCTTGAGGTCGAGCTCAATTTTGTTTGAGGTGTATATTTTGCTTAACATTTTTTCATATCTCGCTCAATTAGTCTTAAGCTGAATTCTCCAATCAGCCGGGTTCATCTGGACAAGATACTTCCTGGGTAGCAAGATGATCATTTGAGAAGAAAAAGGTCAACCTGGTTTATACCTGACTGCATGTTCGGCAGCATACCACGACGCAAGGAGACAACGGAAAGCGGCGTTTGACTGTAGTGTCAACATGAAAATCTGGGTTCAGCGATTGCGAAATTGTGAAGAACGTGGCAGAGAAACAAGCAGATGATAAGATGAAGTGCCGCGTCACTGATTATGGTTTATTTGCGCTCGAGTGTCGCTACAATCAGTTATGCAAAACTAACAATATACAAAATATCCGTTATATTGGCGCACCATCCAGCAATATGGATGGGCAATTAGCCGGGCTCATGGCTCATCGTAACGCCTTTCCAACAGTTTCCCAACTGTGCTAAGCCTAGTATATTAGAATGTATGAAATTTGGCGACGAGAATTATAAGCATAGCGTGAATGCCCTGGGAAGACAAAATATATATGTTTATATTTATATATACATGAATTTACATATGTATGTATACATGTATATATATGTATACATATATATATATTTACATATATATTCATAGGTTTATATATATATGTAAATATACACATATATATATATATATATGTATATTTATATATATATACATATATATTTATATATAAATATATGTGCTAATTTATATATATATATATATGAATATATATATATATATATATATATATAAATGTATATAATGTATGTATATATACATATATACTTATACACTTAAATATATATATACATAAAAATACATGCATAAATCAATATATACACATATGCATTAATAATATATATATATAATATATATATATATATTTATATATTATATATATATATATTATATATATATATATAATATATATATATATATATATCTCTCTCCTCTCTCTCTCTCTCTCTCTCTCTCTCTCTCTCTCTCTCTCTCTCTCTCTCTCTCTCTCTCTCTCTCTCTCTCTCTCTCTCTCTCTCTCTCTCTCTCTCTCTCTCTCTCTCTCTCTCTCTCTCTCTCTCTCTCTCTCTCTCTCTCTCTCTCTCTCTCTCTCTCTCTCTCTCTCTCTCTCTCTCTCTCTCTCTCTCTCTCTCTCTCTCTCTCTCTCTCTCTCTCTCTCTCTCTCTCTCTCTCTCTCTCTCTCTCTCTCTCTCTCTCTCTCTCTCTCTCTCTCTCTCTCTCTCTCTCTCTCTCTCTCTCTCTCTCTCTCTCTCTCTCTCTCTCTCTCTCTCTCTCTCTCTCTCTCTCTCTCTCTCTCTCTCTCTCTCTCTCTCTCTCTCTCTCTCTCTCTCTCTCTCTCTCTCTCTCTCTCTCTCTCTCTCTCTCTCTCTCTCTCTCTCTCTCTCTCTCTCTCTCTCTCTCTCTCTCTCTCTCTCTCTCTCTCTCTCTCTCTCTCTCTCTCTCTCTCTCTCTCTCTCTCTCTCTCTCTCTCTCTCTCTCTCTCTCTCTCTCTCTCTCTCTCTCTCTCTCTCTCTCTCTCTCTCTCTCTCTCTCTCTCTCTCTCTCTCTCTCTCTCTCTCTCTCTCTCTCTCTCTCTCTCTCTCTCTCTCTCTCTCTCTCTCTCTCTCTCTCTCTCTCTCTCTCTCTCTCTCTCTCTCTCTCTCTCTCTCTCTCTCTCTCTCTCTCTCTCTCTCTCTCTCTCTCTCTCTCTCTCTCTCTCTCTCTCTCTCTCTCTCTCTCTCTCTCTCTCTCTCTCTCTCTCTCTCTCTCTCTCTCTCTCTCTCTCTCTCTCTCTCTCTCTCTCTCTCTCTCTCTCTCTCTCTCTCTCTCTCTCTCTCTCTCTCTCTCTCTCTCTCTCTCTCTCTCTCTCTCTCTCTCTCTCTCTCTCTCTCTCTCTCTCTCTCTCTCTCTCTCTCTCTCTCTCTCTCTCTCTCTCTCTCTCTCTCTCTCTCTCTCTCTCTCTCTCTCTCTCTCTCTCTCTCTCTCTCTCTCTCTCTCTCTCTCTCTCTCTCTCTCTCTCTCTCTCTCTCTCTCTCTCTCTCTCTCTCTCTCTCTCTCTCTCTCTCTCTCTCTCTCTCTCTCTCTCTCTCTCTCTCTCTCTCTCTCTCTCTCTCTCTCTCTCTCTCTCTCTCTCTCTCTCTCTCTCTCTCTCTCTCTCTCTCTCTCTCTCTCTCTCTCTCTCTCTCTCTCTCTCTCTCTCTCTCTCTCTCTCTCTCTCTCTCTCTCTCTCTCTCTCTCTCTCTCTCTCTCTCTCTCTCTCTCTCTCTCTCTCTCTCTCTCTCTCTCTCTCTCTCTCTCTCTCTCTCTCTCTCTCTCTCTCTCTCTCTCTCTCTCTCTCTCTCTCTCTCTCTCTCTCTCTCTCTCTCTCTCTCTCTCTCTCTCTCTCTCTCTCTCTCTCTCTCTCTCTCTCTCTCTCTCTCTCTCTCTCTCTCTCTCTCTCTCTCTCTCTCTCTCTCTCTCTCTCTCTCTCTCTCTCTCTCTCTCTCTCTCTCTCTCTCTCTCTCTCTCTCTCTCTCTCTCTCTCTCTCTCTCTCTCTCTCTCTCTCTCTCTCTCTCTCTCTCTCTCTCTCTCTCTCTCTCTCTCTCTCTCTCTCTCTCTCTCTCTCTCTCTCTCTCTCTCTCTCTCTCTCTCTCTCTCTCTCTCTCTCTCTCTCTCTCTCTCTCTCTCTCTCTCTCTCTCTCTCTCTCTCTCTCTCTCTCTCTCTCTCTCTCTCTCTCTCTCTCTCTCTCTCTCTCTCTCTCTCTCTCTCTCTCTCTCTCTCTCTCTCTCTCTCTCTCTCTCTCTCTCTCTCTCTCTCTCTCTCTCTCTCTCTCTCTCTCTCTCTCTCTCTCTCTCTCTCTCTCTCTCTCTCTCTCTCTCTCTCTCTCTCTCTCTCTCTCTCTCTCTCTCTCTCTCTCTCTCTCTCTCTCTCTCTCTCTCTCTCTCTCTCTCTCTCTCTCTCTCTCTCTCTCTCTCTCTCTCTCTCTCTCTCTCTCTCTCTCTCTCTCTCTCTCTCTCTCTCTCTCTCTCTCTCTCTCTCTCTCTCTCTCTCTCTCTCTCTCTCTCTCTCTCTCTCTCTCTCTCTCTCTCTCTCTCTCTCTCTCTCTCTCTCTCTCTCTCTCTCTCTCTCTCTCTCTCTCTCTCTCTCTCTCTCTCTCTCTCTCTCTCTCTCTCTCTCTCTCTCTCTCTCTCTCTCTCTCTCTCTCTCTCTCTCTCTCTCTCTCTCTCTCTCTCTCTCTCTCTCTCTCTCTCTCTCTCTCTCTCTCTCTCTCTCTCTCTCTCTCTCTCTCTCTCTCTCTCTCTCTCTCTCTCTCTCTCTCTCTCTCTCTCTCTCTCTCTCTCTCTCTCTCTCTCTCTCTCTCTCTCTCTCTCTCTCTCTCTCTCTCTCTCTCTCTCTCTCTCTCTCTCTCTCTCTCTCTCTCTCTCTCTCTCTCTCTCTCTCTCTCTCTCTCTCTCTCTCTCTCTCTCTCTCTCTCTCTCTCTCTCTCTCTCTCTCTCTCTCTCTCTCTCTCTCTCTCTCTCTCTCTCTCTCTCTCTCTCTCTCTCTCTCTCTCTCTCTCTCTCTCTCTCTCTCTCTCTCTCTCTCTCTCTCTCTCTCTCTCTCTCTCTCTCTCTCTCTCTCTCTCTCTCTCTCTCTCTCTCTCTCTCTCTCTCTCTCTCTCTCTCTCTCTCTCTCTCTCTCTCTCTCTCTCTCTCTCTCTCTCTCTCTCTCTCTCTCTCTCTCTCTCTCTCTCTCTCTCTCTCTCTCTCTCTCTCTCTCTCTCTCTCTCTCTCTCTCTCTCTCTCTCTCTCTCTCTCTCTCTCTCTCTCTCTCTCTCTCTCTCTCTCTCTCTCTCTCTCTCTCTCTCTCTCTCTCTCTCTCTCTCTCTCTCTCTCTCGAACAACAGTGATAACTATCGATCGATAGATCTTAGTAGTATCATAGGGAAACTGTTAGATAATTTGATTATTGATCATCAAAGTGAAGTATTGAAATCGAGTAGTTTACAATTTGGGTATAAACTGTCACACTCCACAACACAGTGCACTTTTGTATTAAAGAAAATCATAGTGATTATGTGAGTGAATTCTCCCCATGTTATGTCATAATATTGGACACTTCCAAAATGTTTGATCGAGTTAATTGTATGCAGTTGTTTGGTGTATTAAACTCCTAGTATACATGTTTACGCAGCAAACGTCAAGAGTTTAGTAGACCAATAGATTCTCTGACAATTTTAATTGTACTAATGGAGTCAAACAAGGGCCTGTTTTGTCTCCCAATTTGTTCGGTGTATATAACAACGAACTATTGTCACGACTCTCTAAAACAGGAATCGGGTGCACTGAGCTACACTAACGACGTCGCTCTCATTGCGGTCAAATCCATCCTTAAAATATGCGAAGAGTATGCTGAAGAATATAATGTCATATCCAATGCATCAAAAAGCAATTTGTTGCATTTTAATTATGCGATATGAATCTAATACTGAATAGCGTTAAATCAAATGTTAGTGAACATGCTGTCTATCTTCGATCCTATATAGGAAGAAATTCCGAATAATTGAATATACATGCTGCATGTGGTGATGTTGTGTCGAAAACTGATATGTAGATGTCAAGATTTGGTCACTGTTGCGTTAATGTTCGTAACACACTATTTTGACAAATATTGCACAAGTTTTTATGGATCCCCATTAGGGACGTTTTTTGGCAATTCATTTAAACGCTTTGTTGCACTTGGCGCAAATGTATCCGCCATATATGGAAACTGCACCCTAGGTCAATGTATATTCCTTATTAGCTGGTATGCCACTTTTAATGTTGCAAGTAGTACAAATGATTTTGTATCGGCGGCTAGCCGAATATATGCCTTTAGTAATTGCAATGTCGCAAATGATATAAGATATTGTATGTGTATCGTTAATCTTAAAACTGCCATGATTTACGACCAGGCCCTTACTTTTAATGACATTTCGAGCAAGCTTAGTCTACCGAACATTGATCAAGAGAGATTGAATTTTGTAAATAACAAACAAGAGTTAATAAATAACAAATAATAGCTTTGTGTGGCCCGTGAATGTGAATATAGTTCCCATTTCTCGCACGAAGATATCAAAGTTCTACTTAACTTTATATGCACATTATGATGGCACCCCACTCTTTGTTAAATAATAGCACTTTAACCAACATATGCTTGTGTTACAAGCAATGTAAAAAGAAATAATGGGTGTCAGTCATTAGGCAAACGTGATTTGACTAACTGAATTTCGATCAACTTTCATATATGGCAGAAGCATGATGTTTCTCTTTAATACATTTGGAAATGAACCTTGACTCGAAATATCGATGCAGATTCGATGAAAACTCAACAATTTGTTTCTCAAGTTTATAGATGTTATGTTGATATACATCAACTGATAAAGTGTGATTCCGCAGTGTTAGATCGGCCCTTCTTTTAAAACAAAGCCAATAATAACAGTGTTTTATGACGTGCTTGTTTCATGTAATTAGCCATGAAAGCACTTATTGTCGTTCAAAGTTAGCCACATTATTCTTGCTTTCAGTTGAACTTCTAGACCAAATTTTCTAATTAGCAGCAGGTACAAAACTAAAAGCAACAAAATATGGATGGCAGATCAGTGACGCGAGTGGATAATTCTTTTATGGCAAACCCGGGAAGGTAGCATACAATAGAACGTTATCGAGGGACTTTGCCTTCAGGTGCTTGTTATATATATTCCATACGTACTGTTAGTGTTATTTAGATGTTCCATTACACAAATCAATGCTAGCTATGAAGAGTTTTATAAATTAATCGATCGATTGCTTATTTTATATCCATTTAGGGTCAAAATACCCAGCAACACGTTGTATCATACTAACGCAAGTGCTATGTTCACACAGGTAACAGATATCTATTTGGTGTGAGAGCATTCATAACATCTTTAAGTATTGACTGTTAATATCATGATATGCATTGTGTATTATGCAAGTTATACTAGTTGTACAATATTGCGTGGAGGCTAATGTTCACCTCTATAAAACTACACATGCTTACCAAGATGAGCCATGGTCTCTTTAATAGGGCTGTGTTTATTGCTCTCCACTAGTAAAGGCTACTTAGAAATATATTGCAGTTATCTGAGAATGAGTCTCAAAGGGTGTGAAATGAGCTTATTGGCTTTGTACCCCCTCGTGTTGCCAAAAAGACGTAACAACTCCGCTGATAAATGTCCAGAATATATCAAATCAAATTACCAATTGACATGTAATCAAGGTCTAGTGGGACATGCGTTGATCCATATACACTGAGACTAATTGCATCATTTTATGCCAACCACTATTATTTTGACATGTTGCGCTTGTTAACTTGTTAGTAAGTGATTGCGGATATTTGTACAGACAGGACATGCTAAAGGTTCCTCTTGGATGTGTGAGGTAATATGCACCATCACTCAATGACTTCGAATTCAACTTAGTTCAAATCTCCTCCTTTGTAATGATCCCTATCGAATTATAATGATAACGACGTACCAAAAATCAATTTGACTGGGTCTTTTGAAGTCTGTTTGTTTAATGAAGTCTGTTTGTTTAATACTGTTAAACAGAACCTTTTTACGTGCGAGACAATCTCTCCAAATTCAATAGTTACTACTATTTGGAAAGGAAAAGTTCCTTAAGGGTAATGTGGTATTTGTCCCTGGAGGATGGTCATTTTCCACCAAACCAATTTGTTTAGCATACAGCAGAACAAAGTTTGAGATCCTCCGAACGAGTCCAGAAATCTTCGATGAACAAGGATATCCCGTTACAGACAGAAAGGAACTCTAACCACGCTTGCACGTCTGCTCTTGATGATGAGGTTTGCTTCCCTTTACTGTCAAGTCGATTATCCTGTGAAGGAAGGCACGACCTGGTTGAATCACTCGACACGCAAAGTTCAAAACCCCTACCAAGGATTGTATTTTCCTTAGAGTGACATTTTCCTTGTTTTAAATTGCGTAAGGAGAGCGACACACTTTTGCACCTTGTCCATATGTAGTTTTGCCTGCATTGCCAATAAGTCAAGCACAATGCCATGAGCAGTTAATCTAGTATGTGGCTTAGACCAGAGACATTGAGCTTATTATAGGCTGTCTATTGTAAGATTTCTAAACTGCTGCATGACGTGCGGCATCCCATTGGCAAGCATTTGTCAAAATGCAGTTTTTCATTAAATTGGAAACCTAACAGGTGTCTATCCTCGGGCCTTACTGGTATAATGCGAAAAGCTTCTTCTATATCACATTTAGCCAATGCGCAACCTGAATCGAAAGCTTGAACTAACTGAATTGCACTGAAATTGTATTTAGGGTCTATGAAAGACGAAAATTTCGGCTCCGAGAATCAGCCTATATTTGGTTACTTCATTTTTGGGTGCAACGCCTAAAGGGGAAACCACAAAGTTTGGAGAAGCAGGAGATGCATAGGGCCCAGAAATCCTGCCGAGCTGAAGCCCATTTCGTATCATCTTTTGCACCACTTGCGGAAATTGCTGAACACTTTTGTGATTTTTTGTTAATTGAGTTTGTAATGGGCTTTGGTATCGAATGCCGAAATCAAACGGAAAACCCTGTAAAATATAGTGTAAGGTAGACGCGTGATACCCAGACAGGAACTGCTCCAATAGGTCAATGTTTACTGGCGTGACCATTTCTTTTGCAGGCTGTGGGGCAATTCGGGGTTGACCGTTACCCTGACTGTTTTGTGGGGCCCCTGACACTTGTAGCAGAAATGAGTGTTTTGAAAGCGGCACTGTTTGTTGTTACATTGACCAAATCACTGGTAGGCCCAGCCAGTGTCTGGACAAAAGGGCTGCTGCTGTTGTCATATACGCCCTGTGCTGAAAGCCCTGGAGAGGAGTGGCCTGGTCGGGGTATATTGTAGCGCGAGGTGCGAGGCCTCAGTGTAAAGTATGAGGTCAGCATGGCCCCACGTTAGGCTAGGGTCAAACTACTTTGACCACCGAAAGTTGTCATCATAGTGGCGCCATGCCTCTGCGCCGTAGCCATATATTGTAGCTGCTCCCATGCAATAGATGCATATATTTCAAACGCTTCAGCCCATTCCCTAATTGAGAGCAATTGTTTATTTCTTTACCATCCTAGGGTTTATTTGATATGGGATTGACAAGCTCCTGCATGTGAACAAAACACCCTTCCTATTTTATGCGTACCCATTAGAGCAGAGAGTCTCACAGAATGTGTGTGTTGGAGCCTTAGACTCAGTGTCCTGCAATTCACTTGAACCTGAAATCGACGCCAATGCCTGGTTAACCACTTCTTGTTTCTGCGCTAACATTGGCGGCGTAGGCGATGGCTGTGGTTGAGACACCGCGGGAGTAGGGAATGATGGGAGAAGCCCATCACGACGCATCCTAGAATAGATACTATCAATGAGGGTCTCCTGGTTGATATGGAATTCCGCTGCGGGTAACTGAGGCATCCATGGAAAAGCTGGGAAAGGGAATGACTGTAGCGACATCAGCTTCGGTGCCAGCAGAAGTAGAGGGGCCATCAGACTGGTCTACTGTGACTGCCGAACATTCCCGTCTAGTCTTCCGTGTTGGTGGCATTCTGAGAACATACATGCCCAAAGCAGACGAAGTTTTGCATAAATTTGACCAATACAAAAGGGATGTGAATGTACTGTGGCACAGCCTGCCACAGCCCCAACACAACCTTTTTTTTCTTAGGGAAAGTATTAATGGTATGTGTTAATTACAACACTGGCACAAATACTGTATAAATAGTGCTATGCCAGCTTAAAAAAACATCATTGGCGCACAACAACTAGGTCAGATATAAAGAATACAAACAAGGCAAATGCAGATCCAAACTTCGCAATCCAGCCAAAGAGGGGCTTGCAACTGGCCATAATAAATGAGGGAAATGATATTGCTAAGTGTTAAGAACAACACTTGCGCAATATTCTCCCTAACCCAAATCTAAACTGTCTGCTTGCCCATCTGATCATGCAGAATTGCGGTGCCTAGATGGCATGGCTATCGAACTGTAACACATAACAGCTTTGGCGGAAAACATAAGCCTTGCAAACAAACAATGGTTTTCATACCAAACAAATATGTGCATCAAACTTTATGAACAGCTGCAACATTACCATAGAGACAAAAAGAGAACTTATTACATGACCATAATTGATATTAGTGTTGGCTGACTTCTCTGAAACTCACTACAATTCTCTTGGTTTTATTGCACGGATAATTGCACTCCTTATACCATTGAATAGTTTTTTGTTTACATAGGTATTGAAATGCATGCCATCGCTCAAGAATTATGACTTGCAAGGGTGGGCCAAACCACGAAGCGAAGCAAACTGAGTTGAGTTTCCCGGGTAGTCGTTGATCATGAAATGAAGGTGCTTGTTTTCTTCAAGTACTTTGTCACAGGTAACTCTGTAGTAGACTTGGCCAATCACAACTGTTGTGACATGATAGGATTTGATGATAAGCTTGGCAATGGCCAACAAATCTCCCGCAACAGCCACGGATTGATACGACTGGTTGCACCGGTCATTGTTACCTAACTGAAGGAACACGACCCTCCAGACCCGGGACCCTAATCAGCCATGTACATGAAGTATTTTTGATTTTGGGCCACGACTGTTAGCACCTCCAAACCCATGAAACAAAACTTTGTCCTCATTGAAACTAAGATTGTGCGTTTGCACGCCATTTCTCGCCACATTATCGCTCAAACGGCGTACGTTTGAATGTTTGATGATGGCAACAGCCATAATAAATAGGAAAATAAGTCACTTTTGCAGCCAAATAAGTTTTATATTACCTTGTTAAGTCCTGTACGAAACTAGTCGAAGTGGCCAAGTTGCAGGAATGAGTCGGCGAGGAGGAGAAAAAAAATGTGGAAAACCACAATGAAAGCTTTAATGAAAACTTTTTGATGCTAATTTTCCCAAATGGCAAGCGCGAAGAGAAGGCCACGTGACTGGAGCAACGACTGTGGTTAGATGGTCGCTACCGCCCCTTGCGGGAGTGAAGCGATTTACCAACTTGGAGCGCGAGATGTAGAAAACCGCCGGGAACAACCATCATGAGGCACAAGCCTTCACATAAAATACAGACTTTATATACTAAACGTGGTTATTTCTTTATTTTGCAAACAAATCATCAAATATTTCTGGTAAGAAGTCATGGTAATACTAATACATGAATACTGACACACAATATTGATATAGCTGATATATGCTAATAACTTTAGGTTCGCTGAATAACTTTCCGATCTGATCTCTATACTCTACGAGACTAATTGTTTCCATTTTGCGTTTTAGTAGGATAAGCAATTAATTCAAGTGTGTTTTTGAAGCATTATACCATATCACATCGAAATATATGAAATACGGACACACAATATGTAATACATAGTTATTAAGGAATGTCTATATACTTTACATCAAATATTATTGATGATGTCTAAATCCTTTGGCGATTGTTTGATGTTATATGCTGAATACGATGCTTCCCCTTTTTGTCGATATCAACCCCTAAAATCCTAGTTTGTAATAGATAATCGGTAGTAACACTCTTGGCGGAAAGGCACAAACTGGGGTGTATTACCTTTTTGTTCCAAACAAAATTGAGTTTGCTTTATGTTCAGAGATAATAATTTTGATCTCAACCATTCTGATACCTTTGCTATTGCATGGTTTGCGACCGTCAGTGAATTTGCTATGCTTTTATGATTAATGAATAAGTTTGTACCACTGCTTGTTAGTGTGGTCATATAATATATGTGTGTTTTTGGTTCCATGATTTTAATTTACGATACAAATGATAGTCCTAAATTAATTAAACATTTATTTAATTCATTCATTATAACAGCGTTATTCTAGATCGATTCCCCTTTCAGTACAACATATTTTACTGTTAGCTGCAGTCTGCTTGATACCAATAAATTCCTTTAATACCCTTCATGACATTTTCAAATAAGTTTTGTATGTTTCGAAATTTGATTACTTAAATGAATTCGCAATATCGAAAAAAGAAATGCAAAACATTCTGTGAAGATTAGTCCCGGCAGAAATAACCAATCTTTTTGGAAAATCTTTGACTTATCAACGGATGAATTAGGAAAGGTAGCTTTGGCAACATACAACTTACACGGTGAAATTGAATCAGGATTATGCCTCCTTGGGATCACAAAGGTATGAAATTCAGGAGGCGATAATATAGCGACGAGCTGTCGCAGATACTGCGATAAGGGCTAAACCCGCCACGTGTGCTTAAACTCGCAACCTCTTTTTTACAAGGAGATATTAAACTGCGAATAATTCAGGGCATTCCTATTCAAACATTCCAAATTATATGTATGTTTGCATGTGCTCAGATTATGAATGGTATTTGTAACATATGCTGCATACAAAATGGTTTGTTTGGCAGGTTATTAACGGATTTATTCCTCATGCTTTTGAATTATTTAAGTATATGCATCAATAAATACTTTTTTGCATGGGATACCTATAGTGACGTCATTTTTTGCAGCTTCATTGCTAATGATAAAGTCCAAGTGCACTACCGATCCATTGATATACCGGGTAAGGTGCAACACAATGGCTGTTAAAGCTTCCCATCAAATTATTCTTTAAAAGTTCGTATTCAAATGGGGAAAATATTTAGCTTACATCCGTCACATTACTGTCTGTATGTATGATATGCAACATGACATGGCTATCGACAGTTGTTTGAATAAATAATGTAATGAAAACACCCAAAGTAAAGCAGCAAAAGAGTCCACTCTACAAAATGGAACAAGCATAATTACACTGAAGTAAGTTCGGATACTTTTTGAATAGTGTGAAATATTGTTGATGTGAAATGTCTTTCTGTTTTGCTTTACCTTCTTTAACTTCTGAATACTGCTCCGTCACTTGGCTTTGAAGTTTTGCCTTGCTGCAATTAATGAATGTTTATAATATAGAAGGAACTTAAGAATTGATGGAAACACTTGGTTCTTTTGTGTTAGTACTCTGAGTATTCGTGCTACGGACAGAACATCATTTGTTACTGAAAGGATGCCATCTATCATATGAATGCAGTTATTGGGAATAATTGTTGTTGCATGATGTGAAAATCACTATATCAACTTTATGGGACTGTATGAGCAATGAAAGATACAAAATATGTATATAACATTGTATTTCTAGTGCAATATTTATACAAAGACTTGTACACATGACATCATATTTCGCTAGAAGCAATGTCTTTCACATGTGCAACTGTAAAACTGATTAGCATGTTAGTTCAAGAGTAACACCAGTGTAAAAGCCTATTAACGGTAATGTGCACTGATCAGTCAATTATAGTTGAGAGACCTCATTTTGTGATATCGCATTGACAATAATTAGTAATTTTCTAATTTGAATGCCACTTGAAGATCATTACTATTAAAGGGTTGTTTTAAGCTCGTGTGTCGCGCATGATCATGTCAATTGTCATAATGGAAGTGCAGTGGGTCTGCAGATAAGACACTTTAGGCAAGGTATGTGTGAACCCACCCTCTAGCCATTATTACTTGATCATAGTTACACCAAATTGAATAACAGTATATCAGTTTCAAAATCACACAATACACGCATAAACGTGGATTATTGTCACATCCACACCATCATACCGACCATTTAACATTTCCCATCCATACTAAATTCATGTGCATACTCTTCAATGATTTTAGGTCCTGACAAAACATTTAAAATGTTGTATGAAGATGACGCTCTGTTCAGTATTCATGAAAGGACATTAAAAACGAATTTGAAACGGATCGGATGTGACAACCCCAAGTGATTAGCCCCTCTTTATATTTGTAAAACACATGATAGAGCAGGAAAGTCATCCACATTGATACCCATTGAAAGCACCAACAGAACAGCACTTTGTTCTTATTCAACTGTAGGTCCATTCTATTCTTGGCGACAATCCATTTCACAGTGACTCCAGTAGAATTGCATTTTATGCTTATTGTGGGCATTTACATTCCGATTCATTTGTCTCCTTTTATGAAGATAGTGACCAATCAGATTAATTAATTGGTGATTCTGAAAGAGACCAGGCAGAGTTCATTTCAGAGCGCGTCATTGCGTCATTTTACCCATTTTTTACCCAAATGACCCACATATGCAACCGTCGTGCGTCCAATTGGACGCAAAACAAACATTGTGGTAATCTGCATGCATATTCAGTAAACGCAGAAAGTCATATCGTTCAATGAATCTACACCCTACACGTAAAGTGCCGAATATCAATTCAAACGGGTTCGTCGATTTCCGTAGCAAGGCGTCTGTCAAGCTGGTTTCATCACAAAGTCAAAGAAGTCACTTTCTATCAAAGATCAGTTTATTCATAACTTAGTAAACAACCTAGAGTAAAAGGTCCGCCCCCCCTGCAGCCACCAATTTACTTAATGCTTTTGGAGTATTGGGCATGAGACCCATCACTTTCTTGTCAAACACTGAACTGGATTCATGGGGCAATGACAACATTGAAACTTTCCTGAAGCATTATGGTGAACAGAAGACAAGGAAAAACATAACCAGGGAGGCTATTGTAGATTCACAGGCTACTAGAAATGAAAAGAAGGAACTCAAAACACTGGTTAGAAGTCAGGATTACCCCAGAGACAAGATCAGGGTGCTGTGGGGTTGTCCCAAAATCTATGCAAAGTAGCACCTCTTGCATTGACAGCCCCCTGTCGCACTGCAGAGTATGAGAGGGGGTTTAGTGTGCAAAACCAGATAAAGTCCACCTTCAGAAACAGATTCGGAGAACAAAGACTGGAGGACCTGATAACTGTGTCTGTTGAGGGGCCTGACATTCATGATGAAAAGAACACTGAAAACAATGAAGACAAATCAATTTTAATAGTCTCTGACTGGACCCACTCTGTAGTCAGATGTGGGACCACTAGTTGTCCCACTTGGAGTTAAGATGACCCACATTGAAGGTACGAGTGGGACATCGGTCTCACATTACAGTAAAGCTGGAATGAACTCTGAGACCATGTTAGCACCCTCTAAGTTGTAGACTTATGCTCTTCTGTCATATGCCATGTGTCACAACGTAATTGGGTGTGGTAGCTCAGTCCAATCTTTTATGTATGACCATGTTGAGATTATATTTGCTATAGATCCATTTAATTTGTGCTAACATTGATGTTGGATCCCTATATTAGACGCTGTCGTTAGCTTATATCACTTGTGAACAACTGTGAAAGAACATTTGAATGAAAATATACTTATTATCAGAGGTTATATTTCATGGTAATTAACAATATTAATGACATTTATACTGATATATAGTGTTAGTGACATTCACAATAACTACATGCCCCCCTCCCCAAAGTCCCTTCTTAAAACGTCTTGCAGCTTGAAAAACAGCGACAACTAGCTTATTACACGCATCTGGGAGTTTATGGATTTCTATAAGTTGATTGTGTCAGCGGAAGAATCAATAACATCATGATATGCAGGATTCATGGTTCTTTGCAAGTCCATGCAACTTGACAAAACAGAAAACATTTACAAGCATTCGACTGTTTACGAATTTCCAACGTCCTGAAATGCAATGTTCATGCATCTTATATAACCAGGTTAATATTCAGCAAACACTTGTAGTGAACTATCATGATTGTTTACGTAAATACCAGCAGTTTTTAAGAGTATTAATTTATTCATAACTGAAGATAAAACAGAGATTGTCATGAAATTTCAAGTGTTTTTCGTCAGTGATGAACATTAGGAACGCTAGGTAGCACAAACTGGAGTTGTTATCATTAAGGAATAGTCAACGTTCCCTCTACAATCGAGAACAAATGGAGGCTGATGCATTAAGTTGATATTAAACCTTGTAAAATACATATGTAGTTATGATTGATGAGCTTTAACTAGAACATATGAAATAAAATGGACGAAGAGCCTACCGTCTGAACCTGCTTTGTTGTCACAATCGACTTGATCACGCCTCTCCTATGTTACGATAAGTACAAGATATATTTCTCCAGAATAAAACATTTACGGCAGCAATGTCGCACTCATGTATAATCTGGTGCTATAACGCGTGATCGATATTCAGATTTTTTATATGTCATGATCACAGTAGTTGTATGTGCATTTCGTGTGTTGCATAGACTGTATGATATCATCGTCAAATTCTGGATCGAACTGGTTTGCGATGAAATTTGATTGACCACGCATGTCGGGCGATCCTGATAGAAATGTATCACATCCAAGCTGTGGCGTGCGTCGGGCGGGTTATTCAATAGGGGATATAGACGTGGAAACAATCCGATGCGATGGAAATCACATTGAGGCAACGTGTCGAGTTGAAGTTCTCAACGAGTAAGAGCGGAAAGCCTTACCGGAGATTGGCGTTACAGAAAGAGTCATGGACGCAGATAATTATATTGTTTGCTGATAAATTGAAATGTACAATACGTCGAGCGCTGGATCTCGAGCAGAACGATAAATATCACTTGTGGGGCGATCAATATCTGATGCCTAGTGGATGGGTAATTTTTTCACTCATAGACCCTCAGTATTACAGGGGGCAGAGAGCCTGCCTTGTGGTTTATGTCTGACCCAAGCAGAGGTTCAAAACATGTTGACATGTAAGCTGATGTCACGAGTGCGCATGTCTATGTAATATGTTGAAAAGAACATAACAAGCAATGGAGGCATCAATCGCACCTTGGACCAGAGCATGATGACCGATGTGCAGAATTTTCCACTGAACAATCAATATTGTGCACATTTTGGTAAGGTGATGTGGTCAAAGACTGCATTGATACGGGACACGCATAAAAAGAAGGAGCGTCAATGTCCGCTGAAGGCCTTATTGGATTGTGTTTAGGATATGGCAAAAGTGACCGAGACTTTAGCTCCAATAGAATGAGGTGATGCGGGTGAAGTGACTTAGGCGATGGGTGTGGACTCTAGCGTCCATCAACCGGTCTCCATGCCATGAAGTGTGTAAGGTGGTGGGTATCGGAGTCAAGTCGTGAATGCCGATACCATGGCAACGTGTGGACGATGCATTTGAGACTCTGAGCTCAGTTGTTTGACAATAGAGCTTGAACAAGAGCTCGATCACCGTGTCATAAATCAACGCAATAAAGATATTGCCCTCAGAGCGTGCTGTCTCTTGTATTATTATATGTTAATGTTCGATCAATAAACGCATCCCTGCTGATGCCACAATGTTGAGTGACAGATTGTAGTACAACACGCGAACATCAAGAGAATCTGACGAGTGGTTCTGATGGCCATAAAGGTGATATTGGTAGACCCCCAACTACTGAGTGCTGGTCAATACAATTGTCCACGCGCCAAATATAGAATCGACAGAAGACAAATTACTCAGATACAATCAAATATTACAGAAATAGTGGACCTTTCGTGACCAGCATAAAACACCACTGTCACCCCCTACACAACCACCACCATCAGCACCCACGGACGATCCCCGATCGACGGAGTCATTAAAAGTATACCTAATCCTATCAACGCAAAGAGCGTATATCAATGGAAAGCAGTATGGATTACAATGATCCAGATAAGCTCGCTTTTGAAGGCGTCCCAGTCTGCGGAACTTACGTGACCGATTTTCTTATAGATGCTTTATGGCAAAGGGTACGTTTTAGCATCGGGGTTTGGAAGTGATTGCCGAAAATCGCGGTCAAGTCCACATTCTTAAAAAAATTCACATCGCTTGGCCTGGATGCACAGGGAAGAATCTGCCATAGGATTGGACGTAAACCATAACGCTTTCCAATAGAATAAGGCACGGAACTCAACTGCATGTTCCAGACTTCCGTGAAACAAAAAGACATTAATTTCTTTGCACCCTGAATTCAATGTGACAGTAACTCACCAGACACAACATTCTGCATAATCTGACCGTATTCAAACTAATATGCAGGTACAATTGTACCTATCATCAAACTCACACCAATATCGGTAACACCGACGAACGAGGAAGAGACTTGGTTGACGCTGCTCGCTAACGAGAATGGAGCTGTCAGGAAACCTTCTTTCCGCGTGGGTGAACACGTCCGCATCTATAAGGCCCGTGGCAAGCTCAAGAAAATGTATTGACCCAACTGGCGCAAAACATTGTTCGTGCATGACCATTAATAAGGAAGTATGTGTTTGTTAGCTTACATATGTTCACGCATTATTCCCAGGCGGCGAGCGAGACGACGTGTAAATTGGCTCGAACCGCATGAAATAGCACTTGAGAGAGCCAATAGCACCTGTAGGACTATCAAGGAGTTACATGCAGCATAGCTGCTGCGGTGTTTAGCTTTATACATGTTTTTAACCCTTAAGATAAACTTTTCGGAAAATTAAGCCCCTTTATCCCATCATGTGGCCAGTTATAAAATGTGCATTAGTTGCTTGTACTTAATAAAATTTTTCATTAAACAATGTCATGTAATTGAAGAATGGCATTTAGCGTTATTCATACAAGCGTCTATATAAATAGCATTCATTAGCGACTAACATACAAGGAAACTTTATCTATATGTATGAATGTCACAGTCAATTGCAACGTTTTGGTTCAACTGTACTGTGCTCTACGTCATAAGGCACCAGGCTACATCTGTGAAATGGTTACTCTGGAATTCGTTACCACTTGATATTTGTATTTCTGATACACTAGCTACATTTCGCAAAAGTCCTAAAATCTATTTATTTAAATTAGCCTTCTTAATCTAATGTTGTGATATGTAAACTGTGATCAAGCTTAATTGATATAATTTATTTTTATTTGCCAACAGTCTGTTCATTATTATCATCGTTAAATTTAACAGCTGAATATATCAGCGCTTTAGAGCTATCTGGGATACGGATAGAGCGCTTTATAACTTTATCTGAATATAAAGCTTATGCCATACAACCGACCTTAAGAGCAGAAGTGCATGGAAACTGAGAGCTTAGTAATTGCTTTCATTATCACATGAGCTATCTTGCGCAACCATTAAGCCTAATGCAATATCAACAGCAGAGAATTTACTAAGTCATCCGAGAGGCTTTCGATTTTTGGCTCTAATGTTTCAAGCCGATGGCACGTATCAGATTCTAGGCCATTATACGACTGTTAGTTTTGCCAAAGTATGCAACGTCAACGTTCAGCTTACTTCGTCGTAGTTAACATTATGATGGTCGTTAGCAGAACCATGATCATCCTGTCATAAAATCCAGGTAATAATCAGTTTTAATGTGATGGGGATAATGTCTTGTTTTTGCGACTTTGCTAGCATTCGATTACCTGTTTTAAGACCACATGCCCGTAGCTATGGCTCATTTACGATGAAACCAAGATCAGAGTAGACCATTTGCAACCGGATTTGATCCATCATCAAATAAGGTACTCAAAATGAACTCATCTATGTCACCTCGCATAACTGCAGCGGATCTGATCTATTATCAATCGAACGAACTTATGTATTTGCCCCTGCATAACGGCTGCACAGATCTAATGAAATGTGAATTTGAGGCACGATTCCTTCCTAAGGCTTTGTATGTACTGCTTGATCCTACATTATTAAGGATAGTTTATTGACCTGCAATATGTTTATCATTGCCAGTCGAGCCACGAAGACAAATTATCATCTGAACTCATTGACGTCATTGGTGATAGGTGTGTTACAAACACGATTTGAAGACAACAATACAATGTTGGTCACTTGGCTGTAAAAGCTTATAGCGATTGGCACAGTAATTAATTCTACAGTAGATTGCAATGCTTGAACATTGTAAACCAACAAAACACATCATACTGTAGTGAATATTATATGAAAAAATTAATATATATGCTTCAACAATTCCTTTCTAACACAATCTTACATAATAAATGTTTGTTATCACTCATTACTGACCTAACAAATTAAAGCACAACATTCAATTGTCCAAGTAAGCCGCTGATATACTTCCAGCTCGTAGATAAGCCATAGATCAATGCCCCTATGTTATGCCAACTTTCAATTTTCCTATGCGTCCTGCGCTGTCTGAATGCCAATGGGCAGCGGCAAAATATGCTCCAGAGCGGTTTCAATATGCACATACGGTACACTTATGATATGTTCAACTATTGAATCACGTAGCCGCGTTTTGCCATTTACTATCGTGTAAGGAACCGATGTGTTCCCGGGAATGGTGTGAGCTAACGTGCAATGTAGAGCAGCAGCTGCTCTATAGGGTTTGCCCTTCTGTAAGCCAGTTATTCGGATTGCGTCGTTGTTTTCCCATGCCACAGAGTATGGCCTCCATAACCATGCGGCGAATCGACGCGCTAATTATACAGTACAATATGAAGTTGCTGGGCGAAGTTGGTGGTCTCAAGCATGTTTGTGATATATACGGCCAGGTTGTAGACATTGCCTCCTGCCCCAGTGGCTGCGTGATGGGGATCGTAGAGGTACATGTGCATGAAGTTGGCGAGTTCTGCAAGAGTGAGAAGCACCAGGTGCATGACAATGATCACCACAAGCGTACAAATGACAATGTTCTCGTCTCCATACATTGTGCCGAGCTGGCCAACCTACGTCGAACATTGTGATAGTCCTTTAGCGTGTATATAAGTAATATGTTGCAAATAGCCAGGGCAACTAAAGGTAAAAGTATGCAAACAATGAAGTAAATCCACGAATAAACTTCATTTCATGTCTCAGAATCATGAAACGGTAAAGATACTTGCCAAACTATACGACAGTCCATCTGTTCACCGACGAACCAATGAATCGACAAGCTTTGATTGTGTAACAAGAAGCCAATCGCCATGGCAACGGTTAACCACGTACTCATCATAACAAAAATGTTGATTAAGGCAAAGCTGTACGTCGCGTATAAGATATCGAATCCTACCCTGTGATAGTAGAAGCATTGTTTAGTTTCAATAAAACCTTGTAGTGCATTAAACAGACAGCGCATTGAATCAGATGTAGCCATTGTGATAAATCCTGTGTGGGCTTATCTTTCCATCCCCACTACAGATCCCGCCATTCTTTGCTTAATCCAGATAAACAAATTCAAAGTGTTTCCTATAATGCCAAGTGTACAGATGACGACCATAACGCGCATCCGCAACTCTTTCTGCATATCATATTGTCGCTGTTGTAACCCGCAATCAGTTTTGGTATAAAAATAATTGCCTATTGTATGCACAGTTATCAAAAATGGTGGAAAATATGTTACAGATAAGTTAGTAACTATTTAAATATAATGGCAATTGCAAAGATGCATTAAAGTGACACGAGAACAGATAATTATCGATAGTTATCATATGCAGTTATTGAGAATGATAAGGTTGGGTTCTTATGTAGAATAAATAACCAGTAGCTTTATTTGGAAATAGTCTAAAAAAAGATATAAAAATATAGAGATATATAAACAATAATATAATATAAAAAATAATATCATTTTATGAAATATGCGGCGTACAATTGCATTATTTGGTAATAACAAAGTAACCAAGAAATGATACGTTTAAACTACATATATTTTGGTTAAGCGGTCCGCCAGTATGAGGGGTGCGTTCCTGCAGCCAGGTTGTTGGAACCTTAGCAAATTATGATAATTCAGAGCGGCAATGGGCCAACAGGGATGATGGCAGGGTGACTTGTATGCTTCTGGAGCCAGTCTTAATGATGCCAGGAACTTTGCGTCTGATTGTAATATGCTAAACCGAGCTGCTAGGCTATCATCATCTGTTACTGTTTTACGGTATAGCATCATTAACATTAAATCGTAAAATAAGGAAAAGGCAATTGTCTAGGCCGGATCTTTCTCATGTGAGCATTCAACTAAAGCTACGTATTTGGGTCACTCCTCTGTGGTTTATTACAATATACCCCCTGTAAGTCCGGGGATAGAACAGGCCCACTGTATCCTTCTAGGTGTCGTTAGATACGATTAATAGGGGCAAACAGCTTGTTGTAGCTTGCAACCTGTGTCGGTAGATATTAGTACGACTGCAAATCATAGTGCACTGAATTACTGTAGTTATAATCACAATGCACGGATTCAATAACAGCTTCCTGATATATACGGTTCCACGATTTAATGACTCGTCTATCCAAATTCTATGCAGTAATGTACCTGCAAATACCACGCTCACGCTACAACATGTATTAGACCACACTCTAGGTTATTTCATCAGCTTTTTTTATCGAACGTCATGCCAAGGGTTTTGATGCGTCTTTATTATTAGGATGACTATCAATAATTAATTCTGATATTAATGCATATATATATATATATATATATATATATATATATATATATATATATATATATATATATATATATATATATATATATATATATATATATATATATATATATATATATATATATATATATATATATATATATATATATATATATATATATATATATATATATATATATATATATATATATATATATTTATACGAATGCTACCTTTTTGATACAATCGACCAACTTTTTGGGCATACAGTCACATCTTGGCACACGATGTGAGTGCCAAAAAATTCAAGATCTTTTTGAGTGCTTTGTTCTGCAATTTTTTATTTAAAATAAAAGTTACCTTGTTAATTATCGCCATTCACATTTATCCATTGCAAGATTTTGACCCATGCTTCGCGCAGGAATTAGTTAGGGACGTTTGAAAAATTTTATATATTGGACTGACGACCATTTTGGTACTCTGCATTTAACAGCTTGTTTCACATTATTATCCGATATATCATAATCTCAACTTCTGATACATTGCTTAGAATTACTTCTTTCACAAATATATTCTATCTACGTGACATTCGATAGGGGGAATAAAAAATATATACATTTGGTTTCGACATTTTCCAATGAGCTGGAGACGGATATATATTCGCCCGGAAAAACTGAAATGCTTCGGCTGGTCGGATAATTCGTAAGACACCTCGTGCTTTGAGATGAATTGCGTTGCTGGTCGAGAATATCTTATGATTTGGTAAGCAATAACCACAACTCTTGAATATATTATGGCGTTATTTAAGACGCTTATACCCAAGCCAACCAGATGATAGCGAGAAAATATATATAATGTCGCTAAAGTGACTCGACAACCTGGGTTCTCAGCCTAGGTTTTTAAATATCGGCCACTGTGACATTTTGTTGTTTATCTAATTATGACAAAGCTGGTTCGGTTGATTGGATATATTGTGCAGTATACTCAATCTGACATATAAACGGAATCTGGTCATGTTTGAGGTACTTTATTTTAGCAATATGGAGTCGAGCCGGCCTTAGCGAATCGCTTCGCCGAGTTCTGTTGGTTAGTCGCGTTTGTCATAATGTATGTATGTATGTATGTAAACAATTTTTTGGGCCCGCAATCTTTTTTTTCAATCGTTAGGCGTCAATAATGCGCAAAACCGAGAGGTTTTGGTTTGATCTTGATCTTAAACTAATGTCAAGGTCATCGAATAAGTGAAAAACTAGTATCTCGAATAACTCCGTTAATAATGGTCGGATTGTAAAATTATTACATCATTGCGTAGCTCATTCTAATTGCAAACTTTTGCTAAAATAAATGTAGACATCAAACCAACAGTTTTCTCAAGCGCTCTAGCCCCACTCTAATTGGAGCCTTATTTAAGCACAAAGACCTCTTGGAGTGAGAGCCTCATAAAAATTTATAAGCGCTTATTTTAACGATTATTTTGTTTTATAAGTGGATTTTTGCACAGTAGGCGACTTAAAACTTCACAAAAACCTTATGGAAGGTTGATAACTTCATTAATAGGTCCTAAGAGTATATTCCCATCCACAAATATACTTCACTTACTCAATAACCACCCTTTGAATGTCAGATATCAAGAATTTAATACATAGCAATTTTGCATCCCGAACATTCAGAAAATCTATGTGGTTGCTACACCTGAGGAGATATTGCGATGAAAATTCACACTTATTCATAACCCCTTTAAATGCTAATATTTGGAAACAGCCACTTACTAATTGCCATTGATATCACATAATCACCAGCAGCGTTATTTTGCAGTCCCCCTCTCAAAAGCTGCTCTCGCGCTCTATGCGCCAATCCAGTCCGCTAAGACCTCCAAAGGATTCATATACCCCCAGACACCCGTGACCAAGTTAACTGTAGCGCTGTATGTTCCTAAACCCCTTACGCATCCTACTCCAACGCGAGAATGCTCTTTTGTCCTTACCCACCAGGCGACCATCATCCTACACCGTGGTAACTGTCCCGAGAAAACTTTATTGTATTCTTTCCCACATTTGCTTTGGAAAAGTGCCTTAGCGTGTGAGGATGTTGTCTGACAAAATTGTTGTATTGAGATAAGAGGTGAGTTTTCCAAACAATGCAGGTCAAATAGTTCATTTGGATGTTCCAATAAGCAGGGTTGATAGATTCAGTGGGATGACATAAACATGGTAACAGTTTCTGTCACACATGGCAAATGGCTGTGAATCGTGCGAATGACTACAACAGTCTAATTGATTTTGTAAATCAGGTTAATTCCATATCGACTAACTTAAAAAACGTGACCTACTCAGACTCGCCAACCTCAGACAAAGTCGCAATATGAAATCTCCCAAGGACGCGGATCGTTGGCATGATGCCGAAGAGCGACAGATCGGCGAAATATATAGCGAAAATCTAGCAGACGATTACCAAAGTCAAGTCACATAAAATTACCAATCTGACAAATAATGATCATTAAAATTCAATTTAATTTATTTTATCACAGCCCTGGTTAAGAATGATACGATTGTTACAGTATTTCGGCTATTAATGACATTTCATAAATCACGAAACTCGTAAACAATAACTCTACATTAGGCCGCCACCTTTGTGACTTCGCGGAAAGCATGGAATTGTTTTGTTAAATACGGATTTCCCCGACAAATACATTCTGACATGGACGGAAAAGAAGCTGTGTCAATAAAATAATATACTATCTCTATTACTGCGTGCTCTGTATTACCTAATCCGCGTTTTACCCCTACCCAGACCGAATTTATTTCCATGACCCAATTCCCTCCACGGAACGAACGCGATCAGCTGATCCACAATTTCGGCGTTAGCAGCTTTCGTTTCAATACTGTTGGATGGTTGTGTTAAGTTGAAAAACAAATTGTTGTTTGACAGACTTGTTTGGCTATTATAGTTATGACTGTCCGGTGATACGTAAATGTAAAGAGAACTTGACTATGAAATATCAACTTAACAATTCTTTTCAATAAATGAATGCCCTTCAGCCATGAAGATAGATATGTTGTTATATGGTCAGAGATAACCATAATGTGTATGGTACTGCACTGTGTGGCACGTTGTTTGGCTATTATAGTTATGACTGTCCGGTGATACGTAAATGTAAAGAGAACTTGACTATGAAATATCAACTTAACAATTCTTTTCAATAAATGAATGCCCTTCAGCCATGAAGATAGATATGTTGTTATATGGTCAGAGATAACCATAATGTGTATGGTACTGCACTGTGTGGCAAGTTGAAATTGCAGAGACTAATGTTGCAGCACCATTGATGGTTTTAACTGGCCTGCATGATTTGCATTGTAGGTTTTATAAACTTATCAACACATATCAGTGGCTGCTTATCCACTGTCACTTGTTGTTTCATAAACTTAACTATTGCCAATTATCTTAATATGATAGGCCTCAAAGGTCAAATGGTCCTCAGATTGTCTGATGTTGGTTCTAAATTGTAATGAGTTGTCTGATGTCATGACCAAATATCAATTACAATTTTAAGTCACAACTTCACATACATATTGGGTTTGTGCCTATCCAGGCAATGGCCATTGTGATGGTCTATCAAAAGAGGGAGTACGTTGATTGTGCAAATACAGACTTGAAAGTGTCAGATATCACCACAGGGTCACCTAATACAAATAATAATAGCCATTAAATAAATAGCCTCTGAACTGCATAACTATTTAATTGTATTATAAATGAGCATCTGTGCTATAAAAACCATGACTATGATTATTATGTAATTTGACAGTAGCTAATATTTAATGTTTTCAGCTGAACAGCTGATGTGGCCTCACTTAAGTTGCCTGGCATTGAATTATGTGATCTGACCTTTGCAGGTATCCTAAAAGTAAGTGTGGAAACATTTTATGAATTGTTATATTGTGAAAATAAATAACCAGCATCTGTATACTGGGTCTCTCTATTTTCTAACTGCCTTGTTCTCCAAGCTTCCATTCAAATTCAGTTCTCTAATAAAGATGCAAATTGAAATGCATTATCATATATATAGAGCTCTGTTAGAGTTTGGGCCCATGTACTGTGAATATGGAAGAAATTTTATTCTGAACCAACCAGATATGTATATGTCCACAAATCTACCCATAAATGTTTCATTAATATATCTATGTCATATGTGAGCTTGGGAACCTATCAGAGACCACTGCCTGAATTGACCAGGTGGGAGTGTGTACTTGGCACTTGACACAGTCGGTTTGTTTGCTTGTATGGAGAGACATTATATGATGAAGTATTTTTCATTTTTGTACCACAACCATACCGACATTTTTGGAACATGCTCTGATTATCATCAAATGATCAATTAAATGGTTCTGAAAACTCACACAATATGCAGGTCACATAATCACGAACAAATGTGAAGCAATGGCAGAAATATGGAGTGATGCAAACATAGTTCTTCATTGTTCACATCTGAATTAATGCATAGTCTGTAATGTGTCAATTATTTTAATTTTGCAATGCATATTGTAAAATGTATGTGCTTTTGTTTATTAGATACTGAACCAGCAGCCCAAGCAAGTACCAGTTATGCCACAAGTCTGCCTCGAACAACAAGCCCTGTAGACCCCAGACTTAAAGATGCCAACAAATACAACTTGATTTCTAGTGACTCGGAGTCAGATCAGGATGTCTCGAGCAGAACATGCATCAAAGATACAAATGAGTATTTTTCATTCCTCTGTGATCTGTTAACTAGTGACAAGGTATAAATCAAAGAAAGGTTTCTTTGCATTATAAATGAATTCTAGTTAAGTGACCTTCATATAAAAGGCACTACATACTGCATGGTCGATAACGGCCTGTGCTATATTATGAAAGTCATAACAAGTCTGCCATAACTAGAAACTAATAGCGAAATATGAAAACAATATATCAATGCACATGCGGATCGCTTCTAATGGGATACAAGGCAGACCCAAGCTCTACAACTTGCCTTCAGAAGATATATTAAGCTCCCCAGTCTAAGGAAACCACTCCCAGGTATGGTATATATACTTCGGAATATATTGTATTAATCAGGATAAATTTTACAGAAAGATCATTCCCAGTATCTCGTTTATGGCAGTTGCCATATATATTGCATACAATTGTTGCACAATTGTGGTGTAGGCTGAATTGTTATTTAAGCTTGTAGATTAGCCGTGCACTGCCATGTGATGTTTCATGATTAAGTAACTTTATCTGATGCTTTATCAGTAAGTTATATCTTCTATTCTCAGAATTGCACTGCAGACAGATTATTACAAACGTTGTAGCTTCACTGACTAAATGCACAATCTGTGTAGCTCTAAAATAATCTCTCTTATTGTTCTGTGCATCTTTCTGAAGATGTCCAGGGCAATCTGCTGAGGTGCTGCAATCTTGTGATCAACAGTAATTTAGTCTGTAGAACATTTCAGGTCACCCTCTGATACAGAAAGCATGTGACACTATTCATATGACACTACCCTCACACCCACCCTCACTTTGACACCTGGAGTTGTTCTACATCATTCAATCAGAAAAATGGTAGGTTATAGCTGTACCAGCAAGGAACACTACCTAACATTCTGTGGGATGACCCATCAATCTGAACCACACATCTCTTGCCTCCAGTTTTGGTTGAATAATAGAACTGTTAAGTCTGGATTAGTGGTGCCAAGTTATTTGATTGATATGCGTACATGTTGATTGTTTCAGGGTAGAAAGAAGTTCTTAAGTCACAGCTGCCAATGGGACGTTCCCTACTTACAAGTTGGGAAAAAATTAAGAAACAAACAGCGCAAGTTCCAATGGGCCTTGTACCACCTCTAAATTATGCTTGAAAAGTCATTGACTATGCATAATTGTAATGAGCGGTGCTAGTTCCAAATGGATGTGCCACAAACTCTTAATTATGCTTGAAATGTCAATAAACATTCATTATTGTGACCTTTTTAATCACTATATAGTTTATAGACAATATTACACATGCCCAGTTTATTCAGTTAATGATGCAATAATAGTTCATCATTGCTTTTGACAGTAAAATACGATATAATCAGAAATAATAGAGATAACATAGCGGCAGTACGAATATCATTAAGTAATTAGCGTATATTTCTATGAACTAGAACACAAAAACATGCTTGTATGTGAGCTACATTGGATGAGAAAAAAATTAAAGGGTGCATACGACAGAGCTTGAACGATTAAGCGTTATGATGAACCACGGAGACGCCTCCATTGACAAACATAAAAACCATATCGAGCTACAGAGTGGGAGCCACAGGGATTTATATAAATCGTCTATTGCTATAACTACATCGGTGTTGTTATATTAGTAGCAGAGGATGACCATTCGATATAATAAATCCTTATGCGGAGTGTGTGCAAGATTGGGGCTTAACCTCGCTTGCAACATCAAAGATCACTTAGCGACGGAGCGTACAGGACTCGGACAGGATGTGGAATGGATGTGGAATGCTTCTGAACTATGTTCGCGTTTTCTCAATGATAAGACAGCCGACACCTGTCAACACCTGACTCTCGACACATATTGCGCGTTCCCTCCGCAGAGATCCTGCACGACTTCCAGTTTCACAGTGTGCGTATCTCGGTGTAGATATATCTATTCATGCGCCGGGCCCGGCACTCTTCCATGTGTGAATTACGTTGGATAGTACTTCTTTCGATATGGTATAAATGAATCGTCGTTAATTAAACATGCATTGCCCCTTATCTGCACGTTGATTCTATCGCTTATTATCATTTCAAATTAAGATTCCCCGTCATACAGACAGGGATGAAAGACATATCCCATGGCATAGATGCAAATATTTAATTCCCGTCACAACAAGTTCACCACACTGTTTCATAATGGTTTGGTTTCCTTTTTTTATATGCCAAAATAGTAGGTTTTTTGTTATGTTTTTTTGCTCTGTTCCATAATAGTTCGTTTAATACGTGTCCCTAATACCCGAACTATTTTGGAACACCCATTTTGGTACACAAAATATATAAGTTTAATAAAACAATGAAAATCCAAAATAAGTTTACGAAACCGAAACATGTTACTGACAGACCAACAGAAGAAATGATCATCATATTGATTATATGTTTTGTCAACTCCAATGTCCCAAATGATTGTTTTTTTCGCATTCATATATAGATATATATATATATATAGATATATATATATATATAGAGAGAGATATATAGATAGATAGATATATATATAGATAGAGAGAGAGATATATATAGATATATATAGAGATATAGAGAGAGAGAGAGAGAGAGAGAGAGAGAGATATCTATAGAGAGATATATATATATATATATATAGATATCTCTCTCTCTATCTCTATATCTCTCTATATATATCTCTATATATATATATCTATATCTCTATATATATATATATATATATATATATCTCTCTATATATATATATATACACCATGGGTATGCTCTACCATATATCGCCTTCTTTCTTACTGAAACCGCTAGGAGCCGAGGTAGGGCAGACAAAGTCAATTATTGTAGCCGGGGAATGAAACTCTGTGAATATCAATGCTCAAAGGAGCGTCTCCGAGCTGACACAGGCCATCAATTTTAGTTAATAGGGCCACATCGACATGATTTATATAGTTGCTGTTGCCGCTTAAAGGTGAAGTGGATATTGATACACCAATGCTTAATGTTGGTATACCAACCGTTTCAAACCATACGCAGGCTGTCTGCAGTAACACTTGCGATAGTCCATGCTTAGGTTTGCCGCCGTCCCGCCATGTTAAATATACATGATTAAAAGTATACTCGATTCGGCGTGGTCTTCGTTGATAAGGTGGTTCAAACCTAGGACAATTATTTGACTCGCAGCTGTACATTTGCAGAGTGGAATATATTAAGATCCGCAAACATGTAACGCTTTAATTACATCGGCTTCAGCTA
Source organism: Urechis unicinctus (assembly GCA_034190875.2). Taxonomy (NCBI): domain Eukaryota; kingdom Metazoa; phylum Annelida; class Polychaeta; order Xenopneusta; family Urechidae; genus Urechis; species Urechis unicinctus. The sequence goes on along the minus strand of CM067351.1, from coordinate 51,295,589 downwards.
TCGTAAATCGCCTAAATGCATATTAATGGAGCAGTTACCGTTATTGCAAGTCAACGCATGTACATGTAAATGGACGTGGTGCGTCGAGACGAGAGTAGCCGAGCACGTTTTATTTGCTTGCTTCGAGCCAATTATACGAGATGCATTCGCGGAGTAGTGATACTTTTGAGTCATTACGTGGCGCAGATACAATTTTAGAAACGCGGGCATAAACAAGAAAACCATATGTAAGCAATGGCTAATGTTATAGTTATAGCAAACGATAAAGTTGTTAAAAATAAATATATATGATTGTATTACAAATATGACGCCTACTGGTAAACATGATAGCATTACAAATATGACGCTTGCTGCGACATAGTGCGTTGTTGTAGAATCTCGAAATCTTAATTCGATGGACATTTAAGGTCAACGAGGCATCACTCTATATTGATGTTATACAGTTTGCATAATTATCGATGGCCTATAAATGTGCTCACAGTGTGCATGTCGTTGAGTGCTTTTGGGAGCACGGGCTCTCGGGTATGGGACCCGTGAGGTTCCAGGCGGACACAAAATCTGCAGGACAAATCAAGGATTGGATGGCCGGAGTCCTCAGGACCACTAAAAAATGTGGGGTAGTGATAGCCCTGATATGGTGCATATGCATAAAGTGGCTCTGGATGTTGGTTAGTCAAATTGTTGATTGAACATTGCATACTCGTGTCAACCTACCAAACATCAGTCCCCCACCCCTAAAATGAAAACCCACCAAATCGAGTGGCACACTATGCCAGTGGTGCTATACGCTTACCATCCACATGGAAACATCATCAATTGTTAAATGATCAGCAAGAATTTTCCACGACATGAAAGTGTTTTATGTTTGAATTCATTGGTGGTCACAGTAGACATAGGTCTGACAGATTGATAAGATATTATTAAGCTAAGCAGGCATAATGCTTTTACCTATTTTGCGAATTATATTAGTTTTAGTTACTAGGATGAGTAATGTCTAACGTTAGAGTGCGAACGTCATTGCGCATACCATATGATATTTTGTTAATCAAACTTAGCATAGAAATGACTAATAGTGCAGGAATGGATGCACAAATTGTTCTCGTCTCCAATGCAAGTAAGATAATGCTCCAACAAACAGATTGCATGAATATGATGGATCGTTATATACATAAGAAACAACAAGTGCATGACACACATCGACCGCATTTTGCCATTAGCTCGACTGTTTGGTAAATGAACAATGAAAAACATTTTTATGTTAGTGGATGCAATTACATCGGTGGTTGTAATATTCATAGATGCGGATAGATGTGAAAATTGCAACTTTAATTATTAACTTCGTAGACGAGACCTGATTGAGGTGTTTTTAATTAAAGTTGCCACTTTCAAACAGTCGGTGTTGTGACATACACCAGCTGCCATCTACGCCCAGTCAGTACTGTAACAGGCAATATAATTTTTTGCGGAATGCTGACACCAAAGTATGTTCAACACAGCTTTGGCAGACGCGAAATCAAAAGATAGAATAGCGTCAACAAATTCGATTTCAAATAGCGAACGTTTACCACAGCACTGTGCGAACGTTACGTCCTTTTAACTATCAGCATTCTTCTTCCTGATTACGCGACAGAGGATGTACGAAATTCCCTATCATATGTTATTATCATAGTATTTTACTCGTCTTGTGTCTTAACTATTCAGCCACAAAATTTCCATAGAATCGTATCAATCGCCAGTATTATATTCATCTTTAGTTCAGAAACTTTACTAAAGGATTATTTCTGATTAATTTTCTAGCTCAATGTTTTATTGACGTATTGTAAATACACCCTTACATGTGTTCTCTACCTGTTAGCATGGGATACCTTTTGAATGCAATCACACATCGAAATCAATAAATAGATAAAGTGAATATGTGTTGCTAGATATTCATTTTGGATTAAATACTATGCACTGCCTACTAGTAAATGGTGATCCCTTTGATTAACAATTTGACATTTCAAGCGAACAATTTGATGATGAGTTCATGATTGGTTTTCACAAATTGCAACAGGCACTATAATTAATTATTTAACATCACATAAATTATTGTGCGTGATAGCATTAGAAATCATCTGTTTTTCAATAAACGCGATAGAACAGTACAGCGCTGTTCGCTTGTTGCAAGCTCTGTTCATTTGTATCATGAAACCGATGACAGCCAATTGGCGAATGTTTGTGAATGACACAAATTATGAAAGTAAGCGAAAGCAAACAGACGTATCTAGAATATAGTAGTTATTTGCGTCTGAATGTTAGAATAAATGTTCATAATCACTCTGATGTTGAAATGATCAATCAAACATTATCAATGATTTTCGGTCGCTGGTTTCCAAAATTGGATGCGTTATTTATAATTGAGTGACCACGAATCCGGGATTTCCATTAGTAAACTTTATTGCCGTTGCAGTATGAATAGTAGGCGACAGGCCATACTCTAATTAACCACTCTGCGAATGTTTTAGCTTGCTAATTGCTATTTCCAATTAGTACAATGATAAATTATTGGTAAAATCATCCCTTAAAATTGAAGATGTTTTGTACTGTGTTTTTAGCCGTTCTGTTAATAATAATCGTCTGTGTGCTTGATTGCGATGTGGATGCTACCCTTTACGCAATATATACTACGGCATGTAATAAGGGCAGACAGGAAATGAGGAACTGTTTGGTGAATTATATCCCTTGGGGCCAGGAAGCCTACTGCCATTACTGATGAGAAACCCATAAGCAGAAAACATCCAACAGATTTTTGATCGCGGATATTATTTGGATATGAATGTTTTATAGTCTACATGCCTGAAGCGCATCAGGATGGCTATTAGTATCAGATAGGATTATGATGTATGAATTATGTAGTTGGGGTTCTTAAAGGCCAACATATGAATGTCATGTTTGGTTATTACGGTTATTATCTTGGAATCATTTTTAGGTTGATGACCGATCTCGACGGGTTAATTGTAACTTTTTAAAAGTACATATCTTGAACCATGCACTTCTGCAACGCGAGCCAAGGAATCATAACTGAAGGACAACTTGCAAGCCGTTACTTCTGAATGAATATTGTTGAAATGTCAAGGAGATGTTAATCCATTAGCAGCTTTACTTTAGAGTCAAAGATTTACGCGTGGTTTCATTGCTCACTAGTGTCGTAACCTATTCTTCCATATCTGCTGCCGTACAATAAAATATAACATAATTTTACGTTACAAGCCCGCATGGCTAACAACTCATGGTGCGTCTGATTGGTTAATTAATTAAAGATCTGTAAGCCAATAACTTCACTGGAGACCACCCTCCAACAGTAAACTGGCTAGAGTATCAGTCAAGACTCAGATCCGCTCGAAGAGACATCTCCTTTTCCAACCATTTTCGGCAACTATAAAAAAGAGTTTATATCAAATCGTCGTTGTGTGGATCCTTGCACAAAGCTATGCGCACTGAACAAAGAGCCACGACACTAGAAGCATGTTTTGGCGTGTAGATAAAATATGCGCGTGCTAAATGGTTCTGCGGCTTTTCAAATTAATCTCAAATCGAGCGATACTAGTGCATCAAAGCGGCATCAAATTCTCCATGTTGCATCCTCTTCATGCGATCGATGTTCATGTCCTACACCATTTGTTTTACTTTTAAGTATATGTTTACGTTATATTCATTCTATGATAATCAATCCACAGGAATGTACGAAAGTTTTGTAGCAATTCTGCTCATTGGTCAGTTTATTTAGCTATCTTATTGTTAAATGCAACCAATTCTTTTATTATAAAAGATTATACGAATTCTGAATGGAAATATTTCTAGACAGAAATATTTTGAGTGTTCCTAATCATGATAACAATCCCCAAATCGCATTAGAAGAGCTCTGCCCTAAATCTAAATCATATGGACCCAGCCTCTCTAGAAGAAATAAGACAACTGAGGGTTTGACAACTAAGACAAGTAAGAGCTTCGAACAGATCTCACCAAAGTCCCTTAAATCACGAAAGAAATCCCTAGTATTACCTCTATATTTGCTAGTGAATAGAACTAGTGAACGATGAAGACTTTCCCAAGAAACTGAAATGGGCAAAAGTTTGCAAATTATCCAATATGGTGACGAAACCGCCATCATATTTAATAGAGAAACAGTTAATGAACTCAATGAGATGACTACATAATACCTACATAATGTGCGTAAATGAATTTACACTGATATGCGTATTATTAGGTAAGAAATAATCGAACGAAGCAGGGATTTAAATATTGGATTTAACTTAGTGATAAAGGCCGCAATCTCAAATGGATGAAACTGTCCAACACGCCTATGAGTAGAGTAAATAGGGTAAACAATTAGCAATGAAATGTATTATATATATTCTAAGTTTTCGTCTAAATGCCGAGCTCCTCACCGGTCAATATATAATGTGCTATCGCTTATTGCCCTTTTGTAAATGATCCCCAGCCAGCCATCATCCCACCAATTTGTTATGTTCCTAATTGTTTGATTTTTTTTAAAAACTGATTACATCCCATTTACGGTGACAATAACAAGTGATTTGCGGTATAACCTAGGTACTATATTGAACCTACTGAACTGAATATATATATATATATATATATATATATATATATATATATATATATATATATATATATATATATATATATATATATATATATATATACATATATATATATATATATATATATATATATAATTATGCATTTATATAAAAATATATATGTATTTATATTTAAGTAGTATAAGAAGTGAGGGTTCTGGCGTCCCCCACCTATCTATACTACACCACTAATTTGGGCTAATGCTGTGTTTCGATTTCTGCTACCAGCTCACTTTTGTTGGGTTTTAGGGTGACCTTCAAAAACTAACATTTTAACACACCATAGTCACATTGTAAAGTCCCATCAGGAACTGGAAGGGTAATCGTCCCATCTAATTCATCAACCTCCAAACTAAGACTTATAGCTGCAAACACCTCCTGCAAAAATGTGAAGGTTTTAAGTGGGCACCTCCTCCTTTTCCTGCAGTCATTGTTCACCATATGATGGTAATATTTGATTCAATGTTTTACCAACCCACAGTATACGTGATTGATCTGAGGCCTACGCATAGATCACCTGCACTGTTGTCAATAGCATTTTGCAGGGGCACAGCCTCACCGCTTTGAACATTAGACAGAGTATGGTACATTGTGGTTTATGAAGTAAACACGAATACGCAAGCCTTTAGATTAAATAGAAATGTTCCATAGAAACAAGGCCCGCTGTACCCGCCCCATGTAGCTGCTGAACAGCTGACACATCATCATATCCAGGTCCTAGCGGAGGATAGTACAGGGGCCTTAAACATAGAGTTCTCCAACTTGTTTGACCACTACGCAGTGTCAAACATAAGCGACGATAAACTTATAGTTGGCTGGATAACTAATAACATGCAAAACTGGCAGAACCAGGTAAATATTTTTGTATGGTGTGCAACCTCCTGCTGTGTTGTTTCCGCGTTGGACCACCTTGAATCTTGAGTCCCACCAATAAGGGACCTTCAAAGGTTTCACTTGACCAACACCATTCGGAGACTTCTGAACGAACTGAGGGAAGCATTACCGGATGACGCTACATGGTCAGTCACTGATAATACCGCCGGCAAGAGAATGTACTCATTGTCAAATGTTGGGTTGTCAAATTCCATGTTACTCTATTAAATACATACTTGTAATAGTTCAACTGTCAACATGACGGCGTTAAGGGCGTGTGGCAGTCTGTGGTTATTACTAACAACCAACGCACCATTGAGCAAAACCAAAAACTGCGGGTCCGCTTCACCAATCTAGGTTCATACAACGTCATTGTCCGGGGGACAGCCCAGCTGGCTTTTACAATCACGCTGACCTCAATCGATGCTAACCCCAGCGTTGTGCTAAACTTGGGTCACGCCGTAGTCCAGAAAACGACAATCAAGACCATCTGGCAACGAGATCATGTTCATCGATGACAGCGATGTGTAACACTGTTATGGTGACCTATGGAAGACTGCACAGGAGAGAGCTATTGCCATGTATCAGGGTATTGGCATATCAGATGGCGGAAATGTTTGTAATTGTTGGGGCAGGAGATAAGGATGAGATCGAGGTACAGGGCAAGACAATAGCCGATGCCTTTGCAACCGATTTTATATCCCGCTGGACTTGAGAGCCACATGCCATTCTAAAGTGCACCAACTGGAATACAGTCGTGTGATTCACGCAACGGGTGACACCGACACGAGCTACACAATAGATGACATCTCCTTCGAGTATGACATGGTTACCCAACCAGAGTTGGCCCGCATGATCCACACCCAGTACACAGGTAGGCTTGTAATTCTGTATAAGAGTGGGCTCCGCCACAGGAAGCTTGCATACAATAAACGTGACACACTGCGGAATATCAACCTGAACAAACCGGCCGACAATATGAAGGGCACTCAAATGCTCTTTGAAGACCCTGCAATACCCATTTGCATATACAGAGTCATTCTACAATCCGAAGATTACAAAGGTCGAAGTGAGGGTGTCACCATCCAGATTAAACAAAATAACAGAGGCGCCTGGTGCATTGAACGTCTATATGTGAGTTGTTATATTGTCACAGCTTAACATTAAGGGTGACAGGTTCGTCAACGCAATCTATGAGTGACATATTTACATTCCAGATAGCCCCTGCTCGGTTATTGTCTGTGGGCAGACAAGATGTGGAAAAACGTCATGCTCACTCTACTTGAAGGGCCCTTCTTCGGTGCCTTTGAACATATTATGATCATCTGCCATACTACTCATTTCAAAAAGGCCTTTTACTCGCAGCCATGGGTGCGTTCTGATTCAGCCGCGGCTCCATGGCTGCTTGAGAGTTTTACCTGTACATAATTGAAGAAAGACATGTTATCCGAACTAGCCTTTATCTGCCGCCATGCGCGGCAAAGTGTCTGGGTTCTCACCCAAAAGTACAACTGGCTGGGTTGTGCTCTTCACACCAAGGACCTTGACTCGTTTGAAAACGCCCTGCGTGAGAATTATGTGATCCCAACAAGGAAGGAACGTGTGTAAAATGAGATATTTGGTTAATTTATGGCGGCAGCGGCAAGACGTGTGCCTGCCACGTGGAAGCAAAGCTTTCCCTGTTCCCGCGTCACGCGGAAGCGAAGCTTCCCCAATTCCCCCGCCACGGAGAAGCAGAGCTGCACCAGGTCCCACACCACGCCTAAAGTTCAAGAAGACTAGGAAGGCTGTTAAAAACTATTTGCTTGGGTGGATGATGACCGTTACTGAGGGTCACCCCCTCTGTGTGGACCTATGATGCTCTTAAGAGGCTTGCGTAAGCAGATGCGGTTGGAAAAGTGGACCAATAAAGGATCTGGATGTGAATTTGAGTCAGTCACAACTATGTGGTTATACATTACCCGCTCCCAGCCGTTATACAGTGGCTCCTACCTGCCACTAACGAGTGCGCTGGCAGCTTAGAAAGCGATCATAAACGTGAAGAATAAGGACGACTACTGTCTCCTATGGTTCTATTGAATCGGCTATGCACCCGATCGCTAAGGACCCGCAGTGACCATCTAAGTATCACACTCAGAGGCTGTTAACCCTGCTGGAGGGTAAAGGTGTAGCGTATCCATCACTAGTGTCGCAGTTAGAGAAACATGTGCCTAAACTAGTCCTGGCCGGATTTGGCTGGGAAGGAGGAGATACTATCATGCACCACATCGGTAAACAGCCTGCTGATATTCCAAGTATAAACCTAAAGCTGATTGAGAAGGACGGTGCATTCCACTACACACATATATGAACCGCTTGCTGTCTGATCAGAGTATACACAAAGAGCCCAAGTTCTTCTGGCAGCTATGCCTACAGGCTTATACCACTGAGAAACTGCTCCAGGTACACAAACCTGAGTGCATGGAGATAGGGCAGACTGCTGTGGGAGTTGACATGCCGGAGGAAGGGAAGAACATATTATCCTTCCAGAACTGGCACAAACAGCTGGTATCACCGTATGTTATGTACAACATGGAGAGGTACATATTCCTATCGATCGGACCGTTGCGCTTCATTGACAGTGCATAGTTCCTCCTGGCCTCACTTGCCAAGCAGGTCTCTGCACAACCCAGACGCCTTTGCAGTAACAGCTAAGTATGAGCCCGACCAAACGAGGCGCCGGCTGCTTATGGACGGCTGTGATAAGTTTGATGCCTCGCTGCCACCATTCTAGGAGTTCTACAGCAATCTGTCTGAGCAAGACATATCTGCTACAGACTATAAACATGCGCAGAGAATCTGGGACATGTCGGGATGTAGAAACATGGGCGACTACCATGACGTGCACCTGCGCACAGACGTGCTGCTCCTAGTGGATGTGTTTGAGCTATTCCACAAGACCTGCGTACAGCAGTCCGAGCTGGACCCCGCCAACTACTACACTAGTTCCTGTCTGTCATGGCATGCGCTGCTTAAGAGCACTGGTGAGGAGCTATAGTTACTCACCGACTATGACAAACACATGAGAAGGGCCTGCACGATGAAATTAGCATGGTGTACGTGCACCATGGCTTTGAGAGGGATAAGCCACTGAGCTACATCCAGTACCTTGACGCTAACAACCTGTATACATGGGCGATGAGCCAGCTCCTACCCAATCGGGCGATTGAGTGGGTGGATCAACCGGCCGCCCTACAGATACAGGACTATCCCGACTATCCCAAAACCGGATATTTACTAGAAGTTGATCTTGAATATTCTGCAGAGTCACATGCTGATCACAATGATAAACCACTAGCGCCAGAGCGAATGTCTGTGCAGAATGAATGGCTGTCAGACTGCCATAAGAATCTCATGGGTACATTGGAGAGCAGCGCGAAGGATGAGAAGCTTGTGCCCAACCTGCACAACAAAAAAGAGGTATGTGATTCACTTCAGAAATCTCAAGCTCTACTTATCGCTGGGAATGCGGCTTACCAAGATACACTCTGCGCTCATATTCAATCAGACCCCTGAATAGAGCCCTGCATTCACGTAAACACAGACCTGCGTGAGGTTGCCCCCAGCAACTTTTAGAATGACCTATTCATTTGGTTATAAAATTGAGAATCTCCGAAGGCGAGTCGGCGTTAAGCTTGTGCGCTCGGCAGTCTTGTGGCCAGTCCCGCCTATGCCTATTCGATGACGACCTGGCCGCCCTGCATACGCACAAGACCCACCTAGTGCTCAACCGCCCGGTATATGTAGGCATGTGCATACTCGACCTCTCCAAGTACTATTACAACACAATGAAGTCCGGATATGGTAGCTTCCTTGTCCTGCTATACACAGACAGGGCCTCGCTGTTTATGGAGATCAGCACAGCTGACGTGTACGCAGACATGCAAGAGGATAGTGACCTATTTGATACAGGCAACTATGATACTTCCCATTCCTTGTATGCGCCCCAAGATGTACTCGATCCTGACGGGGTCAAGATAGAAAAGGCACAGGGAGTGAAGAAGATTGTGGTGAGGAAGCACCTGCCTTGGTAATTGACTGTTTCTATTAGGACTAGCATTCGTAAATGCAATATGAAAAATGTCCTTCGTAATCTGCTTAACTGATAATTTTATTTGAAATGCTAATTGATTAAATTCATAGAAGAGAAAATGTTTCATGCGTATTCTCATAGTGCGAAACAAACATAAAAGCAAAGAGCCTCTTTGTTAGAAAAACGTTTCAGCCAGTCGCATGATTCAAGAGCATGTGACCAGTGTGATTACAAACACTTGTTGTCCATATTTGATTATAGATAGTTCCGACCAAGCGTTGCAACCCGGTGTACGTCCAAATTGATATGAGCGAATGTGCTAATCAATCCAATGGGGTGTTTTAATCATTTGCTCTTTTTTTTTTGTATTTGATATCTATCAAATTAAAGCAAATTATTAAAACAATCCAAAAGGCAATGGTATAATATTATGGTAGATTGATCTTACATTTACATTCAAGTGATTTCAATTGCCAAGTGAGTGAAAGAAGTGGCTTTAAGTTTGCATGTTCCATTGACAAGGATGCCAGAAAGCATATTGTCCGCCATTTTCATCACTTTCATCCAGACAGAATAACTAAGACCGATAATGCTGTTAAATCACCAACGTGAGCATTACTAATTTAGCAGGTCATTTCGATTCCATTTCTATGTAAAGATATTTCCACATTTGTTGCTGTCGTGCAAGAAAATGTGTGCCAACCATTATGAGTTTTTTTGTGCGACAACCCCAGCTCAAGATGTTTGCTGGGACATCATATGTGCATTTGCAATAGTTGAATATAACTAAAACGTGACAAACAGATTTGTTTTGTATGCCAACGCTATAGTTCAATTGTTTTGCACATAGAATGAGTAGAAACGCTCATAACATATTATTAGCATGTGAGGATTGTTCATATTAAGATACCGATTAAGCCCACTTACATGCTCTTATGTAGAGGCCTATTGTATTCCTGACCAAGGACCTTAAGTGTTACGACTGAGTTATCATCTCTGATAAACAAGTGCTACTTGCAATAAGTTTATACTGTTTGGTCTTTTGTGATAAAGCAACGTTTATATTTATCGCGATGGATTGTCCATTCACCAGAAACTATTGCTCAATCTACATCGCTATTTGTGTTGGATAATTTCCATTTTGTTCAACGTTTACAAAGTGCATTTGTTATTGAATAGTTCGTCCAATTGAAAAGGACTTATTTAATCGATGCGACTCACCAAAATTATTGTTACCCGCAGGTACCATCATCATTGCCCCCAGATATGCAAGTTAACAATCAATAATTGGATGCATATAAAATCGGTTCAATTAATTGCGTTACACAGCTTATAATTTGTTGGTGATCTAGTAAGCTCGGAATCAGTTCCATCAAGCAAAATCAGACTTCATGCCAAACAAGTTGATTTGTTGATGTTGCCGCGGCCCGATTGTTTTCAATATACCTGAACAGTTTCTATCCCATCGACACATTTCTGTGGTTTATCAAACTCCGCGTCGGGTGGATACAATCGTGGTCAAACGTTGATGATCATCTGATAAACTTCTACCACTGACAGTTACTGACGATACTTACTTAGCCAAAACTGCCTCTGGATCCTTCATCTAGTCTTCTGAAAATTTGTGACTAATTTTATCTCGATATAGAGGGGGGGGGGGGGGGGGTGGCGGTGGGTGATGGATGAAATATTTTATCACCAAGGTATGATTTAAAGTAAAACCATATTATATTTATAACATAGAGTGCTATCTGTCTCCTACCACTGAGGTTCATGCGCAGTTATAGCTTGTAGCAGCAAGCAGATGTGATTATGAGTTTGATTGCCAAACGCAATAAAAACATGTAATGCACTCATTTCAACTTACTACCGCAAGACAAATGTGCCGATTCTAGTATTTAGTTGAAGAGAATCCCGTATATTATACCACAGCATCACTTTAATCGTCGTATTTGTAGGTCAATACACCCAGGTTATTCACAATGTGGATCTATTGCGTCTGAGTCACAAATGCTTATCAATATCACCGGGACGTTGCTTAGTGGTAGTAAGCGATGCGCTTCAACATACAAAGCAACCAACCAGTACTTAATGTAGCAGGCCCCTCCGACACCAAATAACAGTTTTACGCAGCTTATCAGCTCGAGTTTGGAGCGAGTGATATTGACTTTACAGACGCGTTATTGGTAAACCATTAATTTTGTTTCAGCCATTTCTCCTTTGCAATTTAATGGCTTACTTTGAGTTTATGTCCTGATCGTATTGGTTCCTCATTTTCTATCAACTTTAAAACAAAAACGCCACTGAGGAAGTCAGATATACCATAGTGTAACGCAGCATAATAATAATTTCTTCCATTCTCTTGATGGCAATTTATTGGAGCAAACACGTTCTCCGTGTATTCCAAAATGTACGCTTTGAACACAACAATATCCTGCTGCTCCAAACTCGTGCACCAAAATTTGTTTCATGTAATTTAAGACAAGTGCATGTGGCAAATCAACGTTATGGCTATGAAGTGGATTATGCGTGGTGCGTGAAAAATACAAAATGATTAGTAGTCTTATAATATCGTCGCTTGAATAGTGGCAAAAGGATGATTCATTCCCATTTACGTTAGTATATTAATATATGGGACGTAGATACCGCGAGTGTAGCTGATATTTAAAAATGGGAACACATTCTACACCCACGTTATCTAATTCCTCTGAACAATGCAATTTGTCTGCTTGCACAAGGAAAATATACTATTGTTACTGTAATGCTGATAATGCAAAAGGTTTGTCGAATAGGGTTTCATTATAATGCATAAATGCACTTCATTTATGTCAATTCACATTTATGGCTTTAGCGTATTAGCTCATTATGCTCCCATTTTTATCAGAGCTAAAACGATTATCGACGTGCCATATTAGTATGCCGCGTATGGATTTATGGTCCTGTTGTAGGGAAATATATTCTTAGGCAGGTGCCAGGCATCAGAATAAAATACAACGGTATAATGAATAATGTGATGCAGGTGCGCTGCCAGGAGGGTGCCGTGAGAGCGCTGAGTGCATAAAGAATGTACCTGGTGCTGACTTACTATTGTAATATTTATTATGTTGTCCCAAGAGAGAAATTTCCCTTGGTAACAACGATTCATGTGAAAATTATGGCATGAGTAGGGTTTTTTTGAGAATTATTTATGTCGTTAACCGCATTAATTGGCATTAAGGCAGAATTGTGGCTCGGTGGTTGGTTGTTACTTCAAAATTGCATCCTCACTATTTTCAACTGGAGTTTATCTCTGGTTCCATAATATTATATATACAATGTGTAGACTAAGAATTTTTTCAAGATTTGGCAGAGCTGACAAAACAACTACATGTTCAAAAGAACTCTGCTTGTGAACAAACAAAATGAGATCTAAATCTGCACTTTCTAAGAGAGTTAAATAAAGTTTCTGCAGCCGTAATCCCGAATAAGTTGGGAGGCATCAATCAATAAAAAACCATACAATATTTGATAGGCAGCTCAATAACTCATTTTGACGCAAGGAAGCTGATCGCATGCTTCCATTTGTTTGCGGTCCGTGGATTTCATTGCCGATGTTAATTTGATCGACTCAAGATGCACGGTTGGCCTTAGTATAATTATCGCGAGAACCGAAATACACACGACGATGAAAATCACAATGAATAGTCATTTGTGGTTATTTATGATTGACACTATATATGTGCCTCTAAGAACGGTAATCAGCGATTTATTTTGCGCGCGCAATACGCACACGCTGTGTTTATGTTATATGTAAGTCGCTCTGGATCTTACATATATGCAAAAACTTAGCTTTCTGAGTGTACCCAAGACTAGTTTGATTTATTTCGGTAATCATTACATCACTGCTAAAATGTCACAACCTATTTCTTAGACCATGTCGTCGTTGCGTCGGAATCGGCCAACTATTGCCATATTGTAGTAAAATAAACTTTCCAGCGCTTAACTCACGATTCTGCAATCAGTATGTCAAATTTGCTTAGGCACACACGAATTCGTCAACAGAGTTTTTTCGATTAATGTCTGCCATCTAATAAATGACGTCGGGGCACTGCCAGCATCTAGGTCGCCGTGGCACTACTTAGAGTTCAAAGTAACGCATTTAATCTTTAATTTTGTCAATGAGAGCGATCATTGTAAGAATCAGTTTAGATAATCTTATCCTGTGCATTTTCATTGTCGGGCATTTTGAATATTGATCGTTGATCATATCTAAAAGCCTCAAATTGCAATCATGCTGGTTATTGCGAAATCACCACCGTTGTCATCACAGTTGTGCTTCAACAATAAATGTCGCCTGGTGTGATGACTTGTTCTATAATAACTACCGATGAATACTCTTTTCATAATAACATGCTACCAGCATAGTGCGAAACGATGTAAGATATTGGTTGAACACAAAGACATGTTGTTTGTGCGGTGCACAATATGCTGTCAGCACCATTTTAATTAAGGGTAAGAGTGAAAGCCGCGCTACGCCCACGTTCAACCCAGGTCTTTATAAAACTCTATTAGCTTGTGCTATTTAATACTCCGCTTCAATAGGTTTTTTCTAACATGTTCTTGCACAATAATTGCATTCCACATCTGACAGGCTCCTGCTGGTGATTATCATTGCCCCTCATTACAGAGGAAGTACGTGGACTTACACAGTAATAATGAAGGCCAGAATTGACTGTGAGATATTGCGTACATTACATTGGAACATGGTTCAGTTTGGAACGTACCCTATCATGACTTCTATTGCCATTGTCGGACCGTAATGCTAATAATGAATCTGTTGAATACTCACATGGTAACGCGTGGCTAAAGGCACCATACTGTACAGTATGGACTATTGCATGGAGGACATTAAACATAAATTACAAAGATATATTCAAGCCGTTTACTTACATAAATTCATGATTATTGACTAACTTTCTCACGGTAGGACTTCATCAGGCAAAGTAAATACCAGTTGGTCAGAATGTATCATTCAATAGTATGTGCAAATAGAAAACTCATGTAGAAATAATTCCCTTCACAGACTGTTTTTTCTCCTGACACTGTCCTGTGTCGTCAATGCAAAATGAAAGCCTTCGTCAGCTGACGACGGAGCCTTTATCAAGTCCGTAACGCGTTTTGTCATTTATGGGTTTATGGGGCCATGAGGCACGCTTAAATGGTGTATAATTTATTCTGTCAATTGCGTCCGTAAACAGTCCATAACGCGCTTTGTCACCTTTGATATAAGGCAAGTCAACATGCGAGTCGTCTCTAAGCTTTCCTATCCCTAGAGGGCGTTTATTGAAATATCTCGTCACTATTGCTCGAGCGTTCCGTGGCAGACGATGGGGATTCATTGCAGGTTTACTTTTGTTACTTATTATTTCGCCCACTGCATATATTTATTTCGACTTCATTCCCCTTTCTACTCATATCTGAGTCGTCTGCTCGTATTGTGTAGCTTATGACGAATTTAGTATATACGATGTGGCAGCCAGAAATATCCAGTAATCTGTTACAGAACACAAGACGGGAGCTAATGAGATCTTTGTAGTGGTATAAATGAATCTCTGTTTCACATGTATCGAATTTATACAAATGTAAAACAAAACATTCATGACATTCTAATGAATAATCAACCCGATAAGACAATGCGTGACGCTTGACGAGCAAAAGACCATGATATAGTTTAATGTAGATTCATATATTCTCTGCAGCGTAATTGGGATCAATTAATTGATGCCACAAAAACCGGTGTTTAACTTTTAAATGGAATTATGATCAGTTTTGTCGTTCTGAGATACCTCCGCCGAAGTTGTGCTAATATTATTTTGTGTCTAACAGCTCTGTACTGATTCCTTGTTGTTAGTGTATGTGTTTTGTGGCCGATGTGTGTTCGGGTACAAAGATAAGTTCCTTCACTATTACTGTAAAATGATCCTAATCTTACATGAATTTGTTGAAATTACTAATCTAAAAGGTTCATACATATGTGAACCTATATCAGACATACATGTCATTATGCAGTCAAACATGTGTTCAGATGGTTATCTACTCAGTAGGAAATTTTCCAATAAAACCTCCTCATAAGCGGACAAATCATATATACTTGATATTATATTCCCAACATCTATTGCACACCTATTAATTATTTAACAGCCAGTACCAGTGTTGTTTAACAAGCGCTCTTGATTGATAAGCACGTCCGTATAAGGTTTATAATGAGTCGAGTTTTATCAATGACAGATAATGTTGATAAACTATACCGAATTAATCTTGCGCAGCCTATATGTCCAATATGTAGCTCTATCCACTGTATTATGCCACATTTCTCCCTATAGTCCGGAGACGTGCTACATTAATTTGTTAACACAGCGTGGGTAATGACGTTTATTGGACAAAAGCTGCTCACAAACGAGTCATAGAAAATCCGTTAATTGATGCGGCGTAGGTATTTATAAATTATGTTTATTAGTCCTCAGTTAAGCATAGCAATCAACCGTCCGGCCATTTCAGCTGGAACAACGAAAACAAGTAAGAGTATGAAGTAAGAGTATATCAAGGCAATGTTATTATAAAAAGTAGCATAAAACACCGGGTGAGATAATAACCGATAATAAGCTCACGTATGTGCCATTGATATATATATATATATATATATATATATATATATATATATATATATATATATATATATATATATATATATATATATATATATATATATATATATATATATATATATATATATATATATATATATATATATATCTATATATATATATATATATATATATATATATATATATATATATATATATATATATATATATATATATATATATATATATATATATGGTTGTCATGAATACCGGTAGTTTCGTACACCGGTTGTTTCGTACACACTACTTGTGGTATTTTCGTACACGCTAGATTGGTTGTTTCGTACAAGCAATATCAAAAGCAGTTGTTCCGTATGTTATGTTTAGTGTAGTAACTATGTAATATTCATCTAGATATAAATTATCTCGTATCGTGTTTTTTTGTTTATTTTCACAAAGGTTTATTAAGAGTTGGCTTGAAAAAATGTTTTGGCTTGTGTAGACTAGAGCATCTATTCATCTATTGGGTAGCCGCAACAGCGAGTGTTATATTCATAAATGTTAATATTTATTATTTAAGAAATTTGTTTGTTGAGTTGTCAATATGGTCATAATTAATGTGTATGGTCATAATTAATGTGGACGAAATTGCCAGTCGACAATTAAAAGTGTATGTATATAGTATGTTTGTTTTATTTTCAATTGTTCGTCAAGGAATGTGAAACTGTGGTTAGACAATGAAATGATAACGACAACAAACAAAAACAATAATTACCTGTTTGTGTCAGTAATTATGTGGATGTAAATTATTTTAGCATAAATATATTCCATATTCATTCCATGTTGCTGTATCCCGATGTGGTACCGTCTTGTTCCTTATAGGAATTCTCAAATGGAAAACCCACAGACCTTAGAAATGCATGAATTTAGAGAAGTTGCTGAAATGGCGATCGAACTAGTTGCATCAACGTACCATAGCTTGGCATCTGCAAGTAGCGGAAGTTGCTGGTCTGTGGCCATAATTATCTGACGAGCTGTGACTTTTTCGTCGTTAGCGCGGGTAAAATTGTCAGGTACTCCATCAGTTGCAAGATCAATGTCGAGTTGATCAGGAGGATGATGCCTTATTTTCTGGCGGGCTCGGTTTCCGTTCGTTGCAACATAGTCTAGCCGAAGAAGACAGTGAACAGAAGGGCTAAGTGTCGTGTAGGCACTCATTTCTTCCTCTGCAATCGCCTTAGCTGAGGTAAATACTTCATCCGTGCACCTTTTACATTTAAACGTGTGGTTCCTGGCGCAAGTATACGTGGGTGGTTACGTATATTAATGTGATTGTGCGTGTGTCAAGGGGTGTAGCCAGCGATACCCACTTACGCACGTGCGTAACATCAATTTGAACGGTAGATTTCTCCTCCGTATATGCGTAACATTCCTTCAAGCCTGGATATGCCCCTGGTATGTGTGTATATGTATAGATAAGTATATATAAGTAACACATTATTTTGGTTTCTGTATAACATAACTAACGATGTACGTTTTGAATGGCTAGATCTTTGTGAAGCTCATACTACTGTACTATGAATTTTGCATTCAATAAATTCATTATTTTAACTGCAATTGATTAAATTTTATACGGTGAACCCCAAAGGATAGATCTGAAAGGTTTGTTATAATAAATCTCCTACTATATAATTACTACTGTTGTATTTTATAAGTCATTCATTTAATTTTATTTTAGTCTTCGCATTAATTGCATGGCCGAATTGACTTGTGGCCGACTTAACTCATGGTCGAGTTGACGAAACGACTCCCATCTGTGTACGAAACGACATGTGTACGAAACGCCTCCCAGTCCTGAGTACGAAACAACCATCGGTGTACGAAACTACCGCGCACCGTTGTCATTAATGCTATCACCGAACATTACCATAAGCCATGCGAGAAATATTTGTGGATGTGAGATACACGACTGTAAAAGTCTTTCCGGAAAGAGTCGAGCGTGGTCGTAGACTATAATCAATTACGTAGATTACCTAGTTGTAAGTATATGATCATATTTGTCGTTTATTGATATGGAACCAAATTTTATCACGATGTCAAAACCGACTGCCGTCAACCCCAATAGTTTCATCAATTATTTTGACAGTGCAATTGACGCAATTTTTACCCAACTGTTCTTGAATGGACGAGGTTGTAGTGACTGTATCGTACGTAATCGATTACGCTACTTGTGCTGAACTGAAGGCAATGCCGTTAGATGTAAGAAAAAATCCACGGTTTTAGGACCTGCACTCACCACTTGATCAGCGATGGGTATTGTTCATGACTACCTTTGTCTTTGCTTAAGGCAGTATTCCGGTTATCTGCGCAAATGACGCCTGGCTATGGGTCTGGTAGTCTTGTGCAATTTTACGACATATAAATATATTACTATGTATGGTGATGTTGTCTTTACGGCGTTTTCATAAGCTGGAATAGATCATTAGTTGCTTGTATGAGACATTAGTCAGCTGATAAATGGCTCATTTGACGAAGTAGACAAGCGTTTTATTATTCAGACAAGCTCACAGTCGGATCGATCAAATAGTATAAGCCTTGTTTTAGAATGTGAGTTGAAGCGTGATATTTGTTACGCAATATACTGTACAGGGTGAAAACAGATGGAAATGTACACGCTATAAGCAGTACGATATAAATTGATTCAAAATGAATGATTGATTAGAGTAATCATAACTGCCCTACTAGCGCGGTTGCTGTGCTGCATGCACACCAGAGACTAGTGTCGTTGATATCACGCTTATCATTTATTTACCGCTTATCGGTGATATCACGCACCTTGATAGTAGCCAAACAGATAATATATAAATAAGGCTTTTATGATTGTCTTAAAAACGGAAGCACATATTTCGAAAAATAACAGCTTTCACGGATATAAATATTAGCCTTTGTTACTATTGTGATCGTTGTGTATTCCGAATATGTGCATGCAAATCGTTAGTACCACCACGTTGCGGCTGACCATTGACTATCTATACAGTGTAAATGACGACCCAAGAGTAACGCGCAAAATTACCTTTGTTAGACAATTCAGGCGCTGCTGATTAAGTGACCAGGCGTCATTTAGATAATCAACTCGTTCCAACACACTTGTTGGTAGTTTTTGCTCCTAAATTTGTTTGTTCCAACAAAGACTTCTGAAAGTTAAATATTAAAACTTCTTTCTGTTGAACTCCAAGTTATAAATCGCACCCAATTCAGACTATTCATTACAAGCCTCGTACAAAAACCGTTTTTGCTACTTTTGACAATAACGTTGGATTACTGTCAGCATTACGTATTCGACCTTCGCTACTAAGAGGAGGACTAGGTATATACTATCTGAAAGACTACACCAAGGCAATTTGTACAATTATTCCAAATAGATTTGCTTGAAAACCGAGGGCGGATTATAAACATTGAAGATGAAAAAGGACGCTATCATTGTAACGGTTCGCATTTATGCATTAAATGGCGCAAGCGCGCAGCGGTCAATAACCAAGGTTTCCTTTGGTAATTTCATTTACCTCTTAAAAACTCCTTGAAGGCAACTTTCAACCCACGTTACCTTTGAATTTATATTCCCACAACATGATTCCACGAACAGTACATGCAATAAATAGCTAATTAGATTACAACCACATACAAATTGCAGGCGAAGCCACGGTACCTCTCAATTTCCATGCACCTTATAAATGCATTAAGTCATTACTGTTTCGGTTACTCAATGCCAATTCTCTTCAGTAATGCAACCAAAATGTAGACAAATGAATTTAGACTTTTCTCGATATATTAGGTAAGACAGTGATACGTTAACGTAGGACTTACAAATATGTTTAAGGTTCGAGGCTGCCATTTACTATGCATTCCTGAAGCCCGGAAAAGTTGGCTGTAAATTAATCAATTAGAAGGTAATTGAAATAATGTGCTCTAAACTGTAAAATATGACAATAAACAAGTAGCGATAAAAGTGAGTAAAATGTTATTTAATTTAACTGCAATAGCAACGACACAAAAGTTGACGATCATGGCAGCTTTATCATATATATTACGCTACTAAGTGGGAACACCATTAGAATATGTTGTGACTTTTCAAATATAGCTTTTTTGTGTTTGAAACCAAAAGTGTAGAGCATTGTACATTACTCATTTCCAAAACTGTCACCGCCTATGTAACGATGAAACCATGTTGCCTGAATAAAGTATATATGTGCATTTAGAAAATATTTTATGCCCCAAAATATGAATGACTACAATTGCAAAGCTGCTCTTATGCGAGATGTGTGATGTCGCCATCTGTCTTAATTAGTGACATATCACCCCATCAGTTAATCATAATCTGTACTTGAGCTTCTCAGCACAAAGTATCTCATTTATTTCGACAAGTGGATATATCTCACGCACACACAGAGGTGCCTACAACAAATGCATATAAATCATATGGTATCTTAAATACCATACATATGCCCATTTTCTTGACGATGTTTCATTGGGTTAGAGTGGTAACCCAAATCAGGATATATAACTTCTTTACTCGGATTGCATATCTGTGCCCGCTTTCTAAATGCGGGCTTTTCCACTATTGGCTTCAAACCATAATTGAACAATCTTGAACAATTCGAAGTGTATATGAATAAAGCATTGGTGAGCAGTGGACCATGTTGACCTAAATGCGAAAAGTAAGCAACGTCGCTATTGGAATCGCTTGATGCTGGTGATCTGAAAGATTACATTGAATTACATTACTAGTACTAAGTAATAATTCCTATGCCTCTCACATCTGTGTTGAAGAAAAACCAGAGTATCTGAGCATTGTACAAATACATAGCAAAAAGATGTCAAATGTACAGTAGCTATTGCTAATGTGAGAGACAAGATATTCTTAATACAACGATTGCATAATAGTGTATCGTATGAAAAACTTGCTGGCAGCTGTGGTGAAATTGCATCCCATAAGGTTGACGTTAATAAAAGACGCTATTTCGGATGACATTGTTAATGACACAGTTATATGATTGTGCATTTATTTACCCTAGTTTAAACATTAACCATCGATCGGCTTTGAGTAGCGTTGAGTAGTGATTTCTTATGTTTTGAGTATCAGTCATCTTCTGTTTGGTTTTAAGCCATACCATGTTACTACTCGGTGTACCGATGTGGTTCAAGAAGTTATTGATTTCTATGCTTACAAACAAGTGAACTAACCATTATATTGTATGTTAACTTAGATCTGCGAACAAGTGCTGTACTACACCGACCATTGAAGAGTTTGGTTGTTTAACTGGTTGATATTGATATATGAGCGCTGGAGAATACCCGATTGCCATCGATCCCCTGAATCATAAATAGCGCTGCCTTTCGTGGACATGGATGCTTCCCACCGAACTGATTTTGCCAAGGTAAATTGATTACCTGATTGCATAACGCCTGCAACCGTCGATAGGCTATTTTTCTTGTTATAATTTTTTAAGCAAGTTTGCTAGCAGGGCTCGAACTTTAAAGCACAAATGGAGCAAGATCATGCATGGCACAATGTGTGTAGCTGTTACGAGCTTGTTGTCAACATGTTGCTCTAATGCTACAAGTCATTATGTAATCTACGCACCCTTTTAGCCTGTAGCTTGGATTGTTAATGATGATAATCGATCGGCTTGGGCGAGTTAGACAAATTTCGTAACACAAACATTTCGTCGCGGTGCATCAATGTTTGTAGACCCTGACGTCACCGGTCGCATATCTACAACCAACAATGCAGCGACTGCATGTACATTGGTAAACGTGCATAGGAAGAGTTACCTTCCTGCTGTTCAACGAGTTTTCGTTCGGTCCCAATTGCAAAACACTACCGATGTAGACAGTAGTTACCTCTGATGCGAACACCTAACAGCCACCAGCTTAAAGTGCCCATGACATCAATTTTCAATATATTTTTTCATGAAACCGAATGAAAGATAAAGTTGCATTTATTCGATTTCTTTGTTCAATTTTCGAACAAGTCACCAGCACATAACGTCAATTGAAATATAAAGTAATATCTGCCGCCGCCATTTTCCAAATTTTCGGCCCGGCATGTCGTGACGTCACATGATGAACTCCGCAGTTTTGATCGTAAACAATGGCGAATGCTGAAGTTTCGGAGAGCGATCTATTTGAGTTGGACGATTTGGTGATGGATTTTGTTTGTGCATTCCTATCCAGAGAATGCAGCTGTGCTGTCCATATTCGAACCACATCTGCCCGAACACGCCACTTGGCGCTTTTCTGGGATATCAAAGGTTGAGTTCACATTGGGTGGGATTTCTAGTGCTTCCATATCCTCATCATTTATATCACTGGCCTTGCATATGTTGATTGTCGTTGTGTTGTTGATTTGAAAGTACAAATTATAATTTTCATATCAAAGAGAAATTTCGAAACAATCATTCAGCACTTTCCTCACTGTGTGACCTCTTCCATTGTGTTTGGGGTAGTGGAGGATGTACATGTCCTCATCCTATACTGTTATTCTTGCGCAAAGTAGTTTTCAATCGACTGTGTTTCACATGTATCGAATTTATACAAATGTAAAACAAAACATTCATGACATTCTAATGAATAATCAACCCGATAAGACAATGCGTGACGCTTGACGAGCAAAAGACCATGATATAGTTTAATGTAGATTCATATATTCTCTGCAGCGTAATTGGGATCAATTAATTGATGCCACAAAAACCGGTGTTTAACTTTTAAATGGAATTATGATCAGTTTTGTCGTTCTGAGATACCTCCGCCGAAGTTGTGCTAATATTATTTTGTGTCTAACAGCTCTGAACTGATTCCTTGTTGTTAGTGCATGTGTTTTGTGGCCGATGTGTGTTCGGGTACAAAGATAAGTTCCTTCACTATTACTGTAAAATGATCTTAATCTTACATGAATTTGTTGAAATTACTAATCTAAAAGGTTCATACATATGTGAACCTATATCAGACATACATGTCATTATGCAGTCAAACATGTGTTCAGATGGTTATCTACTCAGTAGGAAATTTTCCAATAACACCTCCTCATAAGCGGACAAATCATATATACTTGATATTATATTCCCAACATCTATTGCACACCTATTAATTATTTAACAGCCAGTACCAGTGTTGTTTAACAAGCGCTCTTGATTGATAAGCACGTCCGTATAAGGTTTATAATGAGTCGAGTTTTATCAATGACAGATAATGTTGATAAACTATACCGAATTAATCTTGCGCAGCCTATATGTCCAATATGTAGCTCTATCCACTGTATTATGCCACATTTCTCCCTATAGTCCGGAGACGTGCTACATTAATTTGTTAACACAGCGTGGGTAATGACGTTTATTGGACAAAAGCTGCTCACAAACGAGTCATAGAAAATCCGTTAATTGATGCGGCGTAGGTATTTATAAATTATGTTTATTAGTCCTCAGTTAAGCATAGCAATCAACCGTCTGGCCATTTCAGCTGGAACAACGAAAACAAGTAAGAGTATGAAGTAAGAGTATATCAAGAGCAATGTTATTATAAAAAGTAGCATAAAACACCGGGTGAGATAATAACCGATAATAAGCTCAAGTATGTGCCATTGAATATATATATATATATATATATATATATATATATATATATATATATATATATATATATATATATATATATATATATATATATATATATATATATATACATATATATATATATATATATATATATGTATATATATATATATCGTATGAAACACTTGCTGGCAGCTGTGGTGAAATTGCATCCCATAAGGTTGACGTTAATAAAAGACGCTATTTCGGATGACATTGTTAATGACACAGTTATATGATTGTGCATTTATTTACCCTAGTTGAAACATTAACCATCGATCGGCTTTGAGTAGCGTTGAGTAGTGATTTCTTATGTTTTGAGTATCAGTCATCTTCTGTTTGGTTTTAAGCCATACCATGTTACTACTCGGTGTACCGATGTAGTTTAAGAAGTTTTTGATTTCTATGCTTACAAACAAGTGAACTAACCATTATATTGTATGTTAGCTTAGATTTGCGAAAAAGTGCTGTACTACACCGACCATTGAAGAGTTTGGTTGTTTAACTGGTTGATATTGCTATATGAGCGCTGGAGAATACCCGATTGCTATCGATCCCCTGAATCATAAATAGCGCTGCCTTTCGTGGACATGGATGCTTCCCACCGAACTGATTTTGCCAAGGTAAATTGATTACCTGATTGCATAACGCCTGCCACCGTCGATAGGCTATTTTTCTTGTTATAATTTTTTAAGCAAGTTTGCTAGCAGGGCTCGAACTTTAAAGCACAAATGGAGCAAGATCATGCATGGCACAATGTGTGTAACTGTTACGAGCTTGTTGTCAACATGTTGCTCTAATGCTACAAGTCATTATGTAATCTACGCACCCTTTTAGCCTGTAGCTTGGATTGTTAATGATGATAATCGATCGGCTTGGGCGAGTTAGACAAATTTCGTAACACAAAAATTTCGTCGCGGTGGATCAATGTTTGTAGACCCTGACGTCACCGGTCGCATATCTACAACCAACAATGCAGCGACTGCATGTACATTGGTAAACGTGCATAGGAAGAGTTACCTTCCTGCTGTTCAACGAGTTTTCGTTCGGTCCCAATTGCAAAACACTACCGATGTAGACAGTAGTAACCTCTGATGCGAACACCTAACAGCCACCAGCTTAAAGTGCCCATGACATCAATTTTCAATATATTTTTTCATGAAACCGAATGAAAGATAAAGTTGCATTTATTCGATTTCTTTGTTCAATTTTCGAACAAGTCACCAGCACATAACGTCAATTGAAATATAAAGTAATATCTGCCGCCGCCATTTTCCAAATTTTCGGCCCGGCATGTCGTGACGTCACATGATGAACTCCGCAGTTTTGATCGTAAACAATGGCGAATGCTGAAGTTTCGGAGAGCGATCTATTTGAGTTGGACGATTTGGTGATGGATTTTGTTTGTGCATTCCTATCCAGAGAATGCAGCTGTGCTGTCCATATTCGAACCACTTCTGCCCGAACACGCCACTTGGCGCTTTTCTGGGATATCAAAGGTTGAGTTCACATTGGATGGGATTTCTAGTGCTTCCATATCCTCATCATTTATATCACTGGCCTTGCATATGTTGATTGTCGTTGTGTTGTTGATTTGAAAGTACAAATTATAATTTTCATATCAAAGAGAAATTTCGAAACATCATTCAGCACTTTCCTCACTGTGTGACCTCTTCCATTGTGTTTGGGGTAGTGGAGGATGTACATGTCCTCATCCTACACTGTTATTCTTGCGCAAAGTAGTTTTCAATCGACTGTGAGGTAGTTCTCGATCGACTGTTGGTCTGTTGGGCCACGTGTAACCTCTCGTGAATATGGTAGGAACATCAGTTGGGAGAACATTCCGGGAACATTTGTACCCATACCCGAGTGCATCTCTCACTGTGAGTCCAAAATGGTCGCTTGACACTACACAAAACGAGTAGGTCGACGGAGCTGGCCAATCTTCCATTGTACGCCACACTTGATATCCATTGCTTACGCAAATTCTCCCCCTGAGGTAAACTGAATAATCGAACGCTTCCTGAAGAAATGTTCGATCAATTCACGGCCACACAGCGCTTCCGCATGACTGATGAGACACTAAGCAAGTTATAAATTCACGGTTGACAACGTGGTCTTTTTATGGAAGCTGATTTGGGCGGCTGAACCTGGGTTCGTCCATATGCGCTATTTTCGGTTGACCTAGGTTTGCGCACGAAATACCGCTTCGCTTCAAAGAACGTTGAATATCTCTTTAATTATTCGTCGGAGGCCAATAATTTCAACACCATTCGATCCACAGCGTTCAGTTTACACTAAACAAATCATATTTTAGGTGTCATCGGCAACTTAATAATCCACATTATTGAGCAACTGCAGAACCAACAGTTTTTACTTAACTCTTAGCAAAATAGTTATACATTAATAACTGGCAGCAGGTTTCTCGCCATAATTGGAAGAAACAAAATGAAGGTCAATTGACATCCAAACACCAACGAATGTGGGATACCTCATGTATGTACTCATAATGCGTCGTCCTGTAGCACATTTGCAAAAGGTTGATTTTGCTATTTGCGCGATGTCGCTTACTTTGCATATTTCCCAGTTATATTTGCTTTGATAAGTACACTTGGTTATAGGAATCTAACGTGGCAATCCTTATTTCATTGACTCTATTTCGTATATGCAAATGTTTCGTACATATATGACCGCAAGTACGGGAAATAATGCCTATATCGTCCTAATCATAAATACAAGAAATGTGAACAAATCGTGCGAACAAATTTAGTTTTAAAGAAAATGGTTGAAGTAATATGACAAATGTAACCAAGTTATAATCACACCATAACAACATACAAAGCAACTTTTGCGGAACCGACCTAAAATGATTGACTATCATCCAAACACCGCTTTAATTATCTAAATGTCAATCAGATATGGACGTTGTTGCGAAGATGATAGATGATATACGTGTTATTAAGTATATATGTCATCTGCATTGCTCACTCTATAGATTGTTCCAGTTGATAATCATCCCTTCTATTATATAGGCTTAAGTACAATATCAAATAACCGACAAAGATGCAACTGCGCTGTGTGAGGTTTTATTCAGTTAACGTTATAGTTCACGGCGTGATGAATATTGTATAGCTTCTGTTCTCATGTAATAATGTTATGTAACATATGTTGCGGCAAACGAGAAGTGTGAATGTACTTAGAATCATGAAATGCATTTGGCAGCTTTTCAGATAAAATGGGCAAATACAGGCATACGGTCATATTTCATAGAACAACGCTAATTAACACGCCTCGCCCATTAATAAAAGGAGACTAGCTTATTTCAATTGGCCTATATGAACACTGGAAGAATGATCATCTAAACGTGCAAGCATCACATCATGCTTACAATTGAAAATTCGAGAAGTTAATTAAAAAGTACAATAGCCTTACTTGTATCATGGTCCAGCCACGTGTCACACATGAAATTGTCAGCTCATGTCGAACCGCCTCCAATGTTTAACGGTCCAACACCTAAAAATATATCAGTTTATTTTGCTCTGAATTCGTTTTCCATTTCCAGTCAAGTCAGCGTGATTCATTTTATATGCAATATTTATTTTGTCAGCATTGTGTTCAGCAGTTACCTTGCCCATTATTTAGTCATGGCCGGCAGCTACATGACCTTTCTGATGGAACAATATAATTGGACAAAGTGGTTGCACGCCTTGCCTCTCAACACCGTTATTGTTTCCACGAGGAATCAACGATTTGGATGGTGTTCTTATTGTTTGTTCAATCAGGTAAATAATGGTGTTGCCACAACGCGGGACCAACGAGTTTATAGCTACGCTAAGAGGGTTCACTTCGAGTGGCTCTATGATGTACCCTTCGCCAATTGTAATCCACTGCGATCGTTAGGCGGCGCTACCGTGAGATAGCAATACTTGGCTGACGTCACTACGTGGGAAATGATGTTTTGTAGAGCCTTTCCACTGCTAAAACACGTCGGACACAGGTTTGAAAATACCAAACATAACAGCTACAACATGAATTAAATGTCAATGTGAAAAATTGGCCAGGTAGACAACAGTTCGCCTCTCGCAGCGTCCGCGGAGTTTACAATTTCCGCGCTGTAGATGGTGATATTACATTGCCAACAACCTTTTAGAGCAAGGGAACTGGCCTGGGGTAGACCTTAACATTTGTAGACTTGCTAGGGACATGTGAAGATCCCGAGCATTGACTTAATGCATACCACATATGCTAATAGCCCACATATAACAGCATATATTAATGACCGTATGTGGCCCACCAGACGTGAGACACTTTGATACAGCTCTTGACCATGCTTAAATGTATGCTGCGTGTATCAATGCTGCAAACATCGCTAAAAGCGAACACTTTGTTGTACATAGCGATACCCTAATCAATGTTATTCATTCATGAATGGGCAATTATTTATAAATACAATGGATAAATTGTATACTATTTTCTTGCCTCAGGACATAAATGCTGACAAACAAATTGGCTAACCGTGTACCCTGGACTGAGCTTGGGACTGTTTTTACTATATTGTGCTCAAGTGATTGTGGCGGATTTGTTCACAAATACTCCTTTGAAAGACTTTGTCAGTCTCCTATTTATAACTGTCCAGGATACTGACGAAAATTATGGCCTTCGAACACCAACTGATAGTTTTATGGTAATTTTAATATGAAGTCAAAGCCTTCACATCATTAAGTCCCTTAAAGCCGTTCACCCATAAATCAGGAATACTAAAGGGCAACCACAAACATTTGTAACAACCATATTTGTTAGCTGTTATTTCTTCGTTGTCTATATGGCAGATAACTAACCGGCGTTGTTACTAAAAAACAACCCTTACTTTTATGCATGGCAGATTGAATGCCTTTATAATAATTGTTATACCGCATAAAGCTACCTTTTGCATCACGGCCTAAATGTAACCGTGCAATTTGATGCACAGCATTACATATTATGTATTGTATAACAACCGTAATGCACAAGATTAATAAGCTTGGACATATATATATATATATATATATATATATATATATATATATATATATATATATATATATATTATATATATATAAATATATATATATATATATATATATATATATATTGTTCATATATATATGTGTTATATATCGTGTGATGCCTTGTTAGCACGTATACGAATAGCTTCTTATAACTTTCTGTGTTCCCGTGAGAAGTCTGAGTACCTAGTTCTTTAATACCTTCACGACCAAACATATGGTATGTATTACTTGAAGGGATACAGTTATACGAATAGCTTCTTATAAATACAGTTATCATCACCGGGCAGCTAACACAATCCCCGCCTCATGGCAAATGCCAGTATTCAACGCAAATTCCCGTTAATTGATCTGCTCTTCATCCACTAATGATGTTGTAACAGTCCAGACAAATTGCTGGAGCCAAGGGCTGACGAAGCCACTTAGGTGCCCTCAGAACACAGTAGGCAGATGCTGTGAATGACTAATTTTAGCAGTTACATTGGATTCGTCAGGCAAGGCAAGACATAATGAGGCTAAAGAGAGCGTCGAGATTGCGCAATTCTCTCGTGGTTAATGTAAAAGTGCCATATGGAAATCGATAGATGAAGTAATACATGAAGGGAAGTCTTACATAAAGAGAAAGAATTTAATAAAAGTGAAGTAATATATTAATTTCGGCATGCCATTTTCTTTTATAATTTGTCTGGCCGTTTTGATTCTTACGATGATATGGCATATAAGAAATAACTGATAAAACACAGTCGCCTAGGCAGCAGATGTGATGAGTACACTCGCCGTAGTGCCAAAGAAAACCACGTCTTCATTTACTTTCCAATATTTAGCTACGTGAACTACCATGTATTTATGGCATATGGCTCATTCGTTACGCATCATATTAGTAATAAGTTATCAAGCACGCTGCAGGAATTGCGTAGATAGTGTGTCAATACGGCATTGTTTCTGTCGTGCATGACGCTTAGATGCACAAGTTACATATTTGTACACAGTTAATGGACTGTATCAGATGAAACATTACTAAGAAAATCTTGTCTGTATAAACATAAATAAACACTCCAACCCCAGTATAAAAAACACCCCAAGCAAACGCATCTTTGTCACATCAGTTAGCGGTGACATTCACGTGTAAGGCTGCGTAACTGCAAAAATGAAACAAATGACAAGAGTGGACATTTGACTTCGTGCCTAAAAGGGACAAAATCTTTCGAACAGAAATGTTGTGACCCTCGTAAGTCTCCAAGTGTTTTCACATAAGCATGCGTCAATTACCATGTATAACCAATAAAGCCGCATTGTAGTGGAAAGAGTGCTCTCATACATATGCATCCGTTATGATGCATCGAACGTAGTACATTATCATCCATACGTATCATTTTAGATAACAATACCAGGAAAAGCGTTTCTGTGAGTGTAATGTTCATCAATGTTACAATCTGCTTATATGAGTGAGTGTTATTTGATTTATGGTACTCGTACATTTTATATGACAAACAAAACATGCATCAGACTCCATCGAAGCAGCCTAACCTTGCTATAGGAACAAAGGAAGAAATTGTGACGGATAATGTGAAACGTCTACTGTCGCATTGATTAAACCGCATAAGTCGACACGTTATTAGCAATTACACATCTATACTCATGTGTGGGAAAAAGGACGAGCCAATCGCATTTCAATGTGACCAGTGATTAATCTGGAAACGCATGTTTGATAGTAGCTGAAGGTAGAAGAACGTCCTTAATGTTATCAAGGTAAAGATACTGATTATTTCTTGCAATTTTTGTTATGGAAGATCCGAAATATCACTTGGTATTATGGATGATTATCTGATAACAGGAGATATGAACTCCTTAACAATGATTTTAACAACCATAATGAGGGTCTATGTTTTGATATAGAATATGGACACACGTTTAACAGTCGACAGCAAATATGCGACAAACACGACCAGTTACAATTCATTCGTGAACTAAAGACATAACTCTGTATGTGCAGCATGTCTGAAACTCAAGCAAGTGAGGGTTGTTCTATATATGTCCGGACATGAGTAATAACGAGAAGATGGTCGATTTTCAAAATACTCTCTCTAAAATTAAAAACGAAAAGAATGGCTTTTAATGTCAACATTTACCTGCTTAAATTGCAACAACATGATAACACCAAAGAAGTTTTGGACAGCCTTTTCACCCTCGCATACTATCATCTGATCTCAAAGCCTGCAAGAATAACTGAATATTCCGCAATCGGCAATATTGTATGCAATAACATGATACAGCATACCGTCATCAATGGCTTGCTTGATGCTGACACTTCTGACCACCACCCAATTTTACTTTAATCGAATGAAATAAAGAAAAACAGTATACGGAACATCTTTATCACAGATTCATTACAGACAATGACAAAATTGGGGGTGAAATGATGTGTTGAGAATGTGCAAGCAATATAGTAGAAGGATACATCATGTCATTGAAAGCAGGGGGGGTCCACGTTATTTTGCTTTATATAAGTAGTCGATTATAACATTAATAGCATTAATAGGACATAGTACAAAAAATCCTGAAGCAGTATAAAACATTGAATTATTTAAACAGAAAAAATGTCGACGTTAGACGATAATCCACGCCATAGCTGCCAGAAATGGCATTATTTCCGTAGTCCATTTGTGTTCCATAACTGACCATCAACTAACAGTCGCGCTTTCAACCGTGGGTTCCTAGACTACTTACACAAATCAAATTAAACAGCCTTTAGCTTTGCGTAAGAAAATATCATCAGTATTAATGTACAGACTGTTATGCTGGCTGACGCTATTCACCATAGTGATATACGGCATATAACACAAGTGGGACCGATTGGCTGAAGCATTCATGCTATTCACAAGTGCTTGTGGGAGTACAAAAAGGGGTGTACGGTATATATACAGTTCACCAATTAATTAAACACCCGACAAGGGCATTCAATAAACATGGACAACATTAATTTGCTTCACTCCGCCTATCCACCTTGTTATAGCCAGAACGTGCCCCACTACAGCTAGGAGAGCACATTATGACCGCCAGCATCTTAACGTAGGGATTCAACGTCCTTTTGTGCTCATTTTGGATACCATATCGGGCAAGCCTGTTATTTTTCAAACTTATCTTAATACATTTTTTATTGGAAGCATAAGTATCATATCCGAAATATCAGTGAGGTAAATATGCAAATAGTATCCTTGGGCAAGTCACCACCAGCCGATTGACTAGACCAGGCCATTCCAGCCTCTTGTCAAGGCGAAATCCGAGCCTAAGTGGTGTGTTGCTGATATGACCCTTGCAAGGACCACTCCGTTCAACCACTAGGAACCCATTGCCCACCGACACGAGTCGCAACCCACGGCCAACAGGTAGCCCCTATTAATCGCCTCTTACGACATGCAGGAGGATACAGTGGGCCTATTCTACCCCCGGACCCATAGGGGGTTGGTAGGCAATATAAAAGGCAATATAAATATAAAATGCACGAGTTACAATCAATTTGTGCATACATACGCAAGAAACCCATCGGCCTCTTCGAGGGTCAGACAGGTAAACATATGGCATTTGCCCTGCTGACACAGATCTTTCAAAGCGCATATTGTTGCCCTGTCTACATGAGATACTTCATAAATAACATTCTACGTACATGATTCAGGTTACCTCTATCAATTAAGCTCATTAGGTGGTAGTCACACAATAGAATAGACATACATGTTCTAACATTATCTGATACAAAAGTATAGCTTACATTCGCAAGCATAGAGGCAAGCCGAACTTTTTGGTTGTTACTGGCTGCATATTTTATCCCAAAATTAACCTGGCCGGTAATTGTGTAATAGTTCATGGTATGGTCTGGTCCGTATCGATACCCTCCCCAGGAGGTATGGCATCTGGCTACCAGTCCGCATTGTCAGGGAAGACATCATTCTCTATGGGGTTATCTCATTTCATTGCGCATCCAAACGTTGAATTATCGAAGTCCATATGTATTAAAGCTACATTGCCATATTTCATTTGGTATTTGAGCAGTATTTATGGCCGCAAACTAAATCCGTTCCCTAGGCTGTGCAAGCCCCTCGGGGTCAAGGGCGTACGCAAGTCGGTGGTCCTTACCAACAACCTGAGCACCATTGACCAGAACCAGCAGCTGCTGGTCCACTTTCCCACCTGGGCACCTAAGACGTCATTGTGCCCGCAAAGCCTGGTTGGCCTTCACAATCACGCTAACCTCGACCGACGTCAACTGCAGCGTGGTCCAAAATCTGGTATCTCCTATAACAAGTTTTCATTCATTCATATATTGTATGTGCATTATATCATGATCGGCCATTATTGATTTCTTCAAAGGAGTTCGGTCACTTGCTTAAAACAAGCCTCTAAAAAAAACCTGCCAACGTGGCTTTGTTGACAAAGAATGAATTTTCAATGTTAATGTGATTTAAAAGGAAACGTTCCATTGTCAAGTACACGTCATGATCAAGCTCCCACTGTCGACGTGTTATCCAACATGGATGCTGAGATGAGGGATTTCCTGAATCATTGTGATTTATCGGAGGATGCTAAAGAATCTTACAACCAGATTTTAACAAAACACTGCAAGTTTTACCGCCAGCAGAGAACCCCGACAACTCAAACAGCCTTAGCCATTCCCCCTTCCCTCACACCCAAGCAAGAAGATGTGTCTATCGGAAGTTGTAGAAACCAACCCTAATAAATTTCAGAAACAAAGGGCGTTTGTTATGAGAATGCCTTAAAAAAACCTGACGTGGGTTGGAATGAACGATTGAAGAACAAGCCGTTAGTGGAACTAACGTGTCGGATTGAGTTAACATGTGCTGAGAGGACGTACACACTTTGGAACCACAGGGTGGGGAAAGATTGGCTGAAGCGCAGCGAGACTCAAACATTCCCCAAGATTTAGAAGGTCACCTCAATTGATGGAACTATATCCGGTGGTGTGCGACGCGAATAGATAAAGGACCTTGTGAGGGTGCAGCCGTGACACAACGTTGGACGTCATGGAAAAGTTAAGCGTGTATTTCGACCCTAGTGCACCGGCCGTGTACTGCAGCCGCTGGTCAGAGCTACGAAGCTCAAAACAAAGGCAATCAGACAATGGTTGGGTGAACACGTTGGGTGTACATTACATTAACCGACCTGTCGTCGATTTCGAAGACGAAGCGTCTTAGTAGGGGGGATTGATCATCAATGGCAAGCAGATTTAATGGACATAGCCCGCTTAGCCACACAGAACCTAGACATGAAATTTTTCTTGACCTGAATCGATGTATTCTCGAAACATGCATGGGTGATCCCACTAAGCAATAAAACAGTAACAGTTCGATTCAAACCTTTGAGAATATACTAAAACAAGGGTGGAAGCACCTGTGTTTACAGACCAATAAAGGTGGATAATTTATCAATCTTAACTTAAGACATTTCTTATGCAACAGAGGATTCGCTTTTAACCACCCACAGCAAAGAAACCAAAGCTAGTATAGTCAAGGAGTTTAATCGTACGTTAAAAACTAAAATATGGCGTTATTTTACCAAACACAACGCCAGTGTTTATCTACCGGTTCTTGCTTCGTTGGTGAAAGGGTACAACCTCGGCTATCGTCAAAGCATCAAGCGCATCCTAATATCGGTCTCGGTTGCATAGTCAAGAAGACACGTGGATAACGTTATACAGGGAACTCTCTGATGGGGTTAAATGACCTCAGTATAATATCAGGGATCGTGTCCGCATCATCAAACATGGGGTAAATTTCAAAAAGGTTACACTTCCAATTGGAGCGAGGAGTTGTTTTGGGTGGAGAGCGTTTATTTAGGCTCCCCTTATGTGCATGCGATAAAGGATGATAATAACGAAGCATTAGAGGGAACATTTTACCCGGCAGAATTACCGAGAGTTAATGACAAAGCAGGTTGAAAAATTATCATCGAACGTAAACAGAAAGGACAAAAACATGATTTTGTCAAGTGGTTTGGATACCCTGCCAGTTTTAATTGTTGGGTCACTGGTGCGAAGCTGTATAAAATCTGAGATCCGGAACCAAAGCGTCATTAGGATGGAAGATCAGAGAAGTGATCGGGTGTAGAGCATATTTGGTCGGGATATTCCGAAAGCCAAAATCTTGTTTTTCAAAATCCTCATTTTATATACCGTAATTATCGTCAGCATCTACAATCTATCGGCGGGTAAAAGAGATTGTAATTTGTGGACTGCTCTGTTAGGCAGAAGCTTAAGATACATTCATCTCAAGCCTACTTTGAAACATAAAATGACGTCATGAGTTTCTTTCAGAACCTACCTTCCAACAGGTCAATGAATTATCACCCCAACAACTCGTTGACAAGTTATTTTACTCAATTGCTTAAACCTATACAATTAAAAGGTAGTTGGGAAGTGGGATTAGCGGAAATTCAGTACCCTGTTTCCTGGTACAACATCGGGGAGAACTATGGTTTTGTCATAGTGGATCATAGGCCCCTACAAAACATCTGAGTAGACGTCTTACTTTCTCTTAAGCCGACGCAATGTAAAAATTTGGAGATCGATTCAGACAACTACCAAGCACCAAACATACTCAAGTGATGGAGTTTTAGAATGCAATGATGTTCACGGACAATTTGATCCCTTTGCGGCAGGTGATTTGATACATGGTAATTAGTTATAGTTCGATCAATTTGGAAGCGGTAAAAAGTCCAAAACACGTGCATCGCGCATGCTCAGAATGATGTGCCCCATCGACGACTAATGGTAAGCCCGGGGGGGGGGGGGTGCACTTAAGTGTAAAGAGGTAGTATACATGTGCCGCGCGACGGGGTATGTTTTTTCGGCCTCTCGACTTGTGCGACGGGTTATACATTCGAATAATACCTTGTACGACGGGGTATACTTTTTAGCATTCCCAACTTGTACAACAGGTAAAGGTTTTCAAGGTCCTCGGCACACCCCTATCCGAGTTAAGGCCAAGTCCCCCCCCCCCACCCCGGATGCTAAGGCAATGCAGATGACTGAGGCGGCGGGAAATCACGCGACGCAATATTTTTCAAAATGGCGGTCATCGTATCGCGATTTTTCAGAAATAATATATCGATGGCATTCCTTGAAGAATAGCGTCGAGTGGGGGTAAGTTTTTTTGTGCGTGAGGACTTTTTGTTGTACAGGCTCTTGATATATGTTATTTTCTACATGCGGGATAGAGCACTTTAACCCTAACGCGTTTTCTTGGACGCGCGGAAAATGTTGAAGCAGAACGGTATATATTCATATTACCGTTCGACCGGAGCTAAGTGGATCATGGAGATGGATACCTTACTATAGACAGACCCGTCGAAGGGGATCATTAGGTCGAGTCCCTTGGTCGTTCACCTGACATCACCTTCCAAAAGTTCAATGAATTATCACCCCAACAACACCTTGACACGTTACTTTACTCGACTCCCTAAAGCTGTTCAGTTGGAAGGGCCTTGGGAAATGGATTAGCGGAAATTCAGTAGCCTTACATGTGGTACAACGTTATTGAGGATGAGGGGATCGCGTGGCTTGTGCGTATTATCTCCCAGATGTGGTTTTAGCGACCAATATGACATTGTGAGTGAATTTGAGGAGACTCGACCCAGAAATTTTCACATTACCCATTATTGCTGATAGAAGCCTATGCAGCCCAGTTACAGGAACAACATGAAGAGCGAGTGTGTCTCACCTACAATCAAAAACAACAGGCAGCAACTTTGACCCTTGACATAAGTTTGTTGTAGTTTACATGGACGAGTGGTTGCAACCAAGACTCGGTTTTGAAATGGGGATTTTTGAAAACAGTCAAGTCGGTCAGCACATAAATGACCCTGGTAGAGGTTTGTACAGACTTTATGTATATTGTAATCTCATCGAAGCTCAGACACCGTAGTTCCGTAGGAACACCGTGGTTCCGCTTCCGCATAGTGTTCCAATCGATCACGATCGCCGTGGGCAGTTGATCAACCTCACATTTAAAAAGATATTTTATTACCCAATAGCCACCAAGACTTTTTCTACTATAGAAATTGATATAAGAGATGGCACCGGTCGACCCATCCCATTCGAATCTGGTAAAGTGACAGTGACGTTACATTTCCGTAAAACCAAGAAAGCTATATTTTGAAAACCATGGTTGATATTTACACCCCATATTATCTGAACAAGCGGGCTGTGGGCTCCCCCGTGTTTGTGTTTTCCGGTGCAAGGACATAGTCTTGGGAGTGTGTTAGGGGGACTGGCGAAATTGTCGTTACTGCTGTTTCGAACAGTTTTACCTGTTGTTAAGAAACACGCCTTGAAAGCAGGAGCGAGGATGGTTGGATAATTGTTGGAAGGGAAGTCTCTGAAGCATTTGGCTCAGAAACAAATGTAACAAATGGGAGAGGAAGTGTTCTATCAAATAGTAAAAGCCAAACAACCGCATCGCCAACCAGCAGTCTCTATAAAACGAGGTAGGCGTGGTAGTTAACACCATCGACGTGAAACTCGTAGATTGTCAAAGGATATTTGCAGTTAGATCATGGCACTGGTAAACCCCCAATCTTGTCCCTGTCTCAAAAGTGATTCCCTCAACTCAAAGCAGTCTCCATCATGGATCGCGGATCGAATTTCACCCGGTAGCTGCTTTAGCAGTTCCGGTGAAGATTATGTCGATCTGAACGACACGCATTTACAAGTGAATGCCAAAGTGGTAAAAAAAGAATGGGGAGGTTGATAATACTCGTTTCCTCGTCCACCAACACCTATCCGTATCGCGCTTATTTGGAAACGCTATTAAGCTATGGTTCGGAAGACAAAAATTCTCAGTTAACAGCTAGTTTATGGGACAAAGACACCCCAAAATATATGGATGCTGTGGATTGTACTCACAACAAGGGGGTGTTAATTTAACTAGAACGAAAACGAGCTTAAACGTCGTGGATTTGAAGTTGCGATTAGTACGCAGCAGTGACACCTTTGCGCTAATGGCAAATACTACAGATGGATTTTCCCCTAAAACAGTTCTGCAATCCGTGACCTTATTCGTACGCAATATAAAGCTGAACTCCACCTTGCAATTAGCCCACATAAAGGCTTTAGAACGAAGCCCAGATTAATACCCCTAAGACGCATAGAAACCCAAGTGTTGTCTGTGTCTCAGGGAGCTGTGACCATCAATTAAGAACATTTTTGTGGGGGTCAGTTACCCAAACGAATTGTAGTCGGGAGTAATGATAACAGGGCGTTCAACGGTGATTACACTCAGCACCCCTTCAACTTAAAGCATAACAACCTCACATTTTAGCTCTGTACGTTGACGAGAAACAACTACCTGCTAAACCCTTACAACCCGATTTTTCGATCACCATATATACACCCGCAGTTATGCTAATTTATTCATTAGCACTGGACAACTCTATCAAGACGAAGGCAACGCATAAGTTGGAGATATTATCCGAATGGCTATACACTATTCGCTTTTGATCTGACCCCGCACCTGGCTGATAGCGGCACTCATTTCAATTTGTTGAAACAAGGGAATGTGCGTTTGGAAATGCGTTTTGGTACGGCTCTAGAACGTACCATTAATGCAATGCAATTTGTGTATGCCGAATTCGACAATATGATTTTATTTGACGATTACGCGAGCTCTAACAATAAAACACTTTGCGAGCTACTGCGAGCTACTGTGCGAGCTACTGTGCGAGCTACTGTGCGAGCTACTGTGCGTGCGAGCTACTGTGCGAGCTACTGTGCGAGCTACTGTGCGTGGAGCGTTTGCGTGGAATAAATTACCCTGCCATGTTAATTACCCCAGCAGTTTCGTTTGTAACACCGATCCCGCTTCCAAACAAGGCGAGCACTGGGTAACTATTTTCATTGATCATAATGAAAGAGGCGAATATTTTGATTCTTATGGATTGCCTCCTATACATAACGTATTTGTGAAGTACGTGGACAAGTATTGTGTGAGCTGGACTGATTCTAAGACATTTACAAGACTTAAATTCCAGTACTTATGGTATTTATTCAAACAACGATAAGCTGCTGACATGTTTTATTCAAGGCACATAAACAACGCGTGTTGACAATATACGATGGTGTGTTCATTTAGGTTCTTACACAACATTTAAACATCAATTTCTTACATAACGCACATTCATTGATTACATAATACTTTAACTTAAATTTATTACATAATAACCCATATCATTTTTTTGAATAGCATATTAACCGATCACACATCTAATGGTTTAGTGCTTACATCATCTGCACTCACCATTCTTTTGGGGTAAAAAAAATTAATCCATATCTAATTTGCTTATACGAATACATTGTGCTGTTTTTGTTAACGCGAAAGCCACGGTTCACACAGTGACCCGATTTTTGTTCTCTTGGCACATTCACATATTTCTCCTTGTTCAGTTCATTCTGACGTTTATTGAGTCATTTACACGAGGCTTTATCCGTATTTCCATAACAGTAATAAGTTTTACTACATAATCCCATAAAACCATCTCCACTCCACTCCTCTTCAAATAAACCCGGAGTACGTTTATCATATTTTTGGCGGGTCACAAAGGACGCTTGAGGTACCCACGGGGGTCCATTCACTTTACACTGTATAAAGTTGTTGGTATGATCATCACACGCTACATCTGGCAACCCCTGAGGGAAATCTCGGTAAAATTGCTCTTTCATGTTGGGTGAAATTCAAGCATTCTTGATTTTGCGTATTGATAAACAAAATAGACTATTTGTTGGGGTAGGTTGAGATAAATGGTGGTTTTGGCCGTGTCAATTTTAAACAGGTTGGGGGTTAATTCGTTCATCGCTCCGAATATTTTGTTGTTGATCAATTTCCGACCCTCTCGGTGGTCGACATATCTGACATCACGGTGTTTAGTTTTATCCGTGACCCATTTACCTGCAAATATATACAAACACATAAGCACTCGAGGGGTATTTTTTCAGATAATAAATTTGAAATAAATTTGAAAATAACAATTTGAAAATAATACATTTTAGTATATTTACCATATGCCGAATTACCGAGTAGCTTTCAAGTTTGGCTATAACAGTCTGACTCGGGTCGACATCACTCCCACGTCTACACACAAACAAGAACACTATAAAAAAATACCACGCTTAAAAGAGTATAACACATAACTACATTCGTGTATTCATACACACCTGGCGTCTGCTACAGTCTCGGCAAATCGTTTGAAACAAGCAGTTTTGAATATCTTTGTGATCACCAGACCATGTTCCATGTACCACTTCAATAGTGGGCTAGCAAGCAATATTTTCACACCTTTTCTGGTAGGTATTTGTCGTATGTATATCCAGGTGCAATAAAGTTAGTGATATACAAAAACCGTCCATGGTCCGTTTCAATGCACATGAATGAGTTATTTCATTTGATGGTATACTTGAGTGTTCTTGCAGGTAAGTCGTTAATGGTATTTTCACAACGTTGATGTCGTAATTTGATGAGTTGAATCCGACTAACGGTAATGCGTGTAAATAGTAGTCAAATTTGCTCTGTCATTTCTGCAATGGATGTTCTCCCTTGGCGACCGGTTTCGTTGTTGGGCTTCATCGATTTCCTCATGTAACTGGGTTCGGGTAGCATCGTATTGATCAAGCATCAGTAGATAGGCTGCGTTTGATATCTCATACATCATCATCCTGTCAATCAATATTTGCGGCGTTTGATATCTCATCTATGTACATCATCATCCTGTCAATCTATGCTTGCGCGTTCCCTTTGATAAGCATTTTGGTTCTGTATAATCTGGTACATTACTGCATACACACATTGATAACGGCACGTGTTTTTGGTCCCAGGTGACTTAAGGTGAATTGACAGGTACGCTGTCTTCTTCAAAATAACATTCAAAATCATAGGTGGCTCGGTAAGGGTAATTACCGTCTTCTGTTTCTATACCTTCGTCCTGTAACGCTTCAAAGATAGTGGGCGTTGAATGAAAAACACCGCATGGGTACTTATATTTCGTTTCCACAGTACATTTGTTTTCATGGTGATGTAGTTT
This sequence comes from Urechis unicinctus, assembly GCA_034190875.2. Taxonomy (NCBI): domain Eukaryota; kingdom Metazoa; phylum Annelida; class Polychaeta; order Xenopneusta; family Urechidae; genus Urechis; species Urechis unicinctus. The sequence continues at coordinate 51,254,609 of CM067351.1, read as the reverse complement.
TGTCTCACTTTTCCACAGCTTTTGACAGGTACCACAAATATATGATGTTGTGTAAAGGTCTAAGTTTGTTATTTCAAGGTCTTGGGTGAATTTTGTGCGCGTTCGCTTTACCAAAGTAGCTACCTGAAACACATATAACAAAACTATCACATCCGTTTCTCATATATCAAATGATTTCATCGTTTCTTGTGTCACTTCTGTTTAATTACCAAAAGAAAAACTTACTTAATTCTCATCGAGCATATACACCATGACGTTCACTTTGAATTGTTTTGCTAGTCATTTGACATCTTCTTTTGTTTTGGATAAACAGTCTTAATCGGTTTTGATACGTTCACCCGTGTTTTTCATTCACTCTAACAAGTAGATGGCTCTGTTTGTTTTCAGGTGTTCCGGTATAACAGGTGGTGGGTAGCAGATCACGTGATTTTCGATTGGGTTCACAAAGACGGTCAAATTTGTCAATGCCTCAACACTCCATTTCGAGTCAGGTCGTTGATTCTGGGCGTAGGTCAAGATGTCTGTTTGCATAATTTCATACATAACCCTGTCAAAATCGTCGGCATTTCATACAACCTGAGGTATAGGTAACATTCGATTGTTGTTTACTGACCAGTGAAAATAGCGCAATTCATCTGTTTCTTTGTGGCGTAATAAGAATCTATAGCTTCCGTTGATTTTAAAGGCTGAATTGCATTCCTCAAATATATTCTGGTTGGGTACATCTTCAGTCTGTAACGTTCATAAGTCTACCAAGGTCATATAGTGCTGATAATGTAATGGTCGAGGTAGGCAGGGGAAACTTTAGCTTGAATAGCATTATAACAATCACCTAATGACGATTGAAACACATCGTGAATTTGAAGACCAGTAAATCACATTACCCAATTGTGAAATCACCCAGAGTTGATATACGCTTGAATACATCACCTCATTAACCCTGTATACAGGAAGTTAATAGCCACTTACAAACCCCGTTCAATAAAGCCCTCCTATAATCACAAAAGAAATAATTGTAACACCCTCAACACATTGTTGACCTTTTCACTCCAAACTGATATTAGGTATGTCAAATGAATAGAAAATTCTCAACCTCGTTAACCCCTTCAAAGTTATCTCTTCAGCAGAATTACAATAGAAACACGTGAAAACTCACGCCAATCAACCAACAACGCCACCACTTGTTTAATACCTCATTACAAGGATAGAGGAAATTAATAGTCACTTAGAAAGACCTCTCATAAAGTCATCATTATCTCGTCTTCAAAACTTTGCAGACCATTTCACTAAACAACTAATAATGCCAAACAACAATAGCCCCGTCGAAAATTTCCCCCACGGAATCCGTCAGCGAAACATTTATTGCACAATCCGTCACGAAAAATCACCTCTGTGTTACGGAGCCCACAAGAGTCCTCACGCTAGAAACCAGCCGATGAGGTACCTGATATCACTACTTCGATACAGGTGTGCGTCGGCCAGTCCGATGCAGGTGTGCGTCTGCCCGTTCGCTGCAGGCGTGTGTCTGTCCGTCCGATGCATGTGTGCGTCTGTCCGTCTGATGAAGGCGTGCATCTGTCCGTTCCCTGCGGGTGTGCATCAGTCCGTCTGCTGCAGGTGTACGTCTGTGTGATTCAGGTGTCCGTCTGCCTGTCGGTCTGATTTAGGTGCGTCACATGCAGGTGTGCATCTGTCTGTCCTATGCAGATGTGCATCTGTCTGTCCCAGGCAGTTGTTCGTCTGTCTGCTTATCTGCCTGTGTCGGGTCTCTCGGTGCAATGCAGCGATGTGCATCTGTATTTTTCTAGGCTATGGCGCGTCTGTCTTTTCACCCACATCATACTTCATGACGCCCTCTGACCCTCTGAAGCGCGCAGCGTATACACGTTGTGCATGGCTGAACCCTGGAGTCGAACAGTGTCATAGGCTGGGTGGCAAGATTGTGGAGCGATATGGGGGAGGCAGTTGGTGTCCCGGATTTCTTCAATATGACGTACCTTGGGTGTAGAAAAGGCGCTCAGTGTGTCGTCCAATTGCATGCCCCACTGCAAGACAACAGCGCAAGTGTATTTCGATTTAATTTGAGATACGCTAGCGTGTCTAATGTATAGCGGGGATAGTGTGTTTAATATCATGTTCGGCGAATGACACAAGTCGTTCATGAGGATATCAATATATCATATACATTTACACTAGATTCGTGGATAGATATTCGGTGTTTGTCAGTGTAGCATTGCATGACCTGCTTATATTAATGTACCTTAATATGACCAGTTCATTCGGACAGTTGTTAAGGGACTGACGTGTTTGTGTACACACAGCCTAAATAACCCAGCCATAGGGACGTCTAGTATTTCGCCCGCTTGTTTTCAATTTATCAAAGCTTCACAACTCTCTTGCCCTAATGAAAAACTGACACAAATGAAACCAACGAAGAAGAAATATCGATTGCGATTCAGTCACAAAAAGAACCTCCTCTCGATATTAAAATTACTAGAAATAGTACAAGCATTTAAGCGAAGTGAATCAAAACATGTATTTCTCTCTTGCTTTGGCCATTTACAGACAAACCGTGGAATGCAGAGGATTGTAGAGGGGGATGTGGACTGAAACACCCGGAATGCTCACCGAATGAATCATAGTGGTGGAATTGTAAGCAAATGGTATGATGACGACATCACAGCAAGAAGGATAGCTTCGATCCCGAGAGTAAATAGGGTTATTGTTGTGATGAAGATGAAAGTTATGATGATGATGATGATGATGATGATGATGATGATGATGATGATGATGAAGTTATGATTGGTCGATGATGTAGGTGGCAGATTAGGACTGGCTGATAGTAAATGGATTGAAAGGGCTGAGTGCATTCAGACAAGGAAAGATGCTACCTTTAAGTGATTCGGAGGATGAGGGGCTTGCAGTCGGTGAGGCGGTAAGGAGGTGATATGGTATGGTGCCCAAAAGAGAGATTGACCTGATTAAGCAGCCGCCTTCGAGGATAAAGATTGAAAAGATAAAAATGGAAACGATTATCCTGTCACCACCAGTCGGTTGGCCATTCCAGCCTCCGTCCAGGTGAAATCGGGCGATAGTGGTGTGCTGCCGATAGGTGGCAGGACCACTCCGCTCAACCACCAGGAACTATCGTCCACCGCCACAAGTCGTAACCCACGGCCAACAGGTTGGTCTCCTCTTACGAAATAGGATACAGTGGAATTCTGCCCCCGGACCCACAGAGGGAAGCTTAGAGAAAATTCGGGTGCGTTATGATGTAGGTTATTACCATATTAGCAAAACTTACGAAATCATGCACGTCACTGACAGAGCAAAGTTTTATCCAGGCACCTTGTTCTGTTCCCACCGTCTCGGGCTACTCGTCTCGCCTCGTCTGCGTAACCGTTCGTTTTCTTGAGATTCGGAGGATGTAAGGGGCTTGCAGTCGGTAAAGCAGACAAACAGAGGTAAGGTAGAGTATAGGTTTTAATGCAACCAAATTCATGCATATTCGTGCCCAGAAAGGTCATCCTAGATAAGACTTGATTCTGATTAAGCAGCCGCCTTCGAGGATAAATGACATTCAATCGAATATCCCGCCGGATAAGTTTATGCTATTCAGTGTTCGTTCATCGCATGATGTTTGATTCCTGAACCCCATAAAGCTGCCATATAATGCAATCATTGCCCCATGTGAGTGAGTGAGTGAGAATAGGGTTTAACGGCACACCAACACGTATGTGTTATATTGCGCCTAGAAGGATTAATAGAGTTTGACCCAGCCGCCTAAGATAAATGGAAAAAAGAGGGACATACAAGTGGATGATGTTGAAAGAGATAAAAATGCAAATAGTATCCAAGGGCAAGTCACCACCAGCCGATTGACTGGACCAGGTCATTTTAAGGCGAAATCAGTAGAAATCATGTATTGCAGATACGGTCGTCAAAAGGACAGCTCCACTCAACCGCTTGGATCCCATTGTTCATCGACACGAATCGCAACCCACGGCCAACAGGTTCCCCCCTATTAGTCGCCTCTTACGACATGCAGGAGGATACAGTGGACCTATTCTACCCCCGGACCCACAGGGGGCTGCCCCATGTGAACTCTGTACTTTACTTTGTATATTAACGTCAGTGTATCTGTGTGTAGGGTGTTCTGGGAGACCTGTTGTTGCTGTTGGAGAGCTACTCCACGCCTGACGACGCCGTTAGGGTTTTACATGAACCACAAACTACGCCCACTCACCATGGTGGTCCTCATCGGTGAACTAGGACGCAGAGTCCGCTACCTCCTCACACCGCCACGTGGTACCGAGGTGCTTTTTTTGGTGGACCATAACCTCTCCGACCTGTCCACCGATGCTCTGTTCCCTGACTCTGCTCGACACACACGTGGTGGAAGACGACGAGACGCTCCTCATGCCCGCCTCAGTCCAGTCTCAGCATGTCGGGTCTGCCTGGCGACCTGCCTCCTGAACACGTCACCTCACTGGACGTCGGTTGCAAAGAAATAGAAGGGTCAGAGAAGGAGGAGTCAGAGATCAGTCGCGTTCACCACACGGCGGTTACTTGTGTTGCGATGAATAAATAAGGAGTGAATGGGCGTGATGAGTGTCATCTACTACCTCCTGACAACAAGCTGAGGCCCGTGCACTTGAACTATAAGGAGGCGCTTGGCGAAAAAGGAGCTCCGCCCATCAGCCAGACTCTTAAGAGCTCAAACTTCCGCCTCAGATCGTTGTTCCTTGCTGACAGTGACCTGAATGTGATGAGTTTGATGAGCGCCCTGGTCGCCAACTCGTCCCTCGTAGGTTGGTAATGAACGAGAATGTAGTAGGCGACAACGGGGTTGAGTTACATGAGCCAACAACACATTAAAATACTTCTCTTTGGCATACTGCGGGTTGACTGCCCCAGTGGCAGCGGATCTTGCCAGTCTGTATCAATGTTTCTATATCAATCTGTCTGCCAATCATCTTCATGACGATTTCATCAAGCTGTGGCGTGTTTTGAAGTGTGTCGGTAACCTGTCAGTATTACAGCTGTGTGACTGTCAGTGTTACATCGGCGACAGTGAAGCTGATCCGCCATCACCTGCGGTCATCCTCACACATCATTGAGATCGATGTCAGTGATAACAAATGTCTGTCATGTGAGTGTATAGGTAGGTGAGTGGAGCAATGAGTGAGATGGCGTGGGTGGGCGTTGTGTTTATGGGTGATGTGGGTGTTGACTTGAGTGGATGTGTTCAGGGAATTGATCGTGTCCTCAGTAGGGTATATAGAAGCATGTCTGAGGCTGACAGAGAGAGAGAGAATGGCGATATATGTCCGCGTGAGAGAGAAGGGCAGCTGGGGCGGCTTGGGCTGGGTCGTGTTGCACAACGGCGACGAGAGGGGATACGGCTCCTTGTTCAAAGAGCACGTGTACCGCACCCTGCCCCGCCCTGCGTGGCTCATAGAGCTGTGGTATGAATCGTCTGTCTGCAGACGGTATATAAGAGCATGAAAGTAGGGTGGTAGACTATAGTGTAATAACTAAAAGAGTGATGCTACTTAAATGCAACGCTAGTGTATAACACATGAGAAGAAAAATGTTATTCCAAATGAGATTAAGGTGGGGGCATTATAACCACAAGGTTGTTTTAAGTCAGATGTAATGTAGCCACAATGCAGTTTAAAAATGGAACCAGTTTAGCCATGTGGCTGCAACAAAATGGAAGACATGAAGCAACAAGGCTGATCTACGATGAAACCAGTGTAGCCACAAGGTTGTTATGAAATGGTGTGCGTGGAGCGTTTGCGTGGAATAAATTACCCTGCCATGTTAATTACCCCAGCAGTTTCGTTTTTTGTAACACCGATCCCGCTTCCAAACAAGGCGAGCACTGGGTAACTATTTTCATTGATCATAATGAAAGAGGCGAATATTTTGATTCTTATGGATTGCCTCCTATACATAACGTATTTGTGAAGTACGTGGACAAGTATTGTGTGAGCTGGACTGATTCTAAGACATTTACAAGACTTAAATTCCAGTACTTATGGTATTTATTCAAACAACGATAAGCTGCTGACATGTTTTATTCAAGGCACATAAACAACGCGTGGTTGACAATATACGATGGTGTGTTCATTTAGGTTCTTACACAACATTTAAACATCAATTTCTTACATAACGCACATTCATTGATTACATAATACTTTAACTTAAATTTATTACATAATAACCCATATCATTTTTTTGAATAGCATATTAACCGATCACACATCTAATGGTTTAGTGCTTACATCATCTGCACTCACCATTCTTTTGGGGTAAAAAAAATTAATCCATATCTAATTTTGCTTATACGAATACATTGTGCTGTTTTTGTTAACGCGAAAGCCACGGTTCACACAGTGACCCGATTTTTGTTCTCTTGGCACATTCACATATTTCTCCTTGTTCAGTTCATTCTGACGTTTATTGAGTCATTTACACGAGGCTTTATCCGTATTTCCATAACAGTAATAAGTTTTTACTACATAATCCCATAAAACCATCTCCACTCCACTCCTCTTCAAATAAACCCGGAGTACGTTTATCATATTTTTGGCGGGTCACAAAGGACGCTTGAGGTACCCACGGGGGTCCATTCACTTTACACTGTATAAAGTTGTTGGTATGATCATCACACGCTACATCTGGCAACCCCTGAGGGAAATCTCGGTAAAATTGCTCTTTCATGTTGGGTGAAATTCAAGCATTCTTGATTTTGCGTATTGATAAACAAAATAGACTATTTGTTGGGGTAGGTTGAGATAAATGGTGGTTTTGGCCGTGTCAATTTTAAACAGGTTGGGGGTTAATTCGTTCATCGCTCCGAATATTTTGTTGTTGATCAATTTCCGACCCTCTCGGTGGTCGACATATCTGACATCACGGTGTTTAGTTTTATCCGTGACCCATTTACCTGCAAATATATACAAACACATAAGCACTTGAGGGGTATTTTTTCAGATAATAAATTTGAAATAAATTTGAAAATAACAATTTGAAAATAATACATTTTACCATATGCCGAATTACCGAGTAGCTTTCAAGTTTGGCTATAACAGTCTGACTCGGGTCGCCATCACTCCCACGTCTACACACAAACAAGAACACTATAAAAAAATACCACGCTTAAAAGAGTATAACACATAACTACATTCGTGTATTCATACACACCTGGCGTCTGCTACAGTCTCGGCAAATCGTTTGAAACAAGCAGTTTTGAATATCTTTGTGATCACCAGACCATGTTCCATGTACCACTTCAATAGTGGGCTAGCAAGCAATATTTTCACACCTTTTCTGGTAGGTATTTGTCGTATGTATATCCAGGTGCAATAAAGTTAGTGATATACAAAAACCGTCCATGGTCCGTTTCAATGCACATGAATGAGTTATTTCATTTGATGGTATACTTGAGTGTTCTTGCAGGCAAGTCGTTAATGGTATTTTCACAACGTTGACGTCGTCGTAATTTGATGAGTTGAATCCAACTAACGGTAATGCGTGTAAATAGTAGTCAAATTTGCTCTGTCATTTCTGCAATGGATGTTCTCCCTTGGCGACCGGGTTCGTTGTTGGGCTTCATCGATTTCCTCATGTAACTGGGTTCGGGTAGCATCGAATTGATCAAGCATCAGTAGATAGGCTGCGTTTGATATCTCATACATCATCATCCTGTCAATCAATATTTGCGGCGTTTGATATCTCATCTATGTACATCATCATCCTGTCAATCTATGCTTGCGCGTTCCCTTTGATAAGCATTTTGGTTCTGTATAATCTGGTACATTTACTGCATATACACACATTGATAACGGCACGTGTTTTTGGTCCCAGGTGACTTAAGGTGAATTGACAGGTACGCTGTCTTCTTCAAAATAACATTCAAAATCATAGTTGGCTCGGTAAGGGTAATTACCGTCTTCTGTTTCTATACCTTCGTCCTGTAACGCTTCAAAGATAGTGGGCGTTGAATGAAAAACACCGCATGGGTACTTATATTTCGTTTCCACAGTACATTTGTTTTCATGGTGATGTAGTTTTGTCTCACTTTTCCACAGCTTTTGACAGGTACCACAAATATATGATGTTGTGTAAAGGTCTAAGTTTGTTATTTCAAGGTCTTGGTGAATTTTGTGCGCGTTCGCTTTACCAAAGTAGCTACCTGAAACACATATAACAAAACTATCACATCCGTTTCTCATATATCAAATGATTACATCGTTTCTTGTGTCACTTCTGTTTAATTACCAAAAGAGAAACTTACTTAATTCTCATCGAGCATATACACCATGACGTTCACTTTGAATTGTTTTGCTAGTCATTTGACATCTTCTTTTGTTTTGGATAAACAGTCTTAATCGGTTTTGATACGTTCACCCGTGTTTTTCATTCACTCTAACAAGTAGATGGCTCTGTTTTGTTTTCAGGTGTTCCGGTATAACAGGTGGTGGGTAGCAGATCACGTGATTTTCGATTGGGTTCACAAAGACGGTCAAATTTGTCAATGCCTCAACACTCCATTTCGAGTCAGGTCGTTGATTCTGGGCGTAGGTCAAGATGTCTGTTTGCATAATTTCATACATAACCCTGTCAAAATCGTCGGCATTTCATACAACCTGAGGTATAGGTAACATTCGATTGTTGTTTACTGACCAGTGAAAATAGCGCAATTCATCTGTTTCTTTGTGGCGTAATAAGAATCTATAGCTTCCGTTGATTTTAAAGGCTGAATTGCATTCCTCAAATATATTCTGGTTGGGTACATCTTCAGTCTGTAACGTTCATAAGTCTACCAAGGTCATATAGTGCTGATAATGTAATGGTCGAGGTAGGCAGGGAAAACTTTAGCTTGAATAGCATTATAACAATCACCTAATGACGATTGAAACACATCGTGAATTTGAAGACCAGTAAATCACATTACCCAATTGTGAAATCACCCAGAGTTGATATACGCTTGAATACATCACCTCATTAACCCTGTATACAGGAAGTTAATAGCCACTTACAAACCCCGTTCAATAAAGCCCTCCTATAATCACAAAAGAAATAATTGTAACACCCTCAACACATTGTTGACCTTTTCACTCCAAACTGATATTAGGTATGTCAAATGAATAGAAAATTCTCAACCTCGTTAACCCCTTCAAAGTTATCTCTTCAGCAGAATTACAATAGAAACACGTGAAAACTCACGCCAATCAACCAACAACGCCACCACTTGTTTAATACCTCATTACAAGGATAGAGGAAATTAATAGTCACTTAGAAAGACCTCTCATAAAGTCATCATTATCTCGTCTTCAAAACTTTGCAGACCATTTCACTAAACAACTAATAATGCCAAAACAACAATAGCCCCGTCGAAAATTTCCCCCACGGAATCCGTCAGCGAAACATTTATTGCACAATCCGTCACGAAAAATCACCTCTGTGTTACGGAGCCCACAAGAGTCCTCACGCTAGAAACCAGCCGATGAGGTACCTGATATCACTACTTCGATACAGGTGTGCGTCGGCCAGTCCGATGCAGGTGTGCGTCTGCCCGTTCGCTGCAGGCGTGTGTCTGTCCGTCCGATGCATGTGTGCGTCTGTCCGTCTGATGAAGGCGTGCATCTGTCCGTTCCCTGCGGGTGTGCATCAGTCCGTCTGCTGCAGGTGTACGTCTGTCCGTACGCTGCAGGTGTACGTCTGTCTGATTCAGGTGTCCGTCTGCCTGTCGGTCTGATTTAGGTGCGTCACATGCAGGTGTGCATCTGTCTGTCCTATGCAGATGTGCATCTGTCTGTCCCAGGCAGTTGTTCGTCTGTCTGCTTATCTGCCTGTGTCGGGTCTCTCGGTGCAATGCAGCGATGTGCATCTGTATTTTTCTAGGCTATGGCGCGTCTGTCTTTTCACCCACATCATACTTCATGACGCCCTCTGACCCTCTGAAGCGCGCAGCGTATACACGTTGTGCATGGCTGAACCCTGGAGTCGAACAATGTCATAGGCTGGGTGGCAAGATTGTGGAGCGATATGGGGGAGGCAGTTGGTGTCCCGGATTTCTTCAATATGACGTACCTTGGGTGTAGAAAAGGCGCTCAGTGTGTCGTCCAATTGCATGCCCCACTGCAAGACAACAGCGCAAGTGTATTTCGATTTAATTTGAGATACGCTAGCGTGTCTAATGTATAGCGGGGATAGTGTGTTTAATATCATGTTCGGCGAATGAAGGTAAGTATAGGGTTTAACGGCACACCAACACTATTGTGTTATATGGTGCCTACTTAAGGAGGGATAAATACGAGTACGAAAGGATAAGAAGGAGTCAAGGGTTAAAACTAACTAAAAATTAGTATTAATTGAATTATATGAATTGAATTATATATGATAATTTGAGAATTGTATGGTCTAAAATCTATAGAAAAGTCCAATTTCTCTTATGAATCCAAGTATCTTGAATGGATTCACCCTTTCAAACAATTCTGAAAGGGTTTGAACCCGGAAGAAGCGATTTCGGATCAAAATCAAATCAGCACATTCGATGAGAATGTGCTTGACAGTATAGGCACATTGACAAGGAATACATCAGGGATGGGCTCATCCCTTAGTAGAAAGGCATGAGTTGTATAGGTGTGTCCTATACGAGCGCGAGCAAGAACGACCTCTTCTCTTCGGCTCTCTCTGCAGTTGTGTGGCCACTCCCCAAGTTGAGGCTGGATTTCGTAAAGTTTGTTTGGAATGGATTCATCCCACTGGTCCTGCCATTTTTGTTTAAAAAGTTTAACAACCTGCGGTTTTAAGTCTGTAAAGGGAATCTTGGTTTCAGACACTGGCTCATGTAGGGCTTCCTTTGCAGTCCTATCGGCTCTTTCGTTGCCTGGGATACCTATGTGACTGGGTACCCAGACAAACTCATGGATAAACGAGTAAGATTTTCTAAACAATATGGCACGATAACAACTTATTCCCAATTGCCTCCAGGGCAGATAAAGAATCACTAAAAATTGTAAAATCCGCATTGGGATGGTGAGCAATAAGGCCCAATGCCATCCTTATTGCGGTAACTTCAGCTGTAAAAACAGATGCTGCACCAGGCAGTCTTTCCTTGTGGGTCTGAGGTCCGAACACGACTCCAGCGCCCACACGGTTTGCATCTTTGGATCCATCAGTATAAATAAGTATCTTGTCTTTGTGATGTTCTTTTATTTCATGAAATTTCATCAAGAGATCATTTGCATTTAATTTATCATATTTGGTAAGGGATGTGTCTATTGTTGGTGTGTTCAATTGCCAGGGTGGTGTTTCGGGAATTTTGTTTGGAGCAATAATGTCTAAATTATTGGATATGTTGTTTAGCGATTCTTGAATACGGATGCCAAGAGGTGGTATGGCATTAGGTTTATTTTCATATATTACTTGGTATTTGGGATGGAAGGTAATGTCATAGGCAGGGTGATCTGGATTGCTTTTTATTTTAATTGCATATTGAAGGGCCAGTTTGTTTCTTCTTAGATGGATAGGCATTTCATTGGCTTCAGTGTGGAGGCTTTCAATGGGTGATGTTCGAAATGCCCCAAGGCAAATCCTCAGAGCCTGATTCTGGACTATGTCCAGTCGTTTTAGATACGATTTTCGAGCTGCACCGTAAACGATGCAGCCATAGTCAAGCTTTGATCTTATCAAGGACCGGTAGAGCCTGAGCAGGACCTGCCTGTCAGCTCCCCAGTCCAGCTTGGACACTACTTTAAGAAGATTCATTGCCTTGAGACATTTATTCCTGATGTAATTAATATGGGATTTAAAATTGAGTTTTGAATCAAATATGATACCTAAGAATTTGGTTTCTTCCACAACAGGGACGGGATTTTCATTGATGGTTAATTCTGGGTCAGGGTGAAGGCCCCTTCTTTGACAAAAATGTACACAAACTGTTTTTGTAGTGGAAAATTTGAAACCATTTTCATCTGCCCATTTCTGAATTTTGTTAAGGTTGATTTGTAGCTGGCGTTCTATGGTGGTCATACTGCTGGATCGGTAAGATATAAGGAAATCGTCTACATAAAGTGATTTTTCTATTTCAGGTTTAAGAACTTTTGTGATGCTATTGATCTTTAAATTGAAAAGTGTGACAGAAAGAATGCTGCCCTGTGGGACCCCCATTTCCTGACCATGTTGGTCCGAAAGTGATGTCCCAATTGTTACCTTAAAAAATCTATCATTTAAAAAATTTTGTATAAATAGTGGCATATTACCTCGAAGACCAGCTTCTTGTAGATCTTTTAAAATCCCATATTTCCATGTCGTGTCATATGCTTTCTCAAAATCGAAAAACACAGACACGACATGGTCCCCCTTTAAAAATGCATCCCTAATATAAGACTCTAACTTAACAAGGTTGTCTGTGGTACATCGGCCTTTTCTAAAGCCAGATTGATGTTCATTTATTATATTATTAGTTTCCAAGTACCCCATAAGACGCTTGTTAACGATTCGCTCCATGGTTTTACAGAGACAGCTCGTGAGAGCGATGGGCCTGTAGCTCGACGGGTTGGTTGGGTCTTTTCCGGACTTTGGGAGAGGGATGATGGTAGCCTCTCTCCATGAGTCCGGATATTCTCCACTGCTCCATATGTGATTGTATATGTCTAATAAGACATACAAGGACTCTTCTGGAAGATGTTTAAGAAGTTGGTAATGAACATCGTCTGGTCCTACTGCAGTGTCCTTGCAGAGTTTCAAAGATTCTTTCAATTCTTCTAAAGTAAAAGGAACATTATAATTTTCTTCGTTGTTTGACCTAAAATTAAGTTTTGTTCTTTCAGTTATCTGTTTATGTCTTTGAAACTTTTCAGTATAATTAGCAGTGGAAGAATTCATGGTTATTGTGTCCGCTATGATGTTAGATATTTCCTGTTTGTTTTTTACTTCATTACCATCTGGTGTTAGAAGGTAAGAAGAAGTGGAAGAGTGTTTTTTTCCACTTATTTTGCGGACCATTTCCCATGTCTTTTTGATTGATGTTTTCGAGTTTAATTTTGATATATAAGTTTTCCATGAATTCTTTTTACTTTCTTTAACGACCCGCCGAGCTCTCGCTCTCGCTGCCCTGAATGATGCCAGGTTTGCATGGGTTGGGTGAGTTTTGAAAAAAATTAAGGGCCCTTTTTCTGTGGTTGATGGCGTCCTGGCAGTCTTGGTTAAACCATGGTTTTGGGATGCGCCTGGGCTTTGCCGAGGACTTCGGAATAGTTTTGGAGGCAATTTCAAGCAGTTTAGCACAAAATGTATCGATGTGTGTATCTCGCCCTTGCATCTTATCCCTGTGGATAGCCTCCCCACACAGAGATCCAAAGGAGGGCCAGTCTGCTTTATGCAGCTGCCACTTTGGAGGTGACTCTGGTGGTAACGGAGGGTTTAGGTGGATAAGAATGGGGAAGTGGTCACTTCCACAGGTATCATCGACACCAACTTCCCATACAAGGTCGAGAAACAAAGAAGGAGAAGAGAAAGAAAGATCTATTGCGGTGGGTGTGCCATAGCCTGGATGGATGTATGTATTTGAGTCGTCATTTAAAAGGCAGAGATTGTGAGAAATGAAGAAATCTTCTACAATTTGGCCTTTTCCATCATCATATGTATTGCCCCATAAATAGTTGTGGGCATTAAAATCACCCATGAGGAGAACTGGCTCTGGCAACTGGGCCACGATGTTGTCCAGTTCTCCCCGTGTAAAATTTCGGCTTGGCGGTAAGTAAAGGGAGCAAAGTGTGATGGACTTATTTAAGGTAATATTTACTGCTACTGCTTGAAGGTTTGTATTGAGTTCTATTTCTTTCTGGGGAATACAATCCTTGATTAAAATGGACGAGCCGCCAGAAGCTCGTTCCCCAGTGCCTCCAAATTTATGGTAAGATTTATAGCCTTTCAAGCTATATTTATTTTCTGCCTTCAGAAATGTTTCCTGAAGGCAGGCTGCAATACCATTATTTTTGTTGAGTAAAGTAAGAAGTTCTTCATGATTATTCCGAAGTCCTCGGCAATTCCATTGTATAATGCCCGCCATTACCTATCAGGGGGTTTGGCGGGACGTTTGCTGCCATGGTGGACCTCAGTCCCCATGGCATTCCTGGGGCCGCAGGTTCCCTGGGCCACTACAGACCCAGGGTCCCGATTGGCCCCTGATGATGTGTGTCTGCCATGGGGGACCTCATCAGTCTCCATGGCAGACAATGGGCCATAGATGTTGGGCCCAACAAAAGAATCTGGGTTCTGAACCCTGATAAGTTTTGATTTTACTGACCGCGGGTGTTTAGATTTCTCATTGTATTTGTTTGTTGTTATGTGTTCATTGACTTTTGGGGTAGTGGGGGTGTTTGGTTTTGTTTGTTCTGTTGGGGGATTGCTGGCTTTGAAAGGGGGTTGTTTCGGAGGGTAGTTTTCTGTTTGTGTACTAATAGATTTGGTTATTTTAGTTGGTGCTGCAGCAGTACTAGCATATGAAGGTCTGGAAGAAGTTGAATTTTGGCACTCTACTATTTTTCTTGCTTCAGGAAAAGAAAGTTTTTGGGTGATATGTAGTGTTTGAATTTGTTTTTCGATTTGCCAAATTGGACAACGTTTAGAGTATGCGGGATGAGCACCGGAGCAGTTTGCGCACTTGAATGGTGCCTTGCAATCCTGCTCCCCGTGCTCATCACCGCATTTGGGGCAGATTGGTGTTCTATTGCATCTTGTTCGAAAGTGTCCATATTTCTGGCAATTGTGGCATCTTAAAGGATTTGGAATAAATGGTTCAGTTTTGATGTTCAGGCCAGCTATTTTAATGTTGTTTGGAAGGTAAGGGATGTTAAAAGTAAGGATGTGGGTGCCTGTGGGAATTTTTTCTCCATTTTTATAAATGAGCACTTTGGCTACTTCACTTACATTTTGATTTTTCAATTCCTCCAAAATTTCTTCTTCGCTGCAGTATTTAAGTTCGAAAGATTTTATAACACCCTTGATGGTGTTAAGGGTTCTATGAGGGCTGAATTTTACATTGATATTTGCTATTTTACTGGTTTGGAGAAGAAGTTTGGAATGAATTTGTTTTGAAGTTTCTACAAGGTAAAGCCCAGATCTCAAAAGTTTTAAAGTTTTTGGGGTGCCCGCAATACCACAAATTCCTTTAAATAGAACAATGAATGAAACTTTCTCTAAACTTCCGTCGGTCCTTTCAAGTATAAGAAATCTTTGCCAATTTTCAACTTGATTCAAATCATTTTCTTCGGTGTGCTTCCTTTTTTCCTTTTCTGGCCAGGAGGAGAAACAGACATAGTAATACAACAATTCATCACCTGTGCTCCCCACCCGCCCCGGAGCCCAATAAAGGGACATCTTAAAGATGCCAGGGCTACACAGGTGATATACTCGTCCCCCATAAAAAGTGATACAATACGTAACCCATAGAGCCCAGACACTGGCAAGGTGCTGAGCCCGTAGAGGCGCACCATAACACCCCTAATGGAATCCGATTGACCTGATTAAGCAGCCGCCTTCTGGGACTAGTGAAGCCAATGAAATGAGAAATGGTCCATGAAGTAAATGAATGTCATGAAGGAAGATGCCAAATGCATGTGATGGGTAGTCCCAGGGCACGACGCCACCAGCCGATAGGAATGGGCCAGGCCTACCCACCCTCTCGTCTAGGCGAAATCCGGGCCAAAGTGGTGTGTTGCAGATATAGCCCTCGCAAGGACAGCTCCACTCAACCACCAGGATCCCATCTTCCTCCGACACGAGTCGCAACCCACGGCCAACAGGTTGCCCCCTATTAGTCGCCTCTTACGACATGCAGGAGGATACAGTGGGCCTATTCTACCCCCGGACCCAGAGTGGGTCGGTTTCGGATGAAAATCAAATCAGCACATTCGATGAGAATGTGCTTGACGGTGTAGGTGCATTGTATTTCGATTTAATTTGAGATACGCTAGCGTGTCTAATGTATAGCGGGGATAGTGTGTTTAATATCATGTTCGGCGAATGACACAAGTCGTTCATGAGGATATCAATATATCATATACATTTACACTAGATTCGTGGATAGATATTCGGTGTTTGTCAGTGTAGCATTGCATGACCTGCTTATATTAATGTACCTTAATATGACCAGTTCATTCGGACAGTTGTTAAGGGACTGACGTGTTTGTGTACACACAGCCTAAATAACCCAGCCATAGGGACGTCTAGCATTTCGCCCGCTTGTTTTCAATTTATCAAAGCTTCACAACTCTCTTGCCCTAATGAAAAACTGACACAAATGAAACCAACGAAGAAGAAATATCGATTGCGAATCAGTCACAAAAAGAACCTCCTCTCGATATTAAAATTACTAGAAATAGTACAAGCATTTAAGCGAAGTGAATCAAAACATGTATTGCTCTCTTGCTTTGGCCATTTACAGACAAACCGTGGAATGCAGAGGATTGTAGAGGGGGATGTGGACTGAAACACCCGGAATGCTCACCGAATGAATCATAGTGGTGGAATTGTAAGCAGATGGTATGATGACGACATCACAGCAAGAAGGATAGCTTCGATCCCGAGAGTAAATAGGGTTATTGTTGTGATGAAGATGAAAGTTATGATGATGATGATGATGATGATGATGATGATAGTAAAAAGAGAGTATGTTAGAGATTGGTCGATGTTCTGGCAGCCCGCTCGCAGTAGGTGGCAGATTAGGAATATATAACTGGCTGATAGTAAATGGCAATTAGAGAAAGGGCTGGTAGTAGCATTCAGACAAGGAAAGTATACAGGGCTACCTTTAAGTAGGAGATTCGGAGGATGTAAGGGGCTTGCAGTCGGTAGCAGACAAGGCGGTA
This sequence comes from Urechis unicinctus, assembly GCA_034190875.2. Classification (NCBI taxonomy): domain Eukaryota; kingdom Metazoa; phylum Annelida; class Polychaeta; order Xenopneusta; family Urechidae; genus Urechis; species Urechis unicinctus. The sequence continues at coordinate 51,237,720 of CM067351.1, read as the reverse complement.
AGGTAAGGTAAGTATAGGTTTTAATGGCACACCAACATTCATGCATATGGTGCCCAGAAAGGTTAATAGATAAGATTGACCTGATTAAGCAGCCGCCTTCGAGGATAAATGGATATGGAAAAGATAAAAATGGAAACGATTATCCTAGGGCAAGTCACCACCAGTCGGTTGACTGGACCAGGCCATTCCAGCCTCTCGTCCAGGTGAAATCCGGGCGATAGTGGTGTGCTGCCGATATGGCCCTTGCAAGGACCACTCCGCTCAACCACCAGGAACTCATCGTCCACCGCCACAAGTCGTAACCCACGGCCAACAGGTTGCCCCCTATTAGTCTCCTCTTACGAAATGCAAGAGGATACAGTGGACCTATTCTGCCCCCGGACCCACAGAGGGAAGCTATTCACGGAGAATTAATTCGTTGTGCGTTATGATGTAGGTTATTACCATATTAAAGCGCAAAACTTACGAAATCATGCACGTCATGTCGCTGACAGAGCAAAGTTTTATCCAGGCACCTTGTTCTGTTCCCACCGTCTCGCCGCGTGTCTCACTCGTCTCGCCTCGTCTGCGTAACCGTTCGTTTTCTTGTTTATTGAACTGGATAGTATCTTCACTTCGGTAAAAGGTAAGGTAAGTATAGGGTTTAACGGCACACCAACACTAGTGTGTTATATGGTGCCTACTTAAGGAGGGGCATGTACGAGTACGAAAGGATAAGAAGTCAAGGTTTACAACCAACTAAAAATCGAATTAATTGAAGTGTATTAATTGAATTATATTAATTTGAACTATATTGAATTAATGAGAATTGTATGATCTAAAATCTATAAAAAAGTCCAATTTCTCTAATGAATTCAAGTATCTTGGATGGATTCACCCTTTCAAATAATTCTGAAAGGGTTTGAACCCGGAAGAAGCGAGCGATTTCGGATCAAAATCAAATCAGCACATTCGATGAGAATGTGCTTGACAGTATAGGCACATTGACAAGGAATACATTCAGGGATGGGCTCATCCCTTAGTAGAAAGGCATGAGTTGTATAGGTGTGTCCTATACGAGCGCGAGCAAGAACGACCTCTTCTCTTCGGCTCACTCTGCAGCTGTGTGGCCACTCCCCAAGTTGAGGCTGGATTTCGTAAAGTTTGTTTGGAATGGATTCATCCCACTGGTCCTGCCATTTTTGTTTAAAAAGTTTAACGACCTGCGGTTTTAAGTCTGTAAAGGGAATCTTGGTTTCAGACACTGGCTCATGTAGGGCTTCCTTTGCAGTCCTATCGGCTCTTTCGTTGCCTGGGATACCTATGTGACTGGGTACCCAGACAAACTCAACATTTTTTCCCAGCATGGATAAACGAGTAAGATTTTCTAAAATATCTACAACAATATGGCACGATAACAACTTATTCCCAATTGCCTCCAGGGCAGATAAAGAATCACTAAAAATTGTAAAATCCGCATTGGGATGGTGAGCAATAAGGCCCAATGCCATCCTTATTGCGGTAACTTCAGCTGTAAAAACAGATGCTGCACCAGGCAGTCTTTCCTTGTGGGTCTGAGGTCCGAACACGACTCCAGCGCCCACACGGTTTGCATCTTTGGATCCATCAGTATAAATAAGTATCTTGTCTTTGTGATGTTCTTTTATTTCATGAAATTTCATCAAGAGGTCATTTGCATTTAATTTATCATATTTGGTAAGGGATGTGTCTATTGTTGGTGTGTTCAATTGCCAGGGTGGTGTTTCGGGAATTTTGTTTGGAGCAATAATGTCTAAATTATTGGATATGTTGTTTAGCGATTCTTGAATACGGATGCCAAGAGGTGGTATGGCATTAGGTTTAGTTTCATATATTACTTGGTATTTGGGATGGAAGATAATGTCATAGGCAGGGTGATCTGGATAGCTTTTTATTTTAATTGCATATTGAAGGGCCAGTTTGTTTCTTCTTAGATGGATAGGCATTTCATTGGCTTCAGTGTGGAGGCTTTCAATGGGTGATGTTCGAAATGCCCCAAGGCAAATCCTCAGAGCCTGATTCTGGACTATGTCCAGTCGTTTTAGATAAGATTTTCGAGCTGCACCGTAAACGATGCAGCCATAGTCAAGCTTTGATCTTATCAAGGACCGGTAGAGCCTGAGCAGGACCTGCCTGTCAGCTCCCCAGTCCAGCTTGGACACTACTTTAAGAAGATTCATTGCCTTGAGACATTTATTCCTGATGTAATTAATATGGGATTTAAAATTAAGTTTTGAATCAAATATGATACCTAAGAATTTGGTTTCTTCCACAACAGGGATGGGATTTTCATTGATGGTTAATTCTGGGTCAGGGTGAAGGCCCCTTCTT
>CM067351.1:51198708-51220554 GCA_034190875.2 Urechis unicinctus | reverse complement strand
AAAAGAGTGCTTGATTTACACTGCACCAGAGCCTCAATGAGTCTGTTATAAAAAAAAAATCATTGACTTAGATAGTGCAGAGGAAAGTGTTGACTTTGCCTCATACCACACAGTAAGATTAAATCCATAAGTTATACAATATCGCTTGTGAGGGTTGGGCATATGATATCCAGCCATGCAAACGCCAGTTCTAGCCCCACCCTACACGTTGTAATGCGCAAAGTGTGATCACGTAAATACGCCGATTCTTGTCGTTTAACGCAAGATTATATGATTTGATAATTCGAAATATAGATGGCTAAGAAAACTTTAACTGCCTTGGTCAGCTTTTCTATTACTGCAATTCGCTGCCAAACGTGTACTGTGAATGTGAGGAGTATTTTTATTTAAATACTAAAGAATATATATGGAATGCAACAATAACATATTATTCGGTGCTTCATATCTATACCGGCATCCCATGCAAGGCTGCTGCCGCCGAAAAAGTGGAAGGCACACAGGGCCTATGTCAGATCCGCTACGATTATATTTCATGCTACCCAACTAGTTTGGCAGATATGTTTAGTTTAGTGATCAACTATCACCAGCCACACTAAGCACGTCGCAATACGCATACAGTCAACCTACTCACAACGAATTGAGTATGAGTAGTTCAAATGGACTTGATCAGAAAGAATGGATGATGTCATTGGTACAGTTACTGCTTCCCAGTTAAACAATGATCCTGTATTGTCTTCGCAATTATATATTGTTTGCAGATGCTATATATTCTAACATACAGCGATCTTTATTGCTCTATTGAATGGTCACAATTCATACAGTCAGCACATAAAACACCAGTATCAATACAAGCTCGGTAGCATCCATTACACTGACGCCTTACGACGCCTTACGCCTTTAATAATCTAGTTATAGCATTATATAGCACTGCTACTGCATTACTTCAAGAGCTTATCAGTTTAGGAGTGGTTATGCAAACATATACTGTTATGGCTCAATTAGTACAGTGTGCATGTTAAACGAATATTGACCGAGTACGGATGCATCAAGTATTACTATTTTGAACAATATTCTTTCACCGTCTCTTTATGCTACTTAAAAAGAACAAGCACGTGACCTTTGCGGGCTATATCCATATCTTGTTGACTAATAGTGAACATTGAATTCTTTGTAATCGTCTTACAATGGAACGTGCATCAGGTTATATTGGCACAGAGTAAATGAGAGCACAATTACTGGATAAGCCCAAAATACTGACAGGTCAAACAAATCTGGTTAAAAAAGAGTGCTTGATTTACACTGCACCAGAGCCTCAATGAGTCTGTTATAAAAAAAAATCATTGACTTAGATCGTGCAGAGGAAAGTGTTGACTTTGCCTCATACCACACAGTAAGATTAAATCCATAAGTTATACAATATCGCTTGTGAGGGTTGGGCATATGATATCCAGCCATGCAAACGCCAGTTCTAGCCCCACCCTACACGTTGTAATGCGCAAAGTGTGATCACGTAAATACGCCGATTCTTGTCGTTTAACGCAAGATTATATGATTTGATAATTCGAAATATAGATGGCTAAGAAAACTTTAACTGCCTTGGTCAGCTTTTCTATTACTGCAATTCGCTGCCAAACGTGTACTGTGAATGTGAGGATATATTTTATTTAAATACTAAAGAATATATATGGAATGCAACAATAACATATTATTCGGTGCTTCATATCTATACCGGCATCCCATGCAAGGCTGCTGCCGCCGAAAAAGTGGAAGGCACACAGGGCCTATGTCAGATCCGCTACGATTATATTTCATGCTACCCAACTAGTTTGGCAGATATGTTTAGTTTAGTGATCAACTATCACCAGCCACACTAAGCACGTCGCAATACGCATACAGTCAACCTACTCACAACGAATTGAGTATGAGTAGTTCAAATGGACTTGATCAGAAAGAATGGATGATGTCATTGGTACAGTCACTGCTTCCCAGTTAAACAATGATCCTGTATTGTCTTCGCAATTATATATTGTTTGCAGATGCTATATATTCTAACATACAGCGATCTTTATTGCTCTATTGAATGGTCACAATTCATACAGTCAGCACATAAAACACCAGTATCAATACAAGCTCGGTAGCATCCATTACATTGACGCCTTACGACGCCTTACGCCTTTAATAATCTAGTTATAGCATTATATAGCACTGCTACTGCATTACTTCAAGAGCTTATCAGTTTAGGAGTGGTTATGCAAACATATACTGTTATGGCTCAATTAGTACAGTGTGCATGTTAAACGAATATTGACCGAGTACGGATGCATCAAGTATTACTATTTTGAACAATATTCTTTCACCGTCTCTTTATGCTACTTAAAAAGAACAAGCACGTGACCTTTGCGGGCTATATCCATATCTTGTTGACTAATAGTGAACATTGAATTCTTTGTAATCGTCTTACAATGGAACGTGCATCAGGTTATATTGGCACAGAGTAAATAAATGAGAGCACAATTACTGGATAAGCCCAAAATACTGACAGGTCAAACAAATCTGGTTAAAAAAGAGTGCTTGATTTACACTGCACCAGAGCCTCAATGAGTCTGTTATAAAAAAAAATCATTGACTTAGATAGTGCAGAGGAAAGTGTTGACTTTGCCTCATACCACACAGTAAGATTAAATCCATAAGTTATACAATATCGCTTGTGAGGGTTGGGCATATGATATCCAGCCATGCAAACGCCAGTTCTAGCCCCACCCTACACGTTGTAATGCGCAAAGTGTGATCACGTAAATACGCCGATTCTTGTCGTTTAACGCAAGATTATATGATTTGATAATTCGAAATATAGATGGCTAAGAAAACTTTAACTGCCTTGGTCAGCTTTTCTATTACTGCAATTCGCTGCCAAACGTGTACTGTGAATGTGAGGAATATTTTTATTTAAATACTAAAGAATATATATGGAATGCAACAATAACATATTATTCGGTGCTTCATATCTATACCGGCATCCCATGCAAGGCTGCTGCCGCCGAAAAAGTGGAAGGCACACAGGGCCTATGTCAGATCCGCTACGATTATATTTCATGCTACCCAACTAGTTTGGCAGATATGTTTAGTTTAGTGATCAACTATCACCAGCCACACTAAGCACGTCGCAATACGCATACAGTCAACCTACTCACAACGAATTGAGTATGAGTAGTTCAAATGGACTTGATCAGAAAGAATGGATGATGTCATTGGTACAGTCACTGCTTCCCAGTTAAACAATGATCTTGTATTGTCTTCGCAATTATATATTGTTTGCAGATGCTATATATTCTAACATACAGCGATCTTCATTGCTCTATTGAATGGTCGCAATTCATACAGTCAGCACATAAAACACCAGTATCAATACAAGCTCGGTAGCATCCATTACATTGACGCCTTACGACGCCTTACGCCTTTAATAATCTAGTTATAGCATTATATAGCACTGCTACTGCATTACTTCAAGAGCTTATCAGTTTAGGAGTGGTTATGCAAACATATACTGTTATGGCTCAATTAGTACAGTGTGCATGTTAAACGAATGTTGACCGAGTACGGATGCATCAAGTATTACTATTTTGAACAATATTCTTTCACCGTCTCTTTATGCTACTTAAAAAGAACAAGCACGTGACCTTCGCGGGCTATATCCATATCTTGTTGATTAATTGTGAACATTGAATTCTCTGTAATCGTCTTACAATGGAACGTGCATCAGGTTATATTGGCACAGAGTAAATGATAGCACAATTACTGGATAAGCCCAAAATACTGACAGGTCAAACAAATCTGGTTAAAAAAGAGTGCTTGATTTACACTGCACCAGAGCCTCAATGAGTCTGTTATAAAAAAAAATCATTGACTTAGATAGTGCAGAGGAAAGTGTTGACTTTGCCTCATACCACACAGCAACTTTCTTTTCAGTCATCTTAAACGAGCCCTGATGCAATGTTTGGCATTATTCCTTGAACCAATCATAGGCCGCGTAAAAAGCACATGCATACAATGTTTGCTATAGTTTCGGGTATTAACCTGAGCTTTTACGAGTCGGGAATATTTCTTGTTTTCTCTTCTGTAGAAAAAATTGTGTATGCTTCACACTACAAGTTTTAATGTGTAGCATTGCAAGTATATTGCATAGGTAAGGCTCGCCGTATTGGCAGTATGTGTTGTGAGGGTATTTCTTGTTTCTCTTCTGTAGTGGCCTGAGCAGTATACTCAGATATATCAAGACTTCACTGCGTACGAGATATATTTATTGACTACGATACCAACACCGCGTTATAACCGGTCTTATGCTGTATATATTGGAGTCGCGTCCACCCGCTTCGGATCCTGGGGGTAAGCTCCCGAAACTTGGACGCTCCTTCAATATATACCCAATCCCATGTCCCCTCATGAGACCAGCTCTACCTGTAATTGGCTGACCAATCACAGGCGGCCACTATACTGACCGATTACAACGAGGCCCATACATATTATGTCACAGTGGAGTATACCTTTAAGGGCATGATGTGGAGTTTAAAAATAAACGGATTAAACCATACAACATTATCCCTTTCTATAAAATTTGTACTTCCACTGTACAAACATTAAAGTGAACCAAACATGACATATACTAATATATAATAACTCTCATGTACATTAAGACATTTGTTCACACGTAAAAGTTCTCAATTATAGACTGAGATTTTCCTTCATATTAAAACATAAAAACACATATTGCTCATTCAGACAACGTTAACTTTTTGTTTGAATCAGGCCTTTGAATATCTGAATAATATATAAATCCATTATCTTATTAACCAACATTATCCCTTTCTATAAAAGGTGAGTACATCACTACATTATATATAACACAAATATTTAAATGATAATAATAACAAATGAATCACAGCAATTCACATACACCATTGGACAATTGACAAACAAATTAACATACATATATCTTACAGGCAGTGACAAATTGGCAGCAATCAGTGATCCATGAATAGCCTGAATACATTAAAGATGAAGCTGAAACCCCAGTAATTAAACTTATCGAACTACTCCGTGTAATTGCAATTTTAAATCTGTTAATTGGAGACAAATTACATTGAAGAAAGGTGACGCGGGAAAATTCAGCTGCACTTAATTGGATTTTGTCAGCCACATGGGAAAAAGATTGCATCAACAAAGGAATTACATTAAAGCAGGTAAACAACATTTGCATGAGGGTAAACGGCATCACAAGATACGACAAGTCCGTTGAGGATGGTTTAGGGGTCATGTAACTCAAGTCGCTTTAACAGTTTGTGGTGACCGTCACCAGCCAACTTTAAGAACTCTCGGGGTGTAGTCTTGTGTTGTCTTAGTGTCGATGAAAAGGTCGTCGTCAGTAGCCATGTCAGGGTTGTGGTTAGCAAGGTGGTAGATGGATTGGCCGTGATAGAGAAGGGGATTTAAATTTGGGTAGAAATCATAAATGTGTGAGTCGTCAAGTGATTCGTCATGAAAATCGTCTATCGTGTGGATCGGTGTTAACGTCCTACTGTTACTTGGAGCAGACTGAGCTGTCTGTGCCTTAACGGCTTTTGCTTTGTTTTTCCTTTTCTTCTTGGTCTTTCCGTTGGTCGTTGTGTGGAATCTTTGCTTTTGTACAGTCGTTTCATTGTCGATGTCGCATGTCAAGTCCGGTGGGGAATTTGATGTGGAGACGGATACTTCGTGGGTTTTAGTCGAGGTAGTGCATGAGTCATCAAGTTCAGTCTGTGTCGTTGCGTCGTGGATTTTTGTCTCATCGAGTTCAGTATGCGTTGTTGTATTGTGTGTTTTTGTCACGTCGAGTTCAGTCTGTGTCGATGAGTCTAAATGCAGTATTGTTTTGGTGGATGCGTCACATATAACTGGCAACGATAGTGAATTTACAGTTTGATTTGCATTGAAAAAAGATTGGCTATGTCTTAATTTAGAATTACCTCGCGGATGGTAGTCGTCTGATGGTGAGTGGATGGTTCTCTTACCGACGGCTTGTCACTTGCTTGGTGACTTGGGGGTTGGTAATGCCGGTAAAAGTCATGTTGGTGAGGGTAGCGTCGCTGACCGTGTGGTGCTTGCACTTGGCTCCTGCTGTCTCTTGTGTCACCCCTATTTCTGTAGGGGGCTCTAGTTGACTGACGGGAAATGGGGTAGTCGAGGGCCGAGAAGCACGCTTCCGTGTAATGTCCCACGCGCCCACATCTTGCACAACGAGGTCGGGAATGCAAGCGGCGTTGTGGCGCGGAATTGATTATCGCAAACAAACGGACCTCTTCCTTTCGTACCTTCTCTGTTTTTCTCTAAGCTGTTCACTATCACTGATAGTTTTTCGACGAGTATTGTCAGAGTGCTAAGGAGCAGTTGCGAATCCGATTCCAGACTCATACTTCCAAACAGGCTGCCGATATAACTTTAAAAGGTGTGGTATTTACCCGGATTCACCACCATGTGTTGTGAGGGTATTTCTTGTTTCTCTTCTGTAGTGGCCTGAGCAGTATACTCAGATATATCAAGACTTCACTGCGTACGAGATATATTTATTGACTACGATACCAACACCGCGTTATAACCGGTCTTATGCTGTATATATTGGAGTCGCGTCCACCCGCTTCGGATCCTGGGGGTAAGCTCCCGAAACTTGGACGCTCCTTCAATATATACCCAATCCCATGTCCCCTCATGAGACCAGCTCTACCTGTAATTGGCTGACCAATCACAGGCGGCCACTATACTGACCGATTACAACGAGGCCCATACATATTATGTCACAGTGGAGTATACATTTAAGGGCATGATGTGGAGTTTAAAAATAAACGGATTAAACCATACAACATTTGTCAATGCCAATGTATGTGCATTCGATTATACGCGAAGGAAATGACCTCAGCCCATTATCTTTCGCTCGAGTTTGTTAAATGCGATTCGATTCGTATTGTCTGTTGCGTCAACGAATCGTAAGTGTGCAAAATACATTTGAGAGCATTATTGAAGCAGCCACGTCATGTGAAATTGCCATTCTAGTTAGTTACAGTTGATTTCCTCGTGCACCTTGATATAGGTTGAACTGACAGAACAAATATAATGGCGAGTCACCAATGATTTACGCATCGAATGAGCCCCCCACAAAAAAAATCGGGCTAACGTTCATAGCCACTCTGGGCCATCGTCTAAAAACATCGTTGTCAGTCGTTTATATCTAAAGGTCGGCTGCATATTGCTGGGAGAATTTTTTTGTAGATCATCGCGTCGTTTTCTCCAAAAAGCATAGAATGCATGTTTCTGCCAAAGTTCGATGTTTGATCAATCACATAGTTGCACGCATAGGAGATAAGTTCTCGCTGAAGATAACCATAGATCATAAAATTGTTTCCTCGGCTATGTCGCTATTGTTTGATCGTTAAAAGGCACCTTGCCAATACCATTCACAAGCACCTGTTAAAGTCTGTGGCATTAGGCCAACCGTGTATGTGTACCGCGCATAAAAAGTATACCTAGAAGCTTGAACTATTTTTACACGACCAAAGATGCAATATTATGAATGTATCTACAGCAGATTTATGATGATGCGACGAAACGTGTAGATTTGGAAAACAGATAAATGACAGAAAAATTACCATATAGAGAATCTTGTTTTTATGAGTTAGATGACTCGGGTAACTAGCAGGAACAAATCATCATTCAAGGAATTGAAATCCCATTAGTTAATGACCGCGAGGAGATGAGTATTATGCAATGTGGTAACACAAAATTGCAAATATTTACTGGCTGATAACATATCAGGAATACCATGAGTAGACGTTACGTTGTCCATCAATTCGTGGTCGAGTCAGAGAGTGTAAAGTTTTGCTAAGAGCGCCAACTCAAGCCTCAGCCTGAGAAAAAATGTAAGGACGACCCCTGTTAGGCACCATGGGGTGCTTTGACATAGCGTTCCTGAAAACTCGAGCGGAACTCTGTGATAAATTAGGAGCCTTGGAGGCATCGAGTGATCACGTGTCTTCAACAGACGCCGACCCCGAGACGTCGGATCAACAATCACATGTGCTTTTGCTGATATCCTAGTATCGTATAGTAAACTGCGTGGACGCTGCAAGAGTCAAACTTTTTCCGATAGGTTTACCAGGGCATTTTATCAAGTTGACATTTGTTTCATATTGTAGCCCTACAAGTTTAATGTAAGTCATAGACAACAATTAAACAAGTTTATATTGTAAGATCATTTAATATACAACTTAAATGTAAATGGGTAAATTGCTCCTGGCAAACAGAAAGTAGCACGCACAAGACCTTTGACCCTGAGGTATCGAAAACAAATTATGAATAACCCTTTTCCTATGTAACCTCACTGGACAATGATTTTGAAGGCATCCTTCTAGCGTTTTACTTTACTCTTCATTAAAAATTTTGTTACACCTCCTCTACGCTACGATCAATAAAAAAGGACTTAAAACTTCAACCATATCATATCGAAGCCGTGTATAAAGTTACAATATAACGCCCATTTGTTCACGTGAGTAATGAGCATAATCCTAACGCTTGTTGGTGCTGTATTTATGTATGTCGTAAGTGTATCCTATTTGCGGAACATGTAATTAACTTAACGCACCCCACGTTTATTATTTAACCTACATTATTTTTGCATCGTTATGCTGGGCAGTATATTGTTGCTCAGGTTTTACTGTCGTTATGATCAAAGCGATTTTTTCTGCAGGGCAATGATATTATATCCAACAAAATTTCCGCATTAATATCACCAGTGCGCATGCCCCGAGCACTAAGCGAATTCAAGCAGTACACCGTTTGTGATTTGTGACACTAGAGAGTCGATAACCTATATTAAAGCGCCTATAAAACCTACCCTACCATGCGATTGCCTCGAGTGATGAATGTGCCTGGCTCTTGTCGCTAACCACGGTGGCATCTTAATTATGAAAGCCAAAAGGATCAATTATACATGAGCCAACTTTCCCATCAAAAAGAAAATACTACGGCACCATTGTATACGATAACAACTAGAAAGTAGGAAGAGCTATGATCATGGTGCTGTGCATTGCAGTTAATATCAAATAAAAGATTTGACAGGGTGGCGCATGATTTCGACATCACGTCTATACCAACCCCACAGCCGCTAGCATAACCTCTTCGCTATCCTTCATCGGATTTTTTTGGCCTGAAAAAGCATTCAGAGATATGCATATCGGCAAAACATGCTTTAACATAGTCGAGCCTGAGTTGGATATGCACACATCTGATCTCCTTGTGGACGACATGGAATCTATTGAAAGGCAGACAAGTTTGTTTGAACGACTTATTCCTGCAGCCGATAGAGTCAAGCAGATGGGAGTAGGGTAAATAGCATACATAGACCATTTCATGATGCCGGACTCTTTTTGTCGACCTTTGGGTGAATAGCCCTAGTCCGTTTAACTACTCACCCGTTTAACCTAAGATGGGTGAATAATTTTCTCCGTCGCATTCATCCCGTAAACTTTGCCTTGTCTTCTATATGAGCCAATCGACATAAGACGATGACGCTTAGATCAATATAGGCAATTAATTTGTAATGTAGCTTCTACAATCAGGCCCAACCTACGATAAAACATGGATTAGCTCTACTTTAATCGTTTGACCTCCTTGTCCCTATGATATTTGGGAACATGGTAAGGTGAGCACATCGCGTTCTCATTTCGAGCAAGCGGAAAATAAACAACGTTTTTACTAATCATATATTGAGTCTTATTACAACACAATTAATGCAGACGGTTTTGTCGTGAATAATAAAACCGCTTATAGTATGTGAAAAAAGTAAATGCTATCAAATGATTTTATTCAATTGATAACAACATGGCAGGCAACACGAACGATACTTTGAAGCACTTTACACACTCTGAAGACGCAGTGTATTTTATTGGCTGAATGCCCGACAGTCATTGACAATATAATACCGCGATTGTCAGATTGAGGGAGTTTGTGTGTCAGGCTCAGAGTGTAAGCCGCGTAATTGAAGCGCTTTTTGCAGCTGCCAGCTGTAATTATTACATATTGCTTTAGCTATTCTACTGCAGAACGGGTTAGCAATAATTCGTAACCGTTATATTGTGGCAGACTAACAAACCACACATGATTATAGCCCTTACAGTGTACGTTGAAAGTTACAATGTTACAAGTCTTATATACCGTGTTATGGCACTGATTTTCTATAACATGTGGAAATTTCAACCAAAGCCATTTGCTGCTGCTCTTACTATGTTAGCCACGTTCCAACCGGGGTATTTTGCTAATTCTGGTTGAATGCAAATATTACAAATTGATATATAGCGACTATTACTATTTGACTACCGTTCGTTAACCACACGCATGTGACGCTCATATAGAAAGCATTGATATAAGAGTAACGAGCCTGTACTGTTTAATTTGGTACTATAACAACCAATATATTGGATCATGTGTGGATATATTTTTGAAGCTAAAATGAACTATATCAGGCTGATAAACAGCGAACATTATTGCAAACGCTGAAAACTCTTTTATTGGCAAACGGTGCAAAAGCCAAGTAACCCTCAACAAGCTTGTGATAGTTGATGGCAATGAAATCAAAACCACTTAGACAGTATTGGATGATTTCTGTTATTGCTTCACAAAACCAATCTAAACGTAAGCGCAAACACTAAACTAAATATAGACCAGCAGCTCAATGTTGCAATATATTTCTCGGACTGAAAAATCATGACATGTATCAAACGCAAACAAAGCAGCAGTTTTAACACTTTGCAAATGTTTCCAATTACCACTATCTTACACGAAGCGTATTGAGACGTTGCAAAGCTATTTCATAATCTTCAAAGCGATCGGAAACGTATATCTTTCTTGTTTAAAGTGTTCACACAACCCTTCCCAACGCAATCTGATAGATGGAATCAAACAATAGCAGGTGTGACCTCATTTAAATTTCTTTGATAGCATTATCGATTAGACATTTAGCTGCGATAAATATAAAATTATCTAAAACTAACATTAATAGCTGCTTATATGCCCTCAACCATGTTAAACATTATTTGTCGTGTCGCCACCTCGTATCCTTTCATGCATTCTCATTTATCATGTGGCTCTTTATTACAGGGTAAAGCCGCGATGAAAGCCATAAATCCACTAAACAAAGCTCTCAAGATAATAGCTTTCAAACATTCAACTTCTTTTTTAACGAGAATATAACACGCCAGCATTCCAAAATTTGTAACAATTAGTAAAAATACTGCTCCGTAAAATTATGTCCCACATCATCTACAACTCAGTGCCACCAACGATTTGTTAGTTTTGCAGACGGCATTCCAACAATTATGCTCATAATACAAGCGAAAGATAGATGCATCACACATTAAAAACAATTTCACCTCGCAATCCTAGTGAATGGCTGATGTTACCTAAACATGCTAAGGTCACTAACAACTGTAGATTTTTTCAAAATTTATATATGTCGTAATTGCACCACAAACAGTATCATGTTCTGCAAATTACAATAGTGGCCAGGCTATTGTATTCAGAAATTGATAAAAAACAGGAAGTGCTAGTATGGTGAAAATTTCAATCCAAATCATTATCACACAACACAGTTACAGCTTCACCTAAGTAGTTATAACACTTGCAGGTTAATTGCGTAGGTTTATATAGTTACAATTCATTTTGATGGCAGTCCATATTATTAACAAAAACGTCCGATACCGTGGAAGGCATTTGGCAATTGCGGCACAAATTATGTTATATAAACTACTGATTAGTGTTTGTTCTAATTTCTACATAGACCTGTGTTCAGAACCGTCACAGCTGACGCTGCATATACCTTATAAGGCATTACATATTCTTGTTTGAACTTCCAGGTGAAATGCAACACAGCCCGTTAAGTATAAAATATTCAAATACAGATCTGACACATTTAGCCATATTTGACCCGACGGTATCAACAATGCCTGTAAAGTTGACTCTGTAACTGCATAGCAGTGAAAAAAGTATATTCACGATGTCATTGTTTTAAATTGCATTAATTTGATTGGGACGTTATCATAATTCCTATAAACGAATATGTTAGAATATCTTTCGCAGTACGCTTTTCGTTTATTGTTCCAGGACCAAATATCATCGGTTCAGATACAAATTCGATTGAGTTGATGATTAGACAAAGCTAAGGACCCAGCTGCCATGCGCGTTGCAGAAGTCGCGTTATTAAAGCGACTAGTGCATATTGTTGCAAATATTCTGTATTATTGGTGTAGCCACTATAAAGTTATGTTAACAACCTACCTTCCGGATTATGGCATAGCTATCGAATTACTCATACACATAGCAATATTATTTATTTCGAATAATACATAATACCTAAAGCTACATGATTTACCTCAATGAAAAGCAAAAACAATGAACGGGTGTATTAACTAACTTCACTGTATTGAGCATATTGGTAGCTAGCAATTATCTTTATCATGGCTACAATGAACGGACGTAACTATATCGGTAATTATGAACGGTTCTAGACCGATTTTTTTTACGCAGCAATATTGTTTAAGTGATTAATTTCATCCCGACATCAGGCGGAAGTAAATGGATCAAGATTAAATACAGTAATTTCGGCTGGAACAGAATTCAGTATGCGATTGCATAGAGTTTATATGCCATTTAAGTTATGTATTTCAGTATCCGCCATTCGGTGCAGGTCGCATAAATTCGACGAGGATATTAACAGGGTTGTACCGTCGGCAAACTCAGGTAATGCCGCTTCACTGGAATTTTCGATGTTATTAACATTCAAAAAAATTAACAATTGGGGTCCAATGATTGATGACTGTTTAATGATCGGTGCTGGTGTGAACTTTGGCACTTCATCATACCGAAAACGGTTCGTGAGGAAGCTGGTGAACCAGTTTTGTGCTTCGCCCCTAATACCAAGCGAATGCATTTTATCAACTTGAATTTTATGATTGATTCAGTCGAATGCTCCTCTCAGATCACACAAAAATCTTAAATACGTACTATTTTCTGTTAAGCGCCTGCGCTCATCGATCTAGTATGTGAGTGATGGCGTGCACATTCGATTGACCGTTGATTATACTTCTTGATTGCAATATGCAAAATGAAGGATGCTACAATAATCGATCATTATCGGCCAAAATTACTACACTTTCATGCAATATTTGAAAAATTAGTTTTTAAGAGATTACTTACGATAAGCATCACGAATTGCCAATTTAGAACATTCTGCTTAGTCATTAACGTAATACTTTGATCACTTCTACTGATTAGAGGGTAACTATTATAACTGGTTGTATGATTATCTCAAGAACAAATGTAGAATGTAACGGTACGAACTAACAATGTTTGCACATCAACTGTACCTCAAAGTTCGGTTCTCTGCCGATCAATACTCTCACTGTACATAAACGACCTTCCCTGCGTATTGGGTGGTTTACGAACTAATGTGTTTCTACATCTTGCCCTGGATATGGTTCCATCGTTCCACCAGCGCATTTTTGCTTTATCTGGGCAGCATTGATAGGGACATAAATCGTTCTCTTATGTTTCCTGTTCGGGGAATAATTGAGTTAGTAACAAACTATGGAGGTTATTATTTCCTATGGAACATGATAGCAAGAAAAAGATAGAACTACGTCCATTTACCATACCGCATTGGCTAACTATGGAGAGGATTTCGGGCTCGTTAATCTCCCATGATATTTGTACATCTAGCTCGTACTTCCGTTTCAGGGTACCTATGTTAACACACCATTCCTGTAGTCCTCAATTTGCTCCAATACCTTGTATTCCAATAATGAATATAATATACTTAATTTACCAGTAACTGTTTCCACAGTAACAAATGCGCAAGGCAAATGGAATACACAGGGTTCGACATTTAAACAGAGCCCCTTGCAGGTACTGATGGATGGTGACGGTGTCAGTGTACTTCACCAGACACGGTCGAGTAAAGGTAGTTGTCATCGTGAAGGTAAAGGCTTCTACCAGCCATAATCGTCGGTTATCCGTTCTGTCCAATCCTTGTATACTATATATACCTGCAATGCAAACAATTAATATCAACTCAACAACAACTACGGCGTTGATTGTGCTTGCCATGACTAAATACATCTGAGGGAAGGTCAAAAGTTTATGCAAATGATTTATATAATTCTTGCTTACGCAGTCGTAATGTCAGGAGAGCATTATGTAGCTAAATACAGATAGGTATGTTTAAACGGAAGCTTGGAAAGCTTGTGATATGTTGTACATTAGATAAAATCTCATATCAAGTCACCAATGGTTTACGCATCGAATGCGCTTAAAAGAATTTACGGCTTACGTTTATAGCCACTTAGTGCTATCGTCTAAAAACATCGTTGTCAGCCGTTTATATTTAAAGGTCCACTGCATATTGCTTGGAGAATCATTTTGGGTACATCACCGCGTCGTTTCCTCCGAAGGTTCGATGAATGATCAGTCACATAGTTGCACGCATGGGAAATAAGTTCTCGCCGAGGATAGCCACACATCATATTTGTTTGTGCCTCTGCTATGTCGCTATTGTTTGATTGTTTGAAGCCAATACCATTCAAAAGCACCTGTTAAAGTCAATAGCATAAAGCCAGACGCATATGTGTACCGCGCATTAACAAAGTATACCTAGAAGCTTAAAGCTTTTTTCCGTGACCAATGATGCATCTACAGCCGATGATTTAAAGATATATTTGGAAGACAGACAAATGATTGAAAAATTACCATATAGAGAATATTGCTTTTATGAGTCAGAAGACTCGGAAAACTAGCAGAATCAAATCATCATTCAAGGAATTGTAATCCCATTAGTTGATAACTGCGAGGAGATGAGTATAATGCAATATGGTAACAAAACTGAATATCTACAAACAGATAACACATCAAGAATAATATGTGTAGAGGTCACGTTGTCCATAAATACTTGGTTGAGTCAAAATGTGTACAATTTCATTTATACGCCAACTCAAGCCTCAGCACGAGAAAAAAAAACATGGATGCCACCTGTTAGGCACCGTCGCCATTCATAACTCGAATCATTCATATAGGTAGTGTTATGCATCAAAAAAACATACATTGAACATAAATCATGAACTTCCATGTATTTTGTTGCAAATGACATGGTGCTATTGCGACGTTGAATCACGTATGCAGTTGCAGTATGTGACTCCTCGATATTATTGACCAGTAACTACATCATCAATAGAGTACTCCCGGTTCAATGCGGTGATAATGAAATATTTGCATTGCATGGACACGATATATAAATCATTTTTATCAGTATGGTGGCAGGGATAGGTTTGTCAGATTTTGACAAGGGAAGCAATTCATGTAGGATTTACTTATTAAAGTTAACATGCCTTGTCATATAAATCACCATATTTTGTTCCAGATTGCCTCTGGATGAGTGATTCGACTAGATAACATTTGTTTGAATATACATAGTGTAGCAATTGTCATGCTGTTTCAGAGGCCAGTTCGAATGTGTGATAATTTACCATTCTACATGCTGAAATTTTGCGTCGTTCATGGCATTGATAACAGAGGTTGATTTCCTGCGTCGCATACAGGCGCAACGTGAGCTGCAAATCATTTCCATATCATTTGGTTCAGGCGATATCATATTGATGTATGATATGTGCATAAAAAAAGAGTGAAGCAATAATTTTCGCTGGGGTGGAATACGCAAAAGGTAAAACTAGTCGTAAAACATTTCCTGATTATTGAATGATGCATCTTGCAGAGGTACTGACCCAATCCATCTTGCCCCGTCTGTTTGCTTCTAGATTCCTGCCTCATCGGGCGTGTTTATGCCCACCAGGGTCTCCTGAATGAAAAATCTTAAAAGGTAAATAAAGACCCTTAGATTAAGTTTCGAATCAATCGTGCACTACATCCTGGGTAAATTGGTATATGTGGCCATTACTGCAATATGTTGCCTCATTCATTAAATGCAATATTAAACGTCAACTTTCGAAACTACGTTATGATGTATAGATATTTTGGCATTCTTAATTGCTGCACTATATGTACAAGCTATTCGTTTTGATACTAAAAACTTAAACATTTGTGCCTTTCTGGGCAGAGCTGTGGTTTTCCGCAACCGCTCACTTCCTTGCATTACTGCCTGTACACATTCGAGGTTTGAAATCGAAAACTAAGATATGAACTGATACACAATATATATTTAAAGATACAGCTTGTAAACCAGTCCTTATTAGAGTATGATTATACTCATCATGATCATCATCACATATGTTAGGCTCGAAATATATGTTATGTTTGATAAGTCATCGAGCTAAATAACCATTATTTCGCGATAGTATTAATAATCCAATTTATGCAAAGGCTTCTTGTACAATATATTGGTTAGGATCCCACCGTATTACCGTTTTTTGCTCAGACTGGTGACAACAACAGGAAATCGAGGGACCAAACTTCTAATGGGGCTGCACATAATTTACACTGAGCCATTGATTAATTGATTAAGAAAGAAGCTAAGATGATTGCATATCTCTCAACTTAATGGTGCAGACAATAAAATAATTATCAGATCTAATAAGTAACTGGACTTGGCTACAACAAGCAAGTGCTGTTTAAGTACTTACTACAAGCTACAAAGGTTGCATTGCAAGTGCGGTTTAAGTACTTACTACAAGCTACAAAGGTTGCATTTGAAGAAAATAGTTCATTCAATACAAGTCTAATGTTAAATTGAAGAACTTTAGAGGAGGCATCAATTATGCATTACGAACAAAATAATGTGATAAACTGTAAAGCATTACCTCTGGAAATTTACAACACTGCATGAGCGCATGTGGACTAAAGGTATCGCTATAGCCAGCCTCATTCTCGACTGGATGTTGCCAATCACAACATCGGCACTGGCACTGACCGGTTGAGGTGTTGATACACTCCTAACAATTATGATCCGTGCCCTGTGGTTTAGTCATGCTGAATAACGTTTATTCAGGTACATTTACATTGAAGTCAATGATTACACGCATTTTATTTATTGCGGATGGTACCTACCTTACGTATAGATTTTTTTGGCTTCATATCCAGGGATTCATAATACATGGGCTGTATGCAGCAATGACAGGCATTAACATTGAACAAGCTGTCTCCAAATCTCATAAACGATTCTCTATCATACGAAACATTCAGAAAACCTGGAAGCCAATAACGAGGGTTTAAGGTAAATAGTAGTCGAGACATTATAGTTGAACTTTCTCCTACAATTCGTAAAAGAAGTGGCACGTTTTATACTAAGCGACATCCAACATAATTAAGTGAATGGTAAAAGGTTTAACGCATTCGTTATACGTTTTTTGGAACAGTTTTGCGCCAAATGACAGACGTTATTTCATTGAATGGACCGATGAGGGTGTAGCGTAATACTTCGATTGTGTCTCTCCTTTACAGATTTCAATTGGGTTCCAAAGTGCCATAAACAGAAAAATACTTCACAGATGTTTAACAGCGAGCCAGTAAGGTGCAGCTACTTTGTAGTTATATTATCGGCAAGCACCCAACGCACAAATGCACGAAAACATACTTCTCCAGCTTAAGGTATAATCGTCAACTTGATAATTCTCGTCCGATAAATTCAAGGCAAACAAATAGATGCTCACTTTGGATCATTTTTTTCTACTTCGATCTCAGCCGCATAATTTAAGATGGACGTGCATAGCGCAATATGGCTTGACCACTTGAAAAGCATGGACGGTACAAACTCCTAGCTGCTAAAATTGTATTAGAGAGCGCAACTTTTATGGCTTGCTACCAATTTGATAGCATGCATCGGAAGATGTAACGGACGAAAGAAACCGATAGCTGAGTAGGCATGAATTATTAAAATTTGGAGATGTATAGACACTATTCAGTTTCATTCAGCATTTAAGCAACCTTTGAAATTTGATGCGAATGGAAAATGTTTTTTGAGATGAGGCATAAAAATGAGTCTGCAGATATACATTGATGGCACAGTGAGGAATTTTCTGGTTCTTTTCTTCAAGTAGATTATCCTTATTTTATTGGTTGTGTATGCCTAACTGCCTCTGTTATATAGTCATATTTAACGCGGCTATGGTTCGTGATCCAGGTGATCCTGATCTTTAAGGACAGCCAAACGAGAATTATATGCCAGATATGACCACAGAACATGAGGCTGGTAGCGCACAGGCCGATGAACGTTGAGAGAATACTGAGTCAATTTTACTGACCAGTTATACACTGGTTTATACAAATCGGTGTCACTGTTTTGTGCCTCTTGTGACGTTTGCCAACACGCGATGGATAATGAGCGGGTGCAAAAAGTACCACTTAAACAAATGCCTCCCCTTATGGGTCCGGGGGAAGAATAGACCCACTATATCCTGCCGCATGTCGTGAAAGGCTACTAATAAAGGCCAACATGTTGGCCGCCGGTTGAAACTCGTTTCAGTGGACAATGGGATCCAATAGGTTGAGTGGAGCGGTCCTTTTAAGGGTCATATCTGCAAAACACGAACTTTGCCCCGGATTTTGCCTAGACGAGAGGCTCGATTGGCTAGGTTCAGTCAAGCGGCTGGTGGCGACTTGCCCTACAATAATCGTTTCCATTTTTATCGTGTCCATCTCCATTATTATGAGACCTGACGTAGTGTACACATTGCTACATGTGAAAAAAGAGAATAAGCCTCTGCCGCTTAACAAGTTACATTATCTATTACCATGCTCTGGTGATCAATCGATCTTATTCCCTGGTTATATTCTCTTCTTGGCACAAAAAGCTCACATATGTTGGAAAAGTGTTTTGTTTCACACTAAAAGCCAATGAGGAGAGATTATTAAGTGTTCACCCTTCCGCATGTGGCACAAGGCCATCTTTTTGGTATAAGTGGCTATTGTTATTAATGATTAAAGTCTTGCCTGGCGTCTGATAGAGAGCTGCAATATTTACCCTATACCATGAATCAGAGCGCCAGATGCCAGTAACAGGACGATATATTTGTCCCCTCTACAAACCGAGCACGAATGAGCAAATTTATTTGTTTTGATCATGCAGAAATGTGTTATTTTAGGTTTCCTTCATGATATTATTTCCCACGTAAGCTTATATTTGTAGGAGTGGGTGAATGTAAATTCAATTCATTCTCAAAGGATGTTTCCTTCGTAATTCTGTTAGAGAGGGTTGAGCGTTGACTAATCTGACAAAAGAATGAGAATACATCATTTTTTAATTCAACCCCTGTCGGCAAAAAATGAGCATGTGGCATTTATTTGAATATGCCCTACAAGTTGAATGTAACCCATAGACAACAACTAAACATGATTACATTTTAAAAGTTTATATTGTAAGATCATTCAATAAACAATTAAAATGAAATACTTGCATTAAAATGGGGAAATTGACGCGGATGAATCAATCACAGTTAGGAAGGTTATCGCGGTTTCGAGTTCATTTGTTTTCAACAGTCTTGAGTACGGCGTGTGACCTAACTTTGCTCCAGCGTCCGTCTATTCAATAATTATTGCGGCATGTTTTTATGCTTACCATGCTGACATCCCCTTTGCTATTGATCGCTCCAGGAAAACCGTAAATAGCCCTCACAAGACCCTAAGTGTCGAAAACAAATTATGGATATCCCTTGGCCTATATAAGCTAGAAGAGATGCTTATGTATAGAGTTAGTTATCTGCCAGACATACGAGTTTGTGTTTTAACAGCGTCGAGCACGTAGTATCACATGACTTCGCTCCGGCGTCCGTCTATTAGTTATTTTTTGTGACATGTACGGTTGTTTATCATGCTGACATCACCTTCGCTGTAGATCGCCTCTAGCAAACCGAAGTAGCCCGCACATGACCTATGACCCTGAGGTATTGAGAACCAATTTAGAGTACCCCTTGTCTTATGTATACTCAGTCGACAATAACTTTTGAAAGCATTCTTCTGCATAGAGTTAGTGAGCTACCAGATATTACACATGGACTCCCTAAATGTTGAAGACTGCTTGCAAGCCAATTTCTGGAAACATCAGTTCTAAGAGCGAAGTAACTTCTGCACTAGCGATTAACTTTACTCTTCTTTGAAAAAGCACGACTATTTTATAACACCTCTTCTACGCTACAATCAATGCAAATGCGACTTAAAATGTCAACCATATCATATCGAAGCCCGTGTATATAGTTATAACATAAAGCCCCTTTGCTCATGTGAGTAATGAGCATAATCCTATCGTTTGTTGATGCCACAGGTATGTATGTCGTATGTATATCGTATTTTTAAGAAAATGTAATTAAAGCAATGCACCCGCCGTTTATTATTTGACTTTCATGATTTTGCACAGTAAACGCATCGTTCTCTGTAGTGTTGTTCAGATTCGGCTGACGATATGACAAAAATGATATTTTCTGCAAGCCAATAATATTATATTCCACAAAACGGCCGCATTTATATCACCAGTGCGACTGCCGCGAGCACTAGGCGAATTCAAGCAGTACACAGCCTGTGATTTGTGACACTAGAGAGCCGATAAGCTACATTACAGCTTCAATAAAATCAACCCTACCATGTGATTGCCTCGAGTGATGAATGTGCTTGGCTCTTGTCACTAACCCCCGTGACATTTTCATTATTAAAGCCGAAAGGATTCATTATGCATGAGCCAGCTTCCCCATAAAAATGAAAACTACGGCACTATTATATACGATAACAAGCAGAAAGCAGGAAGAGCTATAATCATGGTGCTGTGCATTGAAGAAAAATATCAAATGCAACATTTTGACAGGGATGCTACATGATTTCGGCATCAGGTTTATACCAACCCTTAGCTGCTAGCATAACCTCTTCACTATTCTTTATCGAGATTTTGGGCTTGAAAAAGCGTTTAGCGATAAAGGTATCGGCAAAACTCGCTTTAACATAATCAATTTTTGAGCCTCTAGCGGATATGTACACATCTGAACGTCTGCATAAAATACTTGTGTATATAAATATATATATATACATAGATTTATATATATATACATATATTCATATATATACATATATATATATAAAAGTATATATAAATATACATAAGTTTATATATATATATTTATATAAACATATTTGTATATATATATACATGTATGTAAATAAAAATATATATATATATATATATATATATATGTATAATTATAAATGTATATATATATGTATATGTATATATATATATTATATATAGGTATTATATATACATATTTAGATATATGTACATTTAATGTTACATTTATACATATGTATCTATGTACATGTATCATATCTATTTAGGTTGATGTATATACTTATATATATATATAAATATACATACACATCTATACGTATCAGAAAAAAAATATAACTTAGTACATATGAATATGTATATATGTACATCTATATAAATATGTATCCACACATTAACATAAATATTTATATTTATTTATATATATATTTATTTATATATATTTATATATCTATACATATATGCACATATATACGTAAATATATATATATATATATATATATAAATATATATTTATGTATATATATATATCGTTACATTTATATTGTTTTAAATACATATATGAATGGATATATATATGTGTATATATGTATATATATACATATATTCATATATATATATATATATATATGTGTATATATATATGTATGTATATATATATATATATATATATATATATTTATATTATATATATATATTATATATATATATATATTTATATA
>CM067351.1:51183708-51193708 GCA_034190875.2 Urechis unicinctus | reverse complement strand
TTCAAGATGTCATTGTTCTTAATTGCATAAATGATGGTAAATTGGTAAAACAAAAAGCCACACACAGCTTTGTGAACTTTGCAATCTTCCTTAATTTGAGTGGACGCAATCATAATTCCAATAAACGCCTATGTAAGACTGACTTTCGCAGTACGCTTTGCATTAATTGTTCAAGGACCAAATATCATCGGTTCAAATACAACGTTGATGGAATTGATGATTTGACAGCGCCAAGGACCCAGTTGCAATGTGCGATGCAGAGGTCGCGTTATTAAAGCCACCAGTGCACATTTGTGCAAAACATGGTGAATAGCCAGTGATTTCCGATGTCAAACGATTGTTTTATAGGTGAGCACGATAGTTGTTAGCTGCTTTTGCAAATATTTTGTACTATTGGTAAAGTCAATGTAAAGATATGTTTACAACCTACATTCCGGAATATTGCAAAGCTATCGATATACTCATACACATAGCAATGTTGTTGAATTCGAATAAAAATAGTATCTAAAGCTATATGTAAAGCAGAAGCAATTAACAGGTGTATTAAGTAACTTCACAATAACGATTATATTGGTAGCTAGCAATAATCTTTATCATCGCTACAATAAACAGACGTAACGAAATTCGTAATTATGAACGATTCACGTCGGATATTTTTTTAACCAGCCACAACGTTGTTCAAGTGACAAATGTCAACCCGACATCAGATGGAAGTAAATGCATCAAGATTGAATACAGTTATTTGGGCTGGAACAGTAGTCAGAGTGCGATTGCATAGAGTTTATATACTATCAACCAACCATATAAGTTATGTTTTTCCGCATTCGCCATTCAGTGCAGGTCAGATAAATTAATCTAGGATATATACAGGGTTGCACCATCGGCAAAAATAAGTATTGCCGCTTCACTTGAATTTGCAATATCATTGACGGTCAAAATAAACAATAGGGGTTAATAATTGATGCCTGTTGAATAATCCATACTGATGGGAACTTTGCCACTTCAACATACCGAATACGGCTTGTGAGAGAGCTGGAAAACCAGTTTTGTATTTCGGCCCTCATACCAAGCGAATGCATTTTATCAATTTGAATTATATGATTGATTCAGTCGAAAGCTTTGTTCAGATCACACAAAAATCATACATACGTAATTTTTTCTGTTAGGCGCCTGCGCTCATTCATCTAGCATGCGCATATTCGATTGATCTTTGATATAACATTTTGCTTGCAATATGCAAAATTAAGGCGCTACAATAATCTATAATTACCGGCCAAAATTACTGCACTTTCATGCAATGTGTACTAACGACAAGCATCAAATACTGACGACTTGCCTGTTTCAATCCTTTTATTTAGTCATTAACATATCACTGATACTGATTAGAGCGTAATATTATGAACTGATTGCATGATTATCTCAAGAATAGTTTACAAGATGTAGAAAGTAACGGTACCTAATCACATTGTTTGTACATCACCTGTTTTGTACCTTAATGTTCGGTTCTCGTCCCACCAATAATCTTACTGTACATAACGACCTTCATTGCGTATTGGGCGTTTCACAAACAATTGATTTCCGGTGGCATCACTTTTGAGACCAACCATACCAGGTGCGTGTTTAGCCCTTACGGCATCGGATGAGCCGTAAGGGCTTAAGTAAGCCGTAAGCCGTTAGTAGTGAGCTCATCTGCACATATTCAAGGCAGACTGGAACCACGTTGCTGGTTTAGCGATGAGGTAAAGGCAATGACAAATACATTGTGTTTGGAGCATATTGACCGCACAAGAATATAAAGGCGTGTATGCTATCACGATTCAGGTTTTATACGCGCACTTATGGCAGAGAATATGTGGAAAAAATCCCTTATCGCAACGACGAGACTTCGGACTGGAAATTGCTCCATCGTTCACTTGCACATTTTTGCTTTATCTCTGCGGCATTGATAGTAAAAGAAATCGTTCTCTCATGTTTCTTGTGCTGGGATTAATTGAGTTTGTTACACACTATAGAGGTTATATCCTCTTGGAATAGGATATGATAGCCACACACAAACAGATAGAACTGCGGCGATGCACCATACCACTATGGCTAACAATGGAGGGGAGATCAGGCTTGTTGGCCCAGCTAGAAACTCTTCCATAACATTCGTACCGGTATTGACACACCATTCCTGTAGTCCCCAATTCGCGTCAATACCTCGGATTCTAATACTGAATATCAAATACGTTTAGTATACTTACCAGTAACTAATCCCATACATACTAATGCGCAAGGCAAGTTCAATAGCCCAGAGTAGGACTAAGTATTAATAAACAGACCTCATCACACACGGTCGAGTATAGGTCTCTGCCACCAACAGCCGTATAGTTAAGTCTTCCACCAGTCGTATTCGTCGGTCATTCCTTTTGTCAAAGCTTCCAGCCAAGGGATGTCATTTGCATTTGTACATATCTGCCATACAAACAAATAGTATCAGCTAAACAACAACTCCGACCTTGATTGTGCATGCTATGACTTAATGCATATGTGGGTGTGTCAAAAGTTTATGTAAATGATGTATCTAACGCTTGCTTATGCAGTAATGTCAAAACCAGATCATAATGTTGCTAAATACAGATACGTATGTTTAAACGGAAGCTTGGACGGCTTGTGATAGGTTATACATTAAAAAAATGCAAAGCATTCAGCGAGCTTAAACTTTCCGTCAGCAAATGTTGCTGTCATTTTCAGAGCACCTGTATAATGGGATAGCAGTTATATGGATATACTGACAGCTTTTGCGATATGCAACGTTTCATGGTGTGGCATCCCCTACACTTGTCTTTTATTAGGCGCCGTATAGGAAACTCATCGTACTGCTACTACGAGACATATGTTAGAAACTGCTCCTTAATGTGCAATTTTATTCAGCATTTTCCCCTTGTTCCTAGTAGATAGGCACAAAGGAACGTTTCGATATATTTATAATAACCCTCAAGAATGAGGATAGTCAATAATATATTCTTACCCGCTTTTTTCAGCTAATTATTAGCCCCAATCGTGTTCAAATATTCGGACATAGCACGAAAATGTGCCTGCCACAAACTTACGGCATCACAGAATACTTTCTTTTTCGAGATTCTTAATATCAACATATCTTGCGGTCGTAAGATAACATTTAATCGGATAAATGACATTATTCCTGAATCTGCTAAGGCAGATAATGCAACCATAGAATCGTGTAATCGTCAATATTTTGCTTGTTGCTTCCATCATTGTCTGATATATCTAATTATCTATGCTGTGCGTTCGATGAGAAAAATATGCAAAAATTAGAAAGACGTTGTCTATTATTTTGCATCTTGATAAAGCATCTACTAAGTCATCAGTGGAAATTTCTCAATCTGCTGTCAACTATATTGACATCATTCGAATCTGGTAGTTTGCTCTATTGGAATTGTTGCGGAGCAAGCTCAACAACGTAACGAAGAATTTGATGGCGACGTTGGCGATGACTCAACCGGGGTTGCTACGCGCGAACAATATGACTAGTCAAAAATGATGCATGAGGTTTACGACAGCGAGATTACACCTATGCGAATATCATGCTTCACGAACATTTACGTATTGTCCTGGAATATCAAACAAACTGGAATTAGTTATATATCATATTGAGATTCCAAGCACAGTGGATTTCACATACTCGATCTACAACGCTAGAGCAGTTGCCTCCATTGAAGGGTATTCTAAACACTTAACGTGCTAGTTTTAACGCTATGATCGGGCTAGCAGGCGATGAACATTGTGATGTATCTCCATCTGGGAACAACTTAGCCGGGAAAACGAAACTCAAGTGATCGATGCCTGAATTCGGCGCATCAATCTCTTGTTGCTGGTGTTTGGCTGCAGCCTATTGCGAAAAGATCGTTGGCGCTATCCTTATCATCTTCTCTTATAAACTAATGCCTGTTGATGCTGCACTCCAAAGCGCTGCTTTGCTAACATGAGTATAATGAATTAGAGATGGTTACAAAGACCCTTTTTATTTGAATATTAACAATTTTGCCGACTTTGCGGACAAATATCGGTGCAGGTTTCAATGACAATTTGCAAATATCATCATTAACATTTAAAGGCAATGTTTGGGTACGGATTAAACGCATTTGATAACACTTCACGCAATAATTCTATAGGCTATGTTGCGCGATTATGGCCAGATCACTGATGTGAACATTTTGTTCTTAGCAAGGTTCACCATGGTCATCTACTTTTTTTTATGCCCAGTCGTTCTGTGTCGAGCGACCCATAATTGTTTTTTAAAAACGACAAAAGCTGCTTCATGATAATTGCCGCAAATAAATAAAACTGATAATATTAAATTACAAGAAGCGTGAAGTTAGAACTACATTCGGAAAATCTGTACAAAATTCGTGCTGCAGAGCACATAATAAATCATTACTTAACGAGATGGGAGAGGTCAGTAACACATAGAGCCAAAGTGTCCATTGATAGGTCAAACTTCATAATCGGACTCACGCTTATCAATATATAGCACATGGTGGTGCATGAGTACTCTATATATAATGGAAAATGTGCTATTTATCTCGATGCAGCATAAATGCTGGTACATGTGGGAAGGAAGCAGTTAGTCTCAATACTACTCCTAACAATGGGGCGTAAATGACGATTGCCAATTGATTGTTTGAATAAATGACCGCCCTTTGGTAATTTTCCAAGGTCGATTTTCGCTAAGTGGGATGGCCCACAGCTCACGAAAGTGCGCACATGTGTTATGTTGCTTGCCAATAAGGATATGAAGGCAGAGATCAATGATAGAGAGTATTTATGGCTTAAGTGGGCCGGATATGATAAGCTTAATTCAAATTTGGAAATCTGATTTGTTGCAACTGTGATTCATTATTAAGAGCACTGGTATCGCCGTTGTTTGCGGACATCAATACAATTCGGATACTGGTTTCACTAAAAAGAGACGACATTTCCGAAAAGCGTACGTAAAATCAACCATTCTGGCATTTTCTAAGGTTACGGAAAGCCAAATGTTTAAAATTTCCATATATATCACATCTTGACAAATGTACATTGGGATAATGGACAGCGCATTGTGTAGCGTCCCGCTAATAACGATGCAATACCTCCGAATGAATTTTTTGCTCTGAAAGTGCAATGTTTAGAGGTACAGCAAACACAATTTTCTTGATTTAGGGGCAAATGTTGAGCAGATTACGGCAACCGAAAGTGCATGTGACGTGATTGTTCTTCTACTCTCTAAGTTCCAATGCAATTTTGAACATTCAGCTACATATCATAGTACCCCTGTAGCCCAGGCCTAGATAACACTAGATCTCCTTCAGATCACGTAGTCGATCCTCTCAGAAGGATGATCGTATCTGCTATCAACAACAAATAGAAACTGATATCAGATGTCCTTGGCAAATATTTGAAGGCTAATTAGATAGCCAATCCTATTTATATGGAGCTACAGAATTGCATGCGTACGTTAACCTGCAGTCCGAGAGAATTACTTATGTCAACTTCTATAATGTAATGAAAGTAGGTTATTTCTCCAAAGAAACAATATATTGAATCGCTTTTACCACGTTGTGGGGATGATTAGCCCACAGCATTATGAGTTCCTGTACAACTTGGCTATTGATTTCATATTCTTGTCATATAAATGATAAATTGTCTGGACACGTATAAAATATAGCGCTCAACATATTGCTATAATACGATGACCGAGGATAATGATAGCAATGATAATAATGTTATCGATTAATATAATGAGGAGTTCACTTGAACACATCATGACGAGTTCATTGTGCCGCAACGGCGGTTGACCCGTCTCAAGTTATTCAATCAAATTTTGCAAAACCGTTACTGAGAACATTAAGTACAATTTGTATTGCCATTAAATTGGTATTGGCAATCTTTTAAGCTATTGTTTATTGCATTTACATGTATTTAGACAAGTTTGCAATTGAATTAAGCTACACAATGATGTTAAGTTTGTGACGATCTGAAAATTATCAATGGAGATGCTTGATAAGTTTATCACTTTTTCGATCAACTTGACCTTCGCTTGAAGTGAAGGTCAAAACAAGTTCTGCGTTCTAGTGGCAAGCTACAGGAAAATTTAATCAGATATGTAAAAAGACAAATTGCAGTCACAAATGGAGAGCTATGCTATCACTCAGTTTCAGTTTCATTGTCACAACATTTAAAGTAAGTAATATTGTGATAGATGTTTTCCCCGTCCACATTGCAAGTGCGTTTGTTTACTTTGCAAGGAGGTAGATTAGCTGTTTTTTGTATGCAACTATAATATCATGATATCCACCAATACGACAAATACACGATAGCATCTATTAAATTGACACCCCTATACGCCTTATGCCTTTTATAACCCAGTGATGATATCTTGCGAAACGATAACTTTTACTTCATCCAACTCAGCGTGAATATTATTTCAAGAGCTTATCAGATTAAGAGCAATAACGCAAACATATCTCGTTATTTTTCAGTTAGTACAGTGTGCATGTTGTAAGAATGTTGACTGATTTGGTATGTAGTTAGTAGTACAATTGTGGACAAGATTCATTTGCCGTCCCTCATGCTACTCGAGATAGACAAGCACGTCATTACATATTTCGTACATGCAAAGACGCACAGCTCTAAGCTAAGGTATTTGTCGTTAGAGCTCATATATGGGTGACAGTTGATGTGAATTTTACAACTTTGACCTTAACTCTGTATTTGATAATCGAGATATGACTCTCAAAATAACGACAATCTGAAGAAATGTTAACATAAACACAATTTACCAATATAAAACGAGACCCCGGCGACATGAACGTAAAATAGAATGCGATGTGATTCTGGTAGACTGTTCCCAATATGTGGCAGGTAATGGTCCATAAATTCAGCCACAATATAGCTATACGGGATATATTACCTGAACAGGCTCACATGACACTGCCTGTACTTTAGTTAATTCGGGACACCAGCATAAATTCATTACAGATATTAGGGTGTGGGTAATCTTCAGGTGGATTCATTATTTGACAACTATTAACAAAGATCACCATTAACCACAGTTTAGTGAAGGATGGGAGGGGTCTCCATCTTTGTTACTTAAACCCAGCATAGACTGAACAACGTCGTTACTTGAAACCATGTCTTGTGGTTGTAGGGTTTGCATGTTAAAAATGGGCACTTGCAAAGAAATTATATGGTTCATTTAACACCCGTATGAAGCGCCACTGAACGCTCGTTGATCATACTAAGAACTATACTTGCATCAGTCGACACTCCCACGAAAGAAGTCACGGCCATCCTGTGATATTACTGATTTTAGGTGCGGCCTATTTGCACAACAATTATGCTAGTTTATCATGTCAAGCTACACATGGACCAGCCGCGCAATCTGAGTGAAGCGATCGAGCATATCGAAGCACTCGCAAAAATACAAATATAAGCTCATTCGATTATCATGTTATGCGATTGAAGGATTTTGTTAACCTATGTCACATTCTATGTGCGTTTTTAAGTTAATAAATGGTATTCTAAACCTCATCAATTATTTGGTAAAAACACAGTCAATATGTTCAGTTATAGAAAAACAAAGATTGCTCCATCCGTTTAATAATATGTTAAATGCAACGTATACAGCGTATTTGAACATGTTCACGAGCTCTCTACACTGCTCGTGACAATAGCCAAAGACTACCAACATCCAAAACCTTTATTTGGCAGTAGTTAATATTTATTCTTACGCATTTGTTCTATAACTGTTCACATAAATCACTTGGAAATCGACATCGCGATTAATCATGAGTAAGCAGTACAAAAATTGCTGGATGTGGGACGGAATGCAATTGAGGAAGTGATAGCAGCTAAGGGACAAACACTACGTGACATTTTTACGATTTAGCAGCACACTAACAGGTCGTTAAAGTCAATGACTCAAACGAACATTGACATAACGTTTTGTGGTCATACATTCACTACACTTCGAGTATCATGGTCTTGGATGCCGTGTACTTCGTTTCTTTCATTGATTATTGATTAATAGGTATTTAATTCATACATGATATGTGTAAGTACAACTTTGACGAGGAGTCAGACATAAAGCCTATCGTAATCTTCGTGAATACGTACTGACAACGAAAACCAACTGTTACGGACTTAAATTTGCTGCAGTGCGGAGTTACCACACAATAATCAATTTGTTCGTAGTGAAAGATGTTTATAATATGATGCATATTAACATGTAATGACCAAAACCGGCATAATCAACGTTGATTGTCTCGAGGAACGACAAAATTGAATCATTCTTTTACGACATTATCTATAGGTGATTTAGGATGAGAAGCGACACTACTAGATATGAGCAGGGTAATTTACAAGGTGTTGGATGGAATTAATTTGATATATCCGTCTACGCCAAAAGCAACCGGCTGACTAATCCTAAGCAAACAATTTGAATAGAAAGCATATTTTGCAATTTTTTCCAGGAAATAGGTTCAGATGTTGAATAATTAATCTGTAAAGCATTGTGCTGCTTGTCGTATTGTTATGAATCATTCCCAACCAAAACGGTAAGGTACAACTCACGTTTCAAATGGTTAATGTGTCAATGGCATTGCCTAATGCTACTTTATTTAGTGTTTGTGGATGTGACTAAAAGTGTGAATTGCATCGTGCCTGCTACGATGTGATGTGCTACGAAATCAAAAGAGTGTTGTTATATATCGCAAAAGCAGATAAAGCCTCCATGCGGCAACTTAGCTAGTTCCAGTAGATGACTTATGACATTCTTGGCATATTATACGGGTTGCAATCACCAATACTCAATGATTTCAACAACCCTCCATCTATTTATTATCTATATACTCAATGACAAAGAGCATAACAGAAGTCGAAAAATTCAAAAATGTGGCCTAATCTATGCTTTAAAGATCGCGAATAACTCCCAACTGTTTTCATCAAAGGTTCTTGGCTGTTGCTTGGTGGTTATATATGCCAAGAGCATAGACCATCAAAAATGAGATAAGCATATTGTTTTTCAAAGACGTACATCTCGGAACATAGTGATGTAACGCATAAAATGCAGCTGATTTATGCCCAAATCGAAAAAAAAATGGGAGAATAACTTCCACTTGTCTGTTTTAACGAATAACACTACAAAAATAAAAAATGATAAATAAAAAATGTTAAATAAACAAATATGTATATATATATATATAAATATATATATATATATATATATATATATATATATATATATATACATATATATATATATATTTATATACATAAATATATATTTATATATATATATATATATTTATTTATATATATACATATTTATGTTTATATTAATATATATATTTGTATGGTTGTACTTTGTGGTATGTTACTGTTGGTAGACGCCTCGAAAAAAAGCATTAATTTGGATCCACATCACAATATAATACTCACATCACTTGTAATATTCTCCCTAGCTTACAACGACCCCAAACGGACGAAATGAGGATATTACAGTGTTGCCACTGATGATATCTTGCAAGGTTCCGCTGGTTCATACTCTGTCGATGCTTTTCAGTTAAACTCTTTGCATTCATCCAATACGAGGCCAGATCCTATGGCGCAGTGGAAATCTGGTTTCTTTACCGCGATTTGAAAACGTGACTTGATTGATCACATTTAATTGGGGTCCTATCTCCGAAAGGGGATGCACCCGTCACGGTAGTTAAACGGTACCGCGCTGGACCTTCAACCCAGTTTCTGGGTATCTTA
Organism: Urechis unicinctus; assembly: GCA_034190875.2. NCBI lineage: Eukaryota > Metazoa > Annelida > Polychaeta > Xenopneusta > Urechidae > Urechis > Urechis unicinctus. Next base: position 51,183,907 of record CM067351.1, on the reverse strand, counting down.
GCTGATCTTCACAACGGGCTTGTTCAAAATTGAGCGCTGCCACGTAAAGTGAGCTGTCCATGCATCACATTCATCCTCCACCGTCGTGATATCACCTCGCCGTTGAAAGTGATGTTACACCCCAATATAACCATTTCCAAATCTATGCAACCGCCACTTTGATGGTTTTCAGAATTCGGTTTTTACTTTGACCAATATC
>CM067351.1:51148521-51183608 GCA_034190875.2 Urechis unicinctus | reverse complement strand
GGGGAGAAAAGAGTGCCCGGATTGTACTGGAGCACAAGCAGGCTGTGGACCAGGTCGTCGTGGTCTGGCACAACAAGGCTCCGGGGCAGATTTTGGAGCAGTGCAAGGAGTTCTTCGAAAACTCGGTGGATAGGCTGGAACGCCAGGTGTACTGGATGGAGTAGCGAAGACCCTTTTCTTTGGAGATCCAAATCCACCCCGAGAAGACCTTTCGCCCGCAAGGTGGAGAACAGTTCGCGTGGAACCCAATATCTGTGCGGCATCCCCCACGCCCCGACATACTCAAAGCACTGCAAGCATCGCAGAATTGACAAGCAGCCTGGATGCAATTGCGAAGGGCTATATAATTCTAGAGGACTACGCGTCGCCATATCTTGTAGAAACTGTGGCACCCAAAACACCAGAGCTCTCCAACGTCGAGGGCATGGAAGAGAGGGTATACACATGCACCCACTTTGCAAGGGCAACCTTCCGAAAGTCCAAGAGCACAGTCCTCTTCTTGGAGCGGGACGGGTCCGAGTTTGCGGCCTATGGCTACTTTCTGGAAAAAGAAGTCGGCTGGCTCTCGGAACCACTGGAAAAAATACCGGGCCCAATTGTTTGCAAGTAGGGATCACTCCGGACTACCCCCACTAAGAACAAGTCCAGGCTTGTTGCAATTATTCTTGGCCGAGCATTCAGAATGGTCCTCTTGGAGTCGAGATAGGGAAAGAAACACGGCTCTCCTGTTTTCCATTCCAGTTGCATCTACGAATTTACCCGGGTTTCTTTGTCTATATGGTGTAGACTAACGGTTTTGCCGATACGATCTTGCTCCCACCCCAAAACAGAAACCCGTTTGGCGCACATGGCACGTAGACTCCACCGTACTGTCAATATACAACAATTTTTCTGGGGGCAGATGGCGTGGTGATGCCTACTTCTGGAATCTCTGGGAACACGTTTGGTTTCATGTTGTATTCTTCGACCGCACCCACAAAAAGATATCCTGGTCGAATCTTGGCACACATCTGGGAGGACCACCAATACCACCAACGTTGGGAGAGATATACACCTATTTTTCTATATGTCTATATTGCCAGGAGGAACCCACTCCTCCATTCCAACATTGTGTGCCGTCTATATGGGGTTCTATAATAGTTGGCCACAAGAATCGGTGGGCATGGGTGGGTGTAGGTGGGCTTGGGAGTGTTTGTGTATAGTATGGTACTGCCTTGTATTGCCCATGTATTGTTGTAGTATTGTTGTAGTTGTGTTGTAGGATTGTTGTGGTATTGTTGTGGTATTGTTGCAGAGTTGTTGTAGTATTGTTGTAGCCTAGTATAGCACTATACCGGAAGGGCTGGGTTTGGAGGACTGGGTAGGCGTGGGTAGGTATGGATGGGCGTGGGTGGGAAGGCCTTTTGAAGCTATAGTCTTGAGTACCAATGCTTTGCCATCCGCAGAATACCTCTCCGAAGAAGCAGTGCAAAACCTACTTGCAGACAAGGGAAGAATCTTCTTTGCTGCCGCGAAAAAGAAGTATGGTATCGGGTATACTAGTCGGTCGAAAAGTTGGGCAACAGAGGGGCCAGCAAGCTCTATAAAGGACTCCGAGAGTAGCAACCCGAATGGTCTCCACCAGCCAACCAATGTTACCCAAGAGTCTACTAGTAGCACTCCTAATGGTGTGCTGGCCCTCCCCCCAAAGTCTACTAAAATGGATTTCGAAAGTAGCCCCACCATGTATACTACTGGGGACGATGATGCGATGTATGGTTTCTCTGGACGGTAGACATTATGCTTTAAATTTATTTCATATCAAGAGATATAAATTCATTAATACTGTTTCTTTATTAAATGAAATACGTAGCATTCAGTAAATTCATTTCTGTAAAACGAGGGCGTATCATTGCGGGGGCGTATCGTCCCGGGGAGACGAACTGACCCGGGGGCGTATCGTCCCTGCGAGGGCGATCTGACCCGGGGGCGAACCGTCCCGGTGGCGAACTGACACGATACCCCCCCCCCCACGCACATGCGCACGCACGCACACACACACACACACACACACACACACACACACACACACACACACACACACACACACACACACACACACACACACATCACTGTGCGCTAGATACGTTGTTGGTTCGGGGTTTGGGGCGGGTGTGTTCGTGAGTGTAAGTTTTTATTCGCGTTTACACGATGGTTGTGTCGCGTTGAGCCACAAATGGTCAGATATGCACCATATAAGATTAACACATGGACACTAAACAATGGATTTGTGGCTGCATGCAAAGTGACAATTAAACCCTGTGCAACGACATGATGGACAGTTTGAGAAGGCTCTTTATTTTAGCAGTTCGTTGTTACTGAACATCTCTATTGACGTTTCGCGCAAAATTCAAATGGCATGCTGCTATATTGAACTAAGTTCCATTCAGCAAATGATCTTGTACTATGAGATAGCGAACTCGGCCGCGCGCGTTATGAAAGTTATAAACAGCGCCCTCTGTGATTCACTGTGGTAGAAAATATTAAACAGCACTGTCAACAAAGAAAATGGTGGCTCGCTAGCATTCAGGAGAATGATATTCTGCGATAAATTGTAGCAAAAACCGGAGAATTCTCCCAGGACATACTTTCCAGAGCTTTCCCCACACAATATTTGAGGTAAGCGCAAATTGTACTCGAAGCTATACGCATACATCTGAATAAGCTGCAATGCACATGAACTCCGGTCCTGATATTTAATAAATGAACAAAACTATTAAGGATTATGTAATTGTGCTTACTATTAGTGACATTGAATGACAATTTTTAACTTTTTCCTTAATTGATGTCAACAATGGATAAATAATGCATGCAGAGAAGATCTCAAGACAACAAAGAATGAAGGTAAAGAGGAATTTGCAAAGAGATTAAGGAAGAGCAATGTCATGTGTAGGTTACATTTTGATGTCAGTCAACGTGGTCAACACCACAACGCCAAAGACAGTTAGAGACTGCTTCAAAATGCTATCCCGGCCTACGTGACAATGCATCTGCCGCCTTGTTCTTCATGCCCGACATATGTATGATGCGGAAGCGATAATGCATGGTCTTCTCCTTCATGTTCCGGAGGCGGAAGTTGGGTATGTCGTCAAGTGTTTGGTCTGCAAGGAGTTTTAACAGCGGCGTGTGGTCTACCGCTACTATCAAGTTGTCCAAGCCCATCACGAAGTCAACGTCCGCGACGATCTCGTCGTATCGTCAGGAGTAACCGTCCCCTGATGTGGCGGTCGTCCTCGTGTAGTAGAACGCTGTGGTAACCGTTCTATGTGTAGAACACTGTATTGCGCTTCCCATTATATAGGAACGCGTCCCTCTTGGTGAAATGGGAGGTCAAAATCTTCGCGCTCGTTGGTGAGAGTTAGATTGACGTATGGCTGCGGGCTCTACACGCGTTATTTTGTACCCTCAGTAAAAGACATTATTATTAATTTGCGCATGGATTATAAAGTGTGACCGCCTCAAAAAATCAGTTGCGATGTTTGACAGCGACCCTATTTAAGCGCTACATCATGTGGAAAGTGCAGCAACTTCGCTATCAACAGCAAACTGGGGAAGCTGTCAAACTATCGCCGGCTACACGTGTTTTTTGGTTTACATTATACAGTAATGATATTGTTTCAACTTTTGCGACCACCCCCCCCCATTAAAAAAAGTCTCTATTGGCAATCGAGCCCGTGAACAATGGTTTACTGTGAAGACCGCTCTACCAGCTGATCTACTGAGGCCGTTGATGTTTGTCCGTAGACACTTTCGTATATATAGTTTAAGGACATGTTACATTCCCCCCTTTCCGATCGTGTCACTTCTACTGCGACTCTAAAATTCACCCTAAGGCTCCTCTGTCATGTGTGGAGGGTATTTGTATTTGTAAACCTCTCTCCCGCCAACACCGGTGACGCATTAGCGTCTCGCCGTGTTGTCCATCTCAGCGGTAGCTTGGTCTAGTTAAAACTAGCGGTAACGAAAACCCGCACCCAGCGGAGCATGGGTCAGGTAGATATTTCTGTGTAATCGAACAATATGAAGGCCAGCATCACATAACAAAGCCAGCCACTGTGCCCTATATTGAACGGCCCATATCAACCCCTCATTCCTCCACCCCCTCTTCCATGATCTACATCTAGACTGCCCGTGACACGATATTTAACATGGAGGTTGCGCCTCATTATTGTATTTCAGTAATAGGGTGATGAAGTCATTGTTTGCCGATAGCATCGGTAGATTCAATTAAATCAACATGATGAAACCATTTAAATCGTAATTTTGTGAAGCAACTCAGCAGAACTATGACTATGAGAAGATAGCTTGATAGTTCGGTCGCCCTTATGCGGAGGTATTACTACAGAACACAGCGGTCGTCCTAAGCTTGTAGATATACAACAGCAACCAGCGGTCGTCGTATGCTTGGATATTTGCGATGTTGGTTTTAGGGCGACCGACCAAAAGTCATATATCTCCCAATATTTCACATAAACTACTAATATTCGACAATTGGCGTTGTATAACGTACAATAATGCATTTGTGGATTGTTGTAAAAAAAAGATAATTAAGAGATATACCACCTGTCGCCCGAAACGGTTTATTGAAGCGGTCGTCCAAAACTGGGAAAAAGAGTTAATATATATATAATATATAGATATATATATATATATATATATATATATAGATATATATATATATATATATATATATATATATATATATATATATATATATATATATATATATATATATATATATATATATATATATATATATATATATATATATATATATATATATATATATATATATATATATATATATATATATATATATATATATATATATATATATATATATATATATATTATATATATTTATACCACATAATTAACTACAGTACAAACATTATAAATTTTACGCTGATTTTTATCCAACATACGCTTGTATTTAATACATATGATTTTGTATATTTCCATGTTCTACATGTGAACTGCGGATTCCTGGGCTATCGCAATCGCACGTGGTGACTATAACGCGGTCGTTAATATTCATATGACCGCCGTAAACAAATACGATGTACTTATCATAGCTCTGGCGCTTTTCTCATATTTCGTGGACTATTAGAGCCAAAAAAAGTTAGCAATTCATCGATATTTCGGTATGTTCAACCTTTCAAGCACATTAATCAACGTATTTCGTTTGGTAATTTTACTGTTCGTTTTCCGGCATGACCTAATCCTGAAAAAGGATTATTAACAGATATTGCATTCTAGTTGCAAATTCAAGCCATTGATATTTCGTATTCGATATCGAAATCATTATTTCAAAGTAGAATAATTTTTATCATATATCATTGTTTAAAACAGTCGTTGGAAAGTACCAAGCCCCGCTGCCCTTGCCGGGGAGGCGGCTAACGCGAGGAAGTGAAGTTCGATTGCAATGAATGTTAGGTCGAGGCGCCTTCAAGATTACATTCTACGGTAGCCGCCATCTAGTTATGTTGACAGAGTTAATCGGCAATGACTATATCTCTATTAAACAACCAAGGTAGGGCTGAGCCTAATTATGATTCATATAAATGTTTTGGTTATTCGTCGTCAAAAGCACATCCAGCTAGCTCTTTTGAACCAAGTGGAGCTTGCGCTCAACAAGGGAGTACCCGATCGGCTGTTGGTCTATTGGACTACTACCAGCAGCTTGATAGCTATTGATCGGTGGATGTACGGAAATATTGCTTGTTTCTTTTCATCTCCATTACTGGACGATGTTGACTTAAACTTAGCCCGGTACTATACCAAATTACAGTTGTTCGCTCCGTTAGTCCCTGTAAACATAGCGGCCTAAGGTAGATCTACTGTATAATGGTTTGATCGCAATTAAGGTCGAACAACTAGTGCCCTTCTGGATACTTAGATGCAGCATTTACATTTAAGTAATATTACAAACGGGAAGCTAAGAACGAAACTCAAATACTTTGTTTACAGCATAAATCTGATTGTCAGTGGTTCTGTGTTGTATCAGCATGATCAATGAAGGTTGATACTCCACTTCTGAAATATGGTGCATGGCTGCTCAAATAAATTTTAAGGTGCATCTGAACAAAAATCATGAACATAATGTTGAGAAATTTCCAATTATTGGAAACAATATCCCTAAAATGAATCTAATCTTTGACCCTTGCTATTTGTAAGGTTGTTGTTATGATACATTTCCTATTTTTGAAAGATGCAAATAATAACCCAAATACAGAACCTGATAGGTGCTTCTAGATAGAAGCTAAAAACAGCAGAGTTGGGGTAATAATACTGAGAGATTAGTGAATTGCACAGATAATGGAATAGTGCACCAGTAGTCACTTAACAGTCATCACTCATTTATCTATTGTTCTACACAATGTTCAATAGGGGCAAAAACAGAAGTATTTTAAAACATTAAGTCTGGCACTAAAATAATGCATATCAAATACAGTGAATGCTCATTTTAATCCATTGAAATATCATGTACTGCATTTCTAAAATGTAGTGTATGACTTATCCAGTCCTTTGGTATTTGGTGCATGGCTACTTCATTGTTAGTGCATTTGAGTGCATTGGTATATGGTTGTAAGTTTATTGAAATATGGAGTACAGCAGCTCCAGTCAATCAAAATGTTGTGTACTGCTACTAAAAGCCCATTAACATATTGTGTATGACCACATTAGCTCTTCTGGTCGGCAGAGCCTATGATATATCTCTGCTTCAGCCTCTATCCATTCATCAACTGGTAAACATTTGATTGCATATTTCTTATTAAACAAGCCACCATTTCTGAAGTTCACTTGGACTCCTCGAATGTTGAATGTTCCCCACAATGAAATATATTACCCTTATGACCTTTTACCCCTGAGTTAATAGGATAAAACTTCTTGTCCTGTCTAAATCCAAAGAAGAATAACTGTTGATAGCACCTTTTCTGATAAAGCAAGCTAGCTACCCTGAATTATACATGGACCCCTATGATGTTGATGGCTCATTGCCATAAAAAACTAGCTCATTACTACCTTTGTCTCCTTGTTAAATAAATATTGATGCTTACCCAATGGCAAAATTTGTTTTAGATTTTGATGGCATGTATGCTTATTATGTGAGCTAGCTGTCCCAAATGAGATATGAACCCTAATGATGTTGATGTTTCCCTGCCATCTAAACAAAATGCCCATTATGACTTCTGACTCCTGTGCTATTTGAGAAAAATAGCACATGACTAAGTTAATCCAACAGAGAATACCTTTTGATGGCATACTTGTTAATAAAGCAAGCTAGCTTTTCCATAATATATTTGGACCCCTCTGATGTTGATGGTAACCAGTCATCTATAATCATCCCTCAAAGACCTTTACCCCTGAATTAGTTGTGAAAAACTTGCATAAAATCTCTGTACTATTTTCAAAAAAGCAAGCAAATGAGCTGCTTCCTACTCTCCTCGTATAATACATGGACCCTGCCTACATTGATGGCTCCTTGCAATCAATAATAAACCTAGATGGTCTATTTGATACAAAACTGATCAAACCATTATTGTCAATGTAAACCATAGAGAGAAAAACCCTTTAAAATCAATGTTTTCTTATAAAGCAAGTAAACAGCCTCATATCATACATGAAGCCCTCTGATGGCGATTATTCATTTCAGTCCTTTCAAATATGGTATACAGCTACTCCAGTCTATTGAAAAATGAACAACAAATATTCCAGTCTGTTGATATAGACTTTACAGCCACTCCAGATCATTTAGATAAGACGTACAGTTACTTCCATTGAAATATAGTGTAAGGCTACCCCAGTTCATTAAAATGCGGTGTACGGCTACTCAAGTCCATTGAAATATGAACCATGACTACTCCAGTCCATTTATATATGGGGGACAACTACGATTCATTGCAATATGGTGTACAGCTAACCCATTCCATTGAAACATGACAAATGGCTTCTCACGTTGATCTAATTATTAACCCGGACTACTCAAGTCCACTGAAACATGGCATATAGCTACTCAAGTCCATTGAAATATGGTGCACAGCTACTCAAGTTAATTGAAATATGGTGAATGGCTAATCCATAACGTTGAAATATATGTGCGTTTACAGAATTCCATTGAAATATGGTGTATATTCGCTCCAGCCTATTTAGATATGATATACAGGTACTTTCGTCCATTGAAATATAGTGTACAGCTACGCCAGTCCAATGAAATATGGTGTATGGTTACTCCAGTTCGTGGAAATATAATGTACGGCTGCTCCAGTCCATTTAAATGTGAACCATGACCACTCCAGGCTATTGATATATGGTGTATGGTCAGTCCGGTCCATTGAAATATGGTGTACAGCTCCTCCGTTCAATTGAAACAGGGTTCATAATTAGATGGACTTGAGTAGCTGTACACCATGACTACTCCATTCCATTGAAATATGGTGCACGGCTACTACAGTGCATTGAAATTCGGTGTACAGCTACTAAAGTCTATAGAACAATGGTGTATTTCCACTCCGATTCCAATGAAATATCGTAATGGTTACTCCAGTTCATTGATATATTGTGTATGGCTACTCCAATCTAAATATCATGGTGTATGGCTACTCCAGTCCATTGAAATATGGTGTATGGCTCTTGTCCATTGCAATATGGCGTATAGCTACTCCAGCCATACATGGCTAGTCCAGACCATTGATATATGTTGTATGGCTACTTCAGTCCATTGAAATATGGTGTAAGGCTACTCCTGTTCATAAAAATATGGTGTATGGCTACTCCAGTCCATTACAATATGGTGTATGTCTATTCCAGTGTATTGATATGTGGTGTCCATCAAAATTTGGTGTATGGTTGCTCCAGTTGATTGAAATATGATGTACAGCTACTCTAGTCCATTGAAATATGGTGCATGGCTAGTCCAGTCAAGTAGAATTTGGTGTGAAATATTGTCAGATTTTCTGGTTTACATGAAGCAATTCCAGTCATACACCAGTGTGTGATGGAGAGTTTGTTGGGGATTTCTGTAATTATTTACTTTGAGAACTTTCCTCGTTACCATTGTCTAAATATCTGGTCACTCACCATGAACTTGCTCTCCCTTTTATGCATGACTATCAATTACTGACCAGATAATCTGTGCTTGGATGTTATATTCTATCCATTCATTGGTACTTCCTTCCCACCTGTCATGCCAACATATCCATTATTCCATCATATTATGTCAATATTTGATCCTATTTTTTTGCTTCAGGGTGGAGACAGAAATAAGCAAGTGTAAAAGGAGGAAACAGGACTTCCCGCTTGCCACAAGAAAAATCATAAGGGTACATGGCCACTGGTTAATCAACAAACACACATTTGTACATTTCATATTGTGTATTCATTTTGAAGCTATAGGTTAATTTTCCAGCCTTGGAAAGTAGGACATCCTTTGAAGCAACTTTAGTGATCATCCATTCAATGACTGCATGGCTGGATCAGAATGCATTGTGTATGCATGTAAATTGTAGATCTAATATGACTTGTGTCCAGTGCTTACAGTCTCAATAACACAGACATGCTGTGTTGAAACTGTTGCAGTATTTTATTGATGTACAATAAGACAGGGGTACCTTGTTGTGAACAAATGTGGGACATATTATAATCTATAGCACATGTAATGCTGTTTAATATACAGCTGACCTATATCCCTTGATATTTAGAGGAAATTGAAGTTTCAGTTTCTTTTGGTTTAATCTTTACATGTTTTGATATAAATTAGATATTTGTGAATGTTACAGAACAACATGAGCTTGTTATAACAACATCTGGAAATAAATTGTTGTTGTTTTGTATTTCACTTTAATTTTGCATCATCAAAATATATGCCCTATAAATAAACGAGTGTAGAACCAAATTTTTTACGTCTTTTTCTGAATAATCACAGATTAGCAGCATATTGTTATTATCTGATGGCAGTTCATTATAATATGTTGGCCTTTAATCGTGTATTTATAGGAAATTAATTCAAAATTTGTGAAAATATACCAGAGGTATAGCTTTTTTTTAGCATGTACCTCAATACAGTTGAGTTTTCAACTTACTCAACATACTGAGGGGGCTATCCTATACTTCACTTTCCACTCCCCCAACTACATCCATAAAACTAGCAATGACAATCAATAAGGCTCGAAAACAGCCTATTTTAGCTAACCATGCATTCATTGTAAGCAAACTTTAGTTTGCCAAGTCTTCTCTATGGTCCAGTTTACCAGAAATTTAACAGCGGGTGACAGCTTTATCTAGAGTTTGGGGGTGGATAATCTATATAAAAATAATGTCATAATACACATGCGCAGAACTATCAATTCCGTTTTGTTTGACAAATAAGCACTATAACAAAAACATTTTAAAATCCTGAATCAATCTGATCATTCACACCAAATCGTACCTACACTTTGCCTTAGTTCTTCTACCAGCTGATCGGGGTCACAGCGTGCCATCTGCAGAAAGCCCGGGCAGCGAGCACTCACTGGGCCGTTTCCCCCCGGATTTTCTCTCAACTTGTCCCTTGCCATATCGGACACTAATAGCTTCGTGGTTTTTAAATTCTGGTAAAATAAGCCCTCGATTAAGTTGAATAAACAGTTACTTGCCCGTCTAATACATTTAAACCTACGATAAAATATAATGGTCTACTTTGAGCCGTTGTCTGGTTGTAGGTTTTCAGGGAGGTTTCGGTGCCCCCGTAGACCTATATATATATATATATATATATATATATATATATATATATATATATATTATATATATTATATATATATATATATATATATATATATATATATATAGATCATTTTCCTGGGTAGCTTCCATGCTGCGTGGATTTACGAATATTATATTTTGCTTGAATAAAAACCGGTTCTCTCTCTCTCTCTGTCGAACACGAGGTACACAAGGTCGAAATATCTCACCGATATCATGGATTGACGACGCAGATCATTTTCCTGGGTAGCTTCCCTGCTGCTGCGTGGATTTACGAATATTATATTTTGCTTGATACACTTCGAGTCGAACACGAAGTACACAAGGTCGAAATATCTCACCAATATCATGTAATTGTCTAGATTCGACAAACATACAATATCATTTCCTCGAAACTTTGACATAATCCCGTATGTATTGTAGAACGAATACGGCAATAGGTCGAAGGATTTAAGTCGAAGGATTTATGTCGAATCGTATATCTTTTATTTATTGAAATAAATCATGAAAACAGTGTAATAGATGTCGAATAAATGGTAAAGATATAATTTCAATGAACTGATAGAATATATGCTCTGCTGTTTGAAAAGTACGACAAACATACGGTTCCTTCGCCTTAATTCCCCCCCTTCGCCTTAACTTCGTATGATTTCCTGTTCTTAGACGCCCCTTCGACCTGATCCCGTTTATATAGTTATATATATATATATATATATATATATATAGAGATATATATATATATATATATATATATATATATATATATATATAAAAGAGGAATATATATATATATACATATACATATATATGAATATATATATATATATATATGTATATATATATAAATATATATTTATATATATATGTGTATATACTTATAATTCGGTTGACGCTCTCCATGGTAACATTTGACCCACGTTTTGTTACCCTCGAACGCATATTGTAGATTTTACAGTCGATCGAATAAATTTGGCCAATTTTTGCTGTCTTCCGAACTTTTACCTGCGATTCGTGAGACAACTACGCATAAATTATGCTGCGTTCGAAATGTTACCAGAAAAGTAACCTAAAAATTCACGTAAAAATTTACAAAATCGTCCCAGTATTATTTAACATATCGGGGTGTTAATGCATTTTGGGGGACGTTTTTGAACTTAAGGCTCAGTTTGTGATAAAACTATTATAAATATACACTTAGATGAATAGGTTACAAGTTAGGAAGTGCATGGGCTATATTCAGGTGCAAACATTTTTAAAATAACGACGGAGAAATGACGCGTTAACTTCATATTGCACAGCTAAATTACGTTGTTTTACTCATAACCGGAAGTGACGTCATCGACATCCATAAAACAAACTAATATTTCAATAGCCACTGCCCCTAACAACATTCGACCCAATTTGTATGACCCTCTATTGAATATTGCATAAGTTATAAGCGATTGAAAAATGTGGTAAAGCACTACTACAAATTTGCGAAATATGCATATTTTATCATGACATTTGGTATAAAAAGTTGGCCAATACATTAAGCCACAAGTAACTATAAACTTCTTCAAAATCGCACCGTAGGTAAAGATGGTATCAAGGATTGAAAAATATAAGATGAAAGTCAAAACAAAACCTCTCGGACTGCGCATTAATGATCGCAATAATTTAAAAAAAACATTCTGAATTTTGTTTTAAAAATTGCGACCTGTATCGTGAAACAATAAAAAAATGTTAACAAACAAACATCCAAACCTGCGTGATCGCCATAACTCGGCGAATGCCAAATCACCAAGTTGATAAAGTTTTCTCGGGACAGTTACCGCAGTGTAGGGTGATGGTCGCCTGGTGGGTAAGGACAGAAGAGCATCCATGTGTTGGTAAAGGATGCGTAAGGGGTTAAGGAAAATACGGCGCTACAGTTAACTGGCTCACGGAAGTATACGGAGGAGTATATGAATCGTTTGGAGGTCTTAGCGGACTGGATGGGCGCATGGGCACTTGTGTCTCTCAGACGCGTGAGCAGATTTTGATTGGGGAACAGCAAAATAACGATGCTGGTGGTTATGTGATATCAATGGCTATAAGTGAGTGGCTGTTTCCCAATATTAGCATTTAGAGAGGTTATGAATAAGTGAGCAAACATTCGTCGATTCTATGAAATCAATAATACTATCACTTATGCTTCCCAATGTAACGGTAGGTTGGGAATAAGAGTTACTTGTGAACCAACATGACACTTTTAGCGGCAAATAAACTCATAACCCATTTTATACCAATTATGGCGCATCCATGACTTATCAGTAACTGATAAAGAAATGATCAAGAATATATATAGTGATAATTCCATATACATCTATATCAGGACTGCCATCAAGGTAAAATGATATGCTGAAATGAAAATGCAACATATTATTTGTTATTAAATAGCTCAGTTTACATATACTTGTTATGTTCCATCCTTTCTGCTTAAACAATTTACTTGTTCTAGTTCGCAATTAGAATGAGCTACACAATGATGTAAATTATGTAACAATCCGACCATTATTCGAGATACTAATTTGTCACTGATTCTATGACCTTGACATTAGTTTCAGATCGGTTTTGCGCATTATTTACGCCTAACGATTGAAAATAAAGATGGCGACCTGTATCGCGGATCAAAATATTGTTTACATACATACATACGTTATGACAAACGCAACTTACCAACATTACTTGGCGAAGCGATTCGCCAAGTCCGGCTTGACTGCAGATAGCTAAAGTACTTCAAACATTGAACAGATCCCATTAATATGTCAGATTGAGTATACTACACAATATATCCAATCTATCGAACCAGCGTTGTCATGATCAATGACAATATGTCACAGTGAGCGATATTGGAAAACCCAGGCTAAGAACCCAGGTTATCGAATATACTTTAGCGACATTATATATATTTTCTCGCTATCATCTAGTTGACTTGGAAAGATGTGTCTTAAATAACACCATAATATATTCAAGAGTTGTGGTTATTGCTTACCAAATCGTAAGATATTCTAGGCCGCAACGCAACTTCATCTCAAAGCACAAGGTGCCTCACGAATTATCCGACAAGCCGAAGCATTTCGGTTTTCTGGTCGAATATATATCTGTCTCCAGCTCATTGGAAAACGTCGAGACCAAATATGTATATTTTTCATTCCCTCCATCTCGCTTGCAGGTAAAATGCTACCGCCATGAACGACGTGCGTAGCCCATTGGAGTTTGTCGGCGAAGGCTTTGCTACCGCTTTAGAGAGGCGCGGCGTTTTGTGCGAAATTGCTGCAGAAGTTGTTTGAAGGCCTGGGCTTTGTCGAGCGGGAGGCTGAGGGTGCAATCGGAGGTGTCGATTTGAATGCCATTTCTCGTAGTATTTGTTTCTCTACCTCGGGATGTGCTGCAAGGGCGGATTTGTAGTTATTGGTGTTTACCTGGTGGTGGGGCATGTCATTAATAATAGGAAATCCATGAGTAATGCCGGACAAAATATATTGTTGGTCAGGGTCGTTTTCCAAATGCGGCTGCCATGCGGGCAGGTGGTCGGTGAGGGATGAGGTGGGAGGTGGGGTGGGGGGGGGGGGGGTGAGGTGGGGGCACTCTCCATGGCAGACATGTTTGACGCTATGCTAACATAACATCCTAGCCTGCACAGAAGCCGATGCGCAAGGAGATCGGGGTGTTGGGTGGGGGATGGGGGGGATACAGGTATGTCTAACCCCTCGCAGGCGCATTTTTGACGGCTCGGTGCTGGTATGTGTGTGCTGCAGCTGGCTATGGGGTTCACCGCAACCGGGTACACTGCAGCGATGGGCGTACCTACAGGCCGTGCCTCAGTGACATCTGCCCGCATTAAACAAGCGAGTTTCGAGGTAGACTGCTATTTGCGATACTCCTTGTCGTATATGAAGAGTGATTGCTAGGTATACTTAGTAGAGGTACAAGTTAATGTCCTGACAGATCGCCTCCCGCCATGAGTTCTCGCATGATTGTTAAGCCGGCACGCATCCACTGTAGCGGCGTGGTGGATTCCAGGCAGGGGTTTGCTGGCACATGAGCAGAGGACGAGGCGCTCTTCACCGTCACTGAATATCACGCGCTCCGATGACGGGAATGAGGGAATGTAGTCCATAATGGCCAGGTGATGAGTGAGCTTAGGAAAAGGATAGTCACCTGTTTCGGCTTGTTTGATTTTATGTTGGAGGAGCGGCGATGGCCGGTGACATAGCAGGAGGCCAAGGAAGAAGGCTGTCGGGATGCCATAAAACATCAAAGGTATCAGTTGGACACCAAGACCACAACACCCCCCCCCCCCCACACACACACGCAGCATCGCGCTCGTCTGTTTAATTCCTTACAACAAACGTAAGCATGTCCTTGATTAAGATCGGACTTGACCCAAATCGGACATGTCTTAAATTGGACTTTACCAAAGTTTGGACTTGACCTAACTTGGACCAATTCGTGATGTAACAGCGATAAGTGTATGATATTGAAAATATGCAGAAGCATTTAAAATGATTTCCCGTATAATACTTGTAACATAATTCAATAACCCCGGGTCCCTCCATGGAGTTCCCATAGTCTACACCTGCGCTCTGATTTCAATGACCCCGCCTTGTTTACTTTCTGTATGGTCATGTGACCAAAATTATCAAATGCGACCGTAAAAGTCAAGTACCTTCTTGACAAACTACTAAATATACATTACTCACACAGTATTTATTACTGTTGGATCATTGAATACCATATAATAAAAACACTTGATATAAAAACCCATTCCTACAATCGAAGCTACCAAATTCACTCTTTGACCCCGTCGTACAAGTATGAGACCCCAAAAACCCGTCGTACAAGTCGAGAGGCCGAAAAAACATACCCCGTCGCGCGGCATATATATACTACCTCTATACACTTAAGTGCCCCCCCCCCCCCCCCCCGCTTAGACCCTAGCCATGATAGTCTGGCTTAAAACTTTGACCCCAGATGAACAACAGATCGGCGAAATATAGAGCGAAAAACTAGCAGACGATTACCAAAGTCATGTCACATAAAATTGCCAATCGGACAAATAATGATCATTAAAACCAGAGCAAACAAAGCATGCCTCTCTGTGAGCTACATTGGATGGGAAAAAACTTGAACGATTAAGCGTTATGGTGAACCACTGAGACGCCTCCATAGACAAACAAACAACCATATCGAGATAAAGAGTGGGAGCAAAAGGGATTTATACAAATCGTCTATTACTATAACTACATCGTGTTGTTATATCAGTAGCAGAGGATGACCATTCGATTTAGTAAATCCTTATGCGGAGTGTGTGCAAGATAAGGGGCTTAACCTCGCTTGCAACATCGAAGATCACTTAGCGACGGAGCGTACAGGTCTCGGCCAGGATGTGGAATGATACTGAACTATGTTCGCGTTTTCGCAATGATAAGAAAGCCGACACCTGTCAAGTTCATATTCAGACTCTCAACACATATTGCGCGTTCCATCCCACGAGTTCCTTTTCGATTTCCAGTTTCTCGTTGTAGATATATCTATTCATGCGCCGAACCCGCAATCGAAAGCGCCAGACATTTAGAGCCTTTGCTTCTCCTGTTTGAATTACGTAGGATAGTACTTCTTTCAATACAAAATAAATGAATCGTCGTTAATTAAACATGCATTGCCCCTTAACTGCACGTTAATTCTTTCGCACATTATCATTTCAAATTAAGATTCCCCGTCATACAGACAGGGACGAAAGACATACCCCATGGCATAGATGCAAACAATTAATTCCCGCCTCAACAATTTCACCACACTGTTGCATAATGGTTGGTTTTTAGTTGTGTTCCAAAGCGTTTGGGTTTCTGTTATGTACCAAAATAGTAGGTTTTTTGCGATGTCCCAAAATGGTTGGTTTTTCGTTATGTCCCAAAACAAATGTATTTTTACGTGTTCCTAATGCCCGAACTATTTTGGAACACCCATTTAGGTACACAAAATATATAAGTTTAATAAAACAATGAAAATCCAAGATAAGTTTACGAAACCGAAACATGTTACTGACAGACCAACAGAAAACAAAAATGATCATCATCATATTGACCATATGTTTTGTCGCCTCAAATGTCCCAAAATGGTTGTTTTTTTGCTAAATGTCAAAAATGGTCGCATTCGTATATATATATATATATATATATATATATATATATATATATATATATATATATATATATATATATATATATATATATATATATATATATATATATATATATATATATATATATATATTTATTTTTCACCTGACTATTGGCACAGTTGAGAAAGTGTAAGGGTAATCAAGGGCTACGTAACGTACTGCTATTCAATAACAGTATGTTATTCCTGTGGCCAATGCAAATATGCGTCAACAATATTGTCAAAAACATTCGTGACCGACGCCGGATAATCATCACATGTTGACCCTGAGAGAGCCTCTGTCCCATGGGAATGACTCATCTGATGATTTTCGAGAGAATAGTTGCCATTGACTTGCGCTTGCTGTGATATCGCAATATTTAGCGGGGAATTTTATCCTGAGTGCCATGTAGTACTGTTGGCAATGATGACGTAGTTATGCACTAGTACATAATGGTCGTTGCATTTATGAACCTATTTACACCGTATTTTACCATATTTCTTGCAAATAACATGCCGCAAGTAGTATGTTACTCGCGTTGGTTAGTAATGAGGGCTACATATTTGTTATGTACAAACCTGATTCATCAGTTCTTAATAAGATTAATGAACATGGTAGTTGCTTGTTAAAGTGTTTTATTCTGCACAAACTCATTCGCAACCATATATGTGTCCACGCAAGTATTAACCTTAACAAGCTAAAAGTGAACCAAGCTAATGACCATTGCTTGTACTCTAATAGTACATTGATCCTCCTTATCTTAAACTGCAATCAACCAATGTTGGATAGGTAGTGAATGGGTTTATATTACGACGAGCGCTAGACGATGCCTTGCCATTACAGGCCGACCATACATCCCTTAATGATCGCTAAACAGCAAACGGATTGTGGTATTCAAAATATTTCTATGCATGGTGACCAAGATAAAGTACGTAGAGGTCATTATTGGTGGAAAATTAGTCAATAGTCAGTGATGATATTGTAATTGGTAGAACACAACGCATATCAGACATTTATTGACATGGAATATAAAGGTAAAACAACCTCGTTGAAACCAAATGTACTTGAATGTAAATGGTTAAAGTAATGATGAGTCAGGCGTGTCGAAAAGGTGCAGTCCTTTAATACAACGATGTGGTAACTTCTGGAAAACTAAGGTTCATATTTGCCGTCAATGTTCGGCGTTGATTAATGGCTGTAAGCGTGATAAATGTTCCATTACGATCAGATCCACGAATCACATCATTTATTCAGACTATGATGAATAAAAATGCTACCCTGAACAGCAACAGATTTCATCTATGTTTATATGAATGATTGTTTATGCAAGCAAACGTGACACTTGTGTGGTTAATACTTATCGTGGTGGTTATTAACAGGTTGCATTTGTTGTTAGTGTTCAAAATCTAGGCGCCGTGAATTCTTTATACAATTTGATAATAACCAGACATCTGCTTATGAATGGTCTCCTGTCCTTACTCTCTAGCTTGTAGTAAACACATATTGTAAATATCAGTCCATTATCGTGTTTGCCATGTCGCCTCCTTCCGTTAATGCACTTATCCCAAACTTGTCATCCTTGGTCTTAAGCACGGCCAATTTGTACGATGCGATTGATGTATTTTATTTTTCTTGCTATTTGCCGTCCGCAATTAACTTGATAGATGGCAATGCAGCTGTGGCTAACTTTAATCTAAATTGGTACATAATGTCAGTATCAAAGGCCGGCTGAACATATTAACCTGGGGGCCAGTTTTAAAGACCGGCTGAACATACAAACCCGGAAGTCAGAATCAACTCACTCTCATTCATTCTTACATCTTAGGAAAAGTGAATGCTGCAATAATAAAGATCATGCCCTAGGTATTTAGCAAGGTTGCTATACAGCCAATCACAGTTATCGTTGACGTTTTTTTCAATAAAATCTAGGGTACTAACGATCATGGCAAGCAGCATCACTTCAATTACTGTATCTAAACACAAGATTGCCAAAAATAATTTACTCTTTGCCGACAAACCTTGTCGTGTGATCATATACAACTAAGTACATGCACATTTGTACCAGTATACAATAACTGATATCATGCATTGACTGACGCAACAGTGAATTTTCTGACCAGTACAAATTCGTTTAATTTGTTTAAAGATATCTGTTACTATGTTCAACAAGTCAAAATCTCGCCTTGTTGATTTTCTAACTACTCATAATAAATGCGCGTCATTTGCGTGCAAACGTTGAATTTGTCTATGTACATTGAATGCGTCATTTAATATTTTCGTTTAGTTCAAAGAACAAGCAAACATGGTTGGCATCTTTAATTTGCTTGAGATTGGTTGTAGGTTATATAGGCATCCGGTTTACTAAAGACTGAGAACAATTGAAATTTGACCCAACCGTAGCAGTAAATACATTTCTCACCGATAAAACTCCGCATTCCTGTACTATCAAAACATTTTCGTCATGTATATAGCGCCACGAAATTGCGTCTTAAATACAAGCAAAGCACGATTTCAATTATTAAGAAGAATGAACATGTTACCAACGAGGAACACGCCAATATCGCTCACTTCAGCAAGACAATGTTAAAAATAGACAGTATATCTTGCCTCAAATTTGTACAATTGAAGGGTTCTCCCATTTACGTTAATAAAGCGTTCATCATTTATATTCATGTAAATAACGCATAGAAAGTATGTGTACTTATATGAAATTGTGTTTTACCACAACATTCATCAATTTCGTTATTTCTATTTCTGATACAAGGACACAACGACGACTACGACGACCGCGATGACAAACATGCCGCGGACGACGATGAAGGTTACAATGCAAAAGGTTGGTTTTGCAACCGCATAGGCAAAAGATCTTCGATTTCAAACAATTACTTACACGATTACTTTACTGTATAGCTTACTATGATATAATAGAGTATTCCATTGCAGTTATCTTAGAAATAATGATCGCAGTAGGCGAGGTATCGTATATTGTGACACAATTAGGACGACAGCGTCAGTTATTGTTAACCAGCCCTGCAAGGTCACAGTGAAAAAGTCAAACACTTTTATTAAAATGCACATGAATAACGCGAATAATAGAAATTAATTGTTTCTTCTAGTTCGGCGTTCCACATGAAGGCACCCCTTTCAACTCACGCAGAAACGCAGATTCGGCTCACATTTTTCGTTCGTCACAGAGCGCTGCTATTATCTTGTAGTTTTCGTTTTTGTTTAAAATAAATCTCTATAACATGCATAGATTACATATTATGAATGAAAAACAACGGCCCCGAAGAGAAATGTGTTTATCTATTTGCAATTTGTAGGATTCAATCAAGCTTGAATACCCAGACTATGGGGCCTCTCGTCCTGGCTAATGTGGATTAATGTGGTGTGCTACAGAAATGGTTCACAAGATGACAACTCTATTCAAGCCATAACTTTCTAATTTGCTGTCGTTACAACATAATACTTTTACCAAAAATCTCATTGCTCTCGAGGGAATGTGACCAAATCTAAAAGATATGATAACCTGAAGTCAGCATCAGGTGTATTTGTGATGCACATAGCGTCCCCCTGGCACTCTTTTCGTAGCACATTTACACCGACATCGCCATATATGTTCCCATTGTAAGTATCTATCACATTAACAGCTGCTGAACCACAAACCCGCGTTTTCAGTTATTCCGATGTTCTACAGAAGCCAACAAATGTACATACTAATCTAAAGCGAGATTAAGTGCGCGCTATCATGTGACATGCATATGTCGCTATTAGAGAGTAATGTGGTTGAAAAGGCTCCGACCGCATGAGACGAAAGTGTCATTTATATGGCACTAAGTGTCACCATATATATATATATATATATATATATATATATAGATAGAGAGATATATATATATATATATATATATATATATATATATATATATATATATATATATATATATATATATATATATATATATATATATATATATATATATATATATATATATCTATATATATATATATATATATATCTCTATATATCTATATATCTCTATATATCTCTATATCTATCTATATATATATATCTATATATCTATATAATATATATATATATATATATATATATATATATATATATATATGATGTCCATAAACCGGTGAGGTAGGTTATTTCCGTTGCCTTGCTGTGGTTGGCATCAGTAGCCGTATTCAAATGAACTTCGGATTACAAAATGACATGCCCCTGACAAATATTATATTGGGACCATCAATCTCACGATTATAGATGTCGGATACCTGTCCACTGCAATTCGTAAATCATTTGTTGTCACATCGATTTGGCTTTATGAATATATCTACATGAAAAGTTATCGTCTAAGGATTTAGCAGATATTGCACAGGCTGTAGACGTAGAGCTATCAAATAATATCCATCTGGCTGTTATGCTTATTTGATTTTTTAATCTTAGTCAAACATGTTATTTATTCCATTATATGTTTGGTACATTGTATTTGAAAGATTTTTAAAAATCGTGAGTCTTGGTCTTTGTAGGTTTATTCAACTGTCGTGCTCATTGTACGAATCGGTTAGCTTGGTACCTAGCCAGCAAGTGCAGGTCAATGGCGTTTTATTGCTATTATTGCAGCTCGCGAAGTTATGCTATCAAACGAGCATTGTATAACACTGTGTAGCATCATCGTATATGTGATGCTTACTTCGTTATAGTAACGCCTACCCGGCGGACGTGGCAATAAGATCATAGTAGCATTAAAATTACACCTAGGTGTTATGTATCGTTCTTTCTGTAAAATGGTACATACTTTATGTTACGACATTAATGTGCCGTTGTTTAATTATGATAACCATTTTTTTTATCTGCCAATTTTACATGAATTCCATCGAACTAAATACAGCTGAAAAATAATTTGCTAGATGAAAAACACATCAGCTGCATCAGCTTCAGCCCCGTTTGGGATAAATTCAGCTCACTAGAAAAATTAATTTTGATGATAGCGCAGGTCCGCCAAAATGACACAATAAAAGAAATTTCATGACACAAATAAAAGGAGGAAAAATTTGATTGACAGAAGTAGGAGCTAATCCTTTCATGTAGATAGGTAATACGTTGTTAAACAAGACGCAGGTACGCAGATTGATGCCTCTAACGTGAAAGACCTGTAAATCAGTGATCTGCACCATATCAGCACTTACGTATATAAGTCCAACTGTCATTTTTTAAAAATTCCTTAGCACGGACAATCCGCATTACCTGTATAATAGCTACACATTCATATATGCGCGTTTACCTGGTAATTCTTTATAAAGATTCTTTGCAATAGCAACATCATTTTCGAAAACATTTATGCGACGTCGCTATCTCCCTTGTTGACAATATTGGTGGAAGAACTTGCTCCATTGAGCAGTATGTATGGTTTATCCAATTCAACGACACAACACGCTGTCGATAATCTAAGCGATGCCCAATAAAATTTAATTATAATTGAATTACCTGATTTTCTAGATAGTTGCCAAATGTGTTAACACGACCACCAGTGCAAAGTAGTTGGGGAGATAATATTCTATTATAATACAAATAATCATGACATAAGTGCTTGTGGATCAATTAATTGTCGGATTTGCTTATAAAATCAAGTGCTGCGTGGCTAAATGTTCTCTATTAGCCGGTTGTTTCTCATGCGGAATTGCAAACACCATTTGACCAAGTTGTGAGCAAATAATTTCACCAACAATACTCATAACGGAACCCAAGCTTAATAACCATCGCATGCTGTCTCATGGAGAGATTGGCAACATATACGCTCATGAAAGTGACTCATCTTATGACGAAAGTGAGCTAATGTGTTCCTTCTGTAAGTATATCATACAGTTGTCGACGTTAGGGGTGGGTGCGTTATGAATATGCTCATTGCCTCCAAACCATTTTGCGACACGCTAACTGATCCCAATGAGCCAAACTACTTCCTGTCTTAAATGCCGTGACTAACATTCTATCAACCACCTGAACTTAAGGCTTTCTCCTGTGTTTCTAATGTGACCTAAATAACCCCAGTACATTTATAGATATCCTGTCGCCAGTGGCTGAAGTTAAGTGGATATCCCAAAACGTTTGCTGATTCAACCAACATTGTAATCGAGCTGTCATCAAACGTATTTAAATTCTGTTGATTCATAGCGCGTATGAGAACTAATATCATTCGCTGTTGTGTGCTTACATTGATTTGATTTGTTCAGTAATTTCTTAAACGCGCGGCAGATTCGCATCGCCAAGGGATGAATTTCAGCGGGAAACTAGTATTTCTAGTCGCCGCTTCGTAGACACTCTTCGCATATTAAGATAGGTACGATGAGCTCAGCAGTCTTATGACTCAATACTTTTAATAGAATAAGATAAGTTTGTAACATTGAATGTCCACGATGCATGCGTTGCTTGTTCAAATTTGCACACCAATATATCCATCATCTTATAAACACTTTCGACGTTAACCCAACATAGCGGCTCTCTGCACATTGACAACAGCCCCGCGAATTTCGATTCATTCAAACACAAGACGACTGCTGGATTCGACTACGCAATTACCCGAACATTAGTTTTTGTTAGCTGACAAAATGCAACAAATCACCGTGGTAGGAGACATGTCGATTCGATATCAGTATACTTAAAGTGCAAAACTTATTGCCGGTTCGATAAATGTCGCAAAGTGAATTGATTCTCATTCAGTGGATACCGATAATCCATATGTGTGCAGTTTATACCTGTCGGCAATAAGAATGAAGTTGTTTTGTTCGACAATTTGTTTGCCACAATGGATATTTCTGCCATGACTAAGTGTGTCTTCACAGCGATCATGTTGCTGAGAAGAGAAATCATACATGCCTGAATCAACTCGGCCTGCTGCTTAACTCTGCAATCGCGCAATGGTCACCATAGCAACGGATCAATGGCAGCATGATAGTCAATTTGTTGGATGATTATTTATGGCGTGGTCTAGAGTTGCGGTTGCAAAGTGGTTATCATCTAGTTTTGGGACTGGTGTACATGTACCCTGAATGTTCCGGTTACAAACATCTTGTGGGTGATTGATGAATGGTTATATAGATATATATAGAGATATAGATATAGATATATATAGAGAGAGAGAGAGATATAGAGAGATATAGATATAGATAGAGATAGAGAGAGATATAGAGATAGATATAGAGATATATATATATATATATATATATAGAGAGAGAGATCTCTCTCTCTATATATATATATATATATATAGAGAGAGATAGAGATATCTTTATCTCTCATAAGATATCATATATATCTCTATATATTATATATATATCTCATATATATAAAAATATACATATATATATATCTATGCATATATCAGATATATATATATATATATATAGAAATATATATATATATATATATATATATATATATATATATATATATATATATATATATATATATATATATATATATATATATCATCATCATTTGAATATATATATAATCCTCAGATTAATATGGGCAAGCGCAATGCCTTTTCAAGCCGCAATTCAATTATGTCACCCCCAAAGTACATTCCATACAACACACAATATTTTCAATTGTACCAAGATTTAAAGTCGCACCGAAGTCATTCCGCATTGTATGCTTACAAACTCATTATGGACAAGCAGTTATTTTTGATCACCCAGTCAGCGTTTGTCCCACAAATGTGATTTCACAATTTAATTTGCTCCAATTATGTTTCTACGAGAACAAATGAGATTTACGTTAACAGCTGTGGAACAAATGATACATTTCATGATTCCATCATCGTGGATTGATCATCGTTAAATCATAAGTTTATTTACAAATATAAATCGATTGTAATTCCCTAACAAGTGTCCATGAGAGTCAGCAAATCATCGTGTTTGGCACGAAGCTTCGCCTTGCTTATTGCGCTTATGGTCACGCTATATAACACAATTGATGGGATCGACTCGTATTATGCATCCAATTTGATTCTACAAGGATTGTGTAGTACGCCAGCTGGATTAATAATGGCGTCTTATGTAATTGCTTCGGTCACGCAAGAGGGCAATTATGTTAACTTTAATTGAGTTTTCTACGTTGCATGGATAAAATGTCCGCGCCTTCGGCCATTTTAAGACCAACAATCCAATGACAAATGCTCTTTCATTCGAACGCGTATGTTGATTCATGATACCACATGGGTACGTTGAATCAACCTTGTGTTTTCGCCTATGGTAAACTAAACGCTTTTTATATCAGCAAATGGCACAACCGTATTATTTGACATTTTCCACTCACTGGCTTACCTTTGTCAAAGATGATAACACAGCAACCATATCTTATACACATTTTAACACGCAAGTCAGCGAGTCTACTATTTGGGTCGATGACTGAAGTGAAACCATATACATTGACCATCAATGACGTTTATAATGTATTGATGATTTGTACTAGCCAATGTTACTATTGTCCATCATTGAAAACTCTCCAATAACTTGTTAATGAAATCTTTAAATGATTGTTACATAGTATGGTCTGGTGCCATATGGACCCATTGATACCGTATTTTATATGCATCGCATTGAACGCTAACTTACATGCATTTCTTATTCACTATTGGCCCGATGCCTGAAATAAACTATTATTATTATTATTATTATTATTATTAAAACAATGGTCTTGTTCACAGGCATGGTTGGCATCAAGTTGCTAGATAATCTGTCTTCATATCTTCCTCTCACGGTTGGACTGTAATCGGGCTTAGTTACAACTGCCAGATGATATTATTCACAGCATATAGTTACACTCTATTGTGCTAAATTACAATATGTTTATTGCTCATATATTGTCAATCAATTGCTCCCATTATTACGCATCTCTTTTTTATGACTATGTTTTAGTCATCTTCGCTGCACATGGCATATCCTATGACTGACATTTTTAGGGAGTCGGGTGCCCTTAACTCTACGAATGTACCGCTCATTTTGACGAGTCTTCTAAGCATAAGATAACTCAAATTATCAAATGATGAATAACAATCCATTATCACACCGACTATTCATAGTCCATTGTTGCAGTCGATGCATCGTACTGACCTGCTTTTAGCACTAGGGTCTTATATTATTTCTCGGTATAAGCAGTTTTGTAAATCATTTGCTGCTATCAGAAATCTTCGTTTCCTAGTAGCCGTTTTCATGAATGCTGCGTTCGTCACTTTTGCGGTGCCTATAACACGTTACGTGTTTTCTATTATGTGGGGACTAATCACTTAAAACAATCCTCAACAGTTGCTTTATTCCCATATTTAATATTTTGACTGACAGTAATTTTCAATCAATTGTCACATAAAACTGGATATTCATGCACATTAAATAACAGGTATTCCATTCTGCTAGAACCAATTTCTTTGTCTCGGAGATGCGACGAGAGACGTTTGAACACTGATTATGTACCCGCCGGAGTTAACCTATTGGTGGCCAAAAACACGGCGAGCTCAGTTTTGCAGAAGCTAGACGTTGGACCTCAACAATATTTATGGGCAGCTATTGGATGAGAGCATTGGTCGTCAATGAAGAACGACGAATCGTATGGGCAATATCATAGCCTGCTTATATTTAAAAACTTAATGGTTTTGCAGCAACAGTTGTCGTCAATAAAGCAATAGTAACCATTTAAATCATTCGGAGGAGTACTAATAAATATCCGGTGTAAACTAATAAACAAATGTTTTGAAATATTGATCAGTATACCAGCTTACCAAGGATTTGGCAGGGTTTTCTATTCAATTGCTCAGACACCGGTGCATGATTGCTCAAGCTCAAAGCCGTTGCGTTGAAAAATACCTTCTTTTTTTCATTACTTGAGAATAATATCTTTCGTTTTTTTGAATATTGACAACTCTATAATGTCGATTAGCTAAAGGTGTGGCTGAAACTGTAGCAGTTTACTAACGAAAAAAAACTTAAGTACCACAACTCTTTCCAATGATAACAATTTGGTGGTCAAAGAATGAAAGTTGAAGGCGAATAACACGGTGTTTTATCTGTTTGTGGGTCTCGTCCAGTGATGTTTTAACAAATCTAAGAATCAATGTTGTTATATCGTAACCTGAGTGCTTCCTGCTCACTAGTGCCACTACTTTTTTATCGCAGGTAAACGTTTAATATATTAGAGGCTACCTACACAATTCTTGATGGCGTCGAGAATATAATTGGAACCATCAACCAAAATTGATAAGGCCATGTGTTCTTCATCCTTTTAAGCATCAAGCGGCCAGAGCTGGAATGTCAAAAAGAACATCTTGAGTTGTTTATAGGAGATTCAGCAGTTTATGGTATTGTAATAGATGGTGCCACTGTAATACTTTGCCGCTATTTTTGGTTTTTTCATATTTCATAAAGCCATTTTTGATAGTTCTCATTGCTTCTTTACTAATATATGCAATTTGTAAATCAAGCAGAAGACAAGTGGACTAGTTCTAATACGTTAGTTAGCGGATTAATGTTTTTATTTAAATGGAAATACTGTATTTCATGACATTACGTTTTTGTCTCTACTCATTTACTCATTGACAAAACCTCACATGGCAGAACATTTCTTGTTGGCCACACCTGAAGCCATAATATGTATATATTGAAATGTGAGAACTTCATAATATTATAGAGCTTGTTTTGGAAAATAATAACCTCTTGGAAATAAATCGGCTGAAAATGGTTAACTTTAAAGAAGTTCACAGGGAGATCCAAAGCGAATGATATATGCTTAGAAGGGGGAAAACCCCATTTTCCTTAGAAGGGTATCGGGCGCCATTTTATCAACTTTTCACCCCCACCCCAGATGGTGGTCACGAAACTGAAAAACGGAGGCAATTGTAACCCCATGGCCCATTGTCTAAATGTGTTTTCGTATCAACCGCACTAGTGTCTCACAAGATGCAGCGACTTTGTATGTATTTTTCCATTGCAATTATCTCTAAATGATGCATCACCAAAAAACACCAAAGACACGATGCATTTTCACCTGTAGTTTCTTAATAGCTTGAATATGTTTACTGTTATATCATAGGAAATTTTTGTTGTTGATTTCAATTTGTGTTGATAATAATGTCCAGAGTGACAATAGAACAGACCCTCTTTTCGTCCACAATGTGCTGCCCACAACATCCGAATATATACCCTGCAACCGAAATAGCAGCCGTGTTGTTTGCTAATGAAAAGAAAGGAATAATACAAAATGAATAATCAGTTTTAGCAACGTCTCACTGGGCGTGATCATCAGAATCAAACCATTCCCGTTTAGAATTCCACAAATAACCACGTTAATAGCGCAAAACATGACTACGTCGGCTGAAAGCCAATAGTGTAAATATTGTATACATAAGCACAATGCATTGCATTAGATGATTGTACAACTGCAATATGCCGACGCCCGCATGTTTGTGCTCGTTGCCTTCAATTGAAAGACTACAAAATCATAAAGTTAGTTCTCATATTATTATAATATTTGTTGTAGATGTGATCATCATGAGCCATATATATATGTATATATATACATGTTTATATATATATATATTTATAATAATAAAGATATATATATATATATATATATATATATATATATATATATATATATATATATATATATATATATATATATATATGTCTAAAGCCAGTGCCCTATATATATATATATATATATATATATATATATATATATATAGAGATATATATATATAGAGTAGATATATATAGATATATATAGATATATATATATATATATATATATATGTATGTGATATATATATCTATATATATAGAGATATAGATATATGTCATATATATATATATATATATATATATATATCTATATATTCTATATATATATATATATATATATATATATATATATATATATATATATATACATATATATATATATATAATATATATAGATATATATATATATATATATATAAGCACGAACGCGACCCTTTAGTAGACAAACCGCCAACCATTCGTAGACTTGGGTCTGCGAAAGGATATACTACTATGTCTACATAAAGTCATGGAACTTTTTCTTTCAAAATGTTTAGAAATATTTTGGTTTGACTATTTGGATATGATAGTCTGGTCTTAATAACGTACAAAGATAATCATTTACTAATTATTTCTTTGAATTTTGACTATTATGGCTAAATCAAATCTTAACAACTAACCATTCGTTGACTTAACCGATAACCTCAATATCTTCCCTCCAAGCATATATACCTTGGCCCAAGTGGTCAAAATAATGTTTAAACAGGAGCGTTGCATATGTTTAGTTGCAGTGTTAAAAGATATGATTGATTTTAAAATTGTAATACCGAAAAACTGTATTTTTCCTTATAATTCTACAATTTTGAATAAGTTCGCGGAACGTTACCAATGGCTCATGATGATCACATCTACAACAAATATTATAATTCTAATGCATGACGACGGAAAAGGATTTCACAATTTCGTTATTCCGCAGAATGTACTCGAGAAAACGCGTCTTTGGACTTATCTGCGGAAATGTATGCCGTTAAATCAGAGTTTGTCGGATTATACTGAAGGGCGGTAACTGTCACAACTCTGACTTAGCAGAAGCATTCCACAGTGTCTACGTTCTTTTGTCATGATTAACCAGTCAGTGAGGTTTCATAAATTTGTATTTCTCTATAATTGTGGTGCTAAAATATATTTGTGTTTGTTTTATGTCTACCATGTTGTTTTGTCACGTACGGTCATGAATGCGATGTTGATTAATTGATAATGCAGGTGTTCTCACAGTATATACTTTCACCGATTTGGCTTATTTCGTTTTTACAAATCAAACACAATGTATCAGTTACAGGGAATGTTCCCTTCCCTTATTACCTGGAAACACTAAGGAGATATGGAGAAAACATTTGGCTATTATATTTGGCGTATATTTATAAAATCAATGGATACATCTAGAGCAGCGGATACAGAACTAGCAACATAACCACCTGGCCAATTGTAAACCTACGATGACTTAAACTGTGAAAGTGACTTGTTTCATATTTCTCTTATAGATGGAGGAGCAGTAGTGCTAAATAGTAGCTTGGTCCTCTGATTCTTAGAAACTAGGTGATTTGGGTGTCTCCTAATTAGGTTTCTGTGGAGGAAGTTTATATTTTGTACATGTTATTATCTAGCCATATATCAAAGATAAATTGTAGTTACCGAATCACAAGACTTATCACATCAGTCATTAAGAATGTCGTACCAATTGCTGAAATCCTACTGGGGATGGGAATACAGATGTATTTTTACCATTCAATAGGCCCTTGTTTCATTGTTAAAAGAAACGCTCTGAGTAGCACACATGGTAATTTGCCAATCAATACACACATAATGTGTTCCATATTCAAGCTTCATTGTTTATTCATTTAAACCAGCTGTATAGTCCAAATATAGTATCCACAATCGGCCGATAAAGCAATCAATATTTCACAATAACTTGCATTTCTCCACATTTTGGCAAATGGAGGAGCGTGGGGACAGGGGTGAAAAATGAACGCCAAATAGATCAGTCAGTATCGAATATAATGCTTTACAGCAAGCTTGTTTCATGGACAACTGTAGTAAAAATGATTGTGTTTCTTATGATCTCGTATTCTATGTATATTATTTTAACCCCGAGGCAGCCTCAAACTCCAGCAATGTTTGTGTCGAAGGAAAGAAAGAACCAGGTTTGTCAGATTCAAATGTTGTATGTTTTACATCTCAAACCTGTCTGCTATTCAAGAAAATGATCGAATATTGTTTGATAGCCGCGAAAACATACTCTACAATATCATTGTAGCATATCAATTGTCTTACATAATGACTGCAGCAATAAATATATGACTCAATGCATTAATCAACTGCAAATGTCCGTGGCTGCTTTGCTTGAACCAGATCATCGTGTATATCCGAGAAAGCATAAATTCATTCATGATAGAATGTGAACTAAAGGGTGATTGCAATTTTCATGTATGTTTATTACAAAAACAGACGATAATTGTTCAGGTAGCGTCTAGTGGTTTGACAACCGGCACTTAAATTGTATTGATGACGAGAATAGTACCACATTCGCATGGTATATTACTCAAGCCTTTAATTGAGGACTGGTGTGGATGGTTGTGTGTCACCAGCAGGGTTGATTTTCGATGTTATTAGGACGCAAAGTGTCTTACGCGCCAAGTTCTATACCAGTTTAAAGGTTATTCCACAACGCATTGACTAATGTAAGTTTCTTTACTGAATCATGCACAGAAGAAGATGTTGTGCTTACAATGTACCGTGCACACGAACCTATGGAAAACTCAGTTACTACACCGACCTCATCACCAGCGCCTACATCCACTACTGGGGCATCAATTGTGAAAGCTGCTTTGCAAACTTCCACCGCTGCTGTTAACGCTACTTCGGAGCCAGTTAGAACTTCTAAAAAAGGCTCTACTTCATCAGCAGTAACTGGACCCAGATCTTCAGTAATATCTCAACATGAGGATAAAGGGTTTGAGATTGTAGAAAAACGGAACAAATGGAAACTCGACCGCAAGATTGCGTTATACGTTTTTTATACTGTAATTTTTATATATTTTATTATTTACTATGATTAACTGCAACTTTAGAATATGCACGTATAACTGTCGGGGGCACAGTAAAGGCACTATAATGTACATACGAATTATATTACGCAAATGTGATATTCTACTAATCCATGAACATTGGTTGCTTGAGACAGACTTTGAACAGCTCGAACATCGCATTGGTGACGTATCAGGTACGGGCATTTTTGGTATGGATGACTCGGATCTGATCCCGGGAAGATCTTATGGTGGGTGTGCATTAAGTCGTCCAAATTAACTATATCCCCGATTGACGGTGTACATAATTGAAGGTGTCACGCTTGTATTTTGATATGCCCCATAAAATTCTAGTTATCAATTTGTATATGCCATGTGATGTTAATCCAAGGTCAGCCCCTACCAATGAGTATGTCAAACTGCTGGTGCATGTCAAATCAGTTATAATGTCTTGTGTGGATGTTGATGAAGATATTGTTAGAGGTGACTTTAACACTGACTTCACTCGTGCCGATACCCCTCACAATGTCGCCCTGAAGACATTTTGTGAGGAGCAATGTCTAATCCCTTGGGACTTATTGTCCGAAAGTCTGATTCCATTAATGTCTAAATACGAATGTCTTCACGCGGGAGACCACAGTCCTATACTTGCACGACTAGATATGCATGTCCCACAGGTGGTTAATGATAAGCGCTCTACTACTAATATACCCAAATGGAGTGAAAGTGTTGTCAGCGATATTGATAGTTAAATACGTAAATTGAGAAAGTTGTTACTTGAGCTGAAGGTCTCAAAGGATGCATTTACATGCACAACGATTGAATGCAATGACTAAAACGAAGATATTGATCATTACTATAATGACAACGTGAATACGTGTGTCAGGTCAGCTGCACAGTGTATTCCTGGGAATAGGAAACGTAAACACCGGACTGGCTGGGGTGCACAAATCAATCATCTGAAAGCAAAATCAATATTTTGGAGTATGGGTGTCCCTCCACTGGCGTTCTTAAAGGCATCAAGTGTAAAGCAAAGCGGGATTATAAAAGGGCGTCACGGTACGTGATCAGAGAACAAAGTAAGCTAGTGTCTGATAGAATGGCAGTATCTCTGGCCACAAGTGATGGTCGCAATTTCTGAAAAGAAGCAAAGAAGAAGCATTGCAAATCAAAGTCGACCGCGTCCGTAATGGATGGCGTGCACGGCGACGACGAGATATGCAATATCTTTAAAGATATATATAAAATACTTTAATGTGTCTTATAGTAAGTCTGTAATGGATGCAATAAATGAATCATTTTGTCATGATGTACACTTGCTTTGTGCCGGTGGTATATGTGGCTCTTTGCATGCTATCGGCATTTCACAAGTTAGGCAGGCAGCTTGAAAGCTGAAACGCGATAAAACGGACGGTTTTTGTATAATAACCTTTGATCACATACTTAATGGTTGGGATGAGTTATTAGCCCATCTATCAAAACCTTTTACTATGACGCTGAATCATGCTTATACGCCAAGTGGTATGTTAACATCTACGCTTGTGCCTGTTCCTAAGAACAAAAATAAATTATTGAACAACAGTGATAACTATCGATCGATAGATCTTAGTAGTATCACAGGGAAACTGTTAGATAATGTGATCATAGATTATCAAAGTGATATATTGAAATCGATTAGTTTACAATTTGGATTCAAACCGTCACACTCCACAACACAGTGCACTTTTGTATTAAAGGAAATCATCGATAATTATGTTAGTGAAGAATCCCCATGTTATGTCATATTATTGGACGCTTCATAAACGTTTGATCGAGTTAATTGTATACAATTTTTCGGTTTATTACAAGAGCGTGGTGTATGTGCTATGACTGCTAAACTCCTACGAAACATGTATACGCAGCAAACATTAAGAGTTAAGTGGACCAATAGCTTCTTTGACAATTTTAATTGTACCAATGGAGTGCTTAACTTTATATGCACATTACGATGGCTCCCCACTGTTTGTTAAATGATAGCACTTGAACTATCATGGTATACGAAATATCTGTACCATGCGTGCGAAATAAATTCTATTATTATTACCATAAATGCACTATACATTTATACCCGCGTTATATCACAACATGCAAATGCTTGTGTTGCAAGCAAGGTAAAAAGAAATAATGGGTGTCAGTCATTAGGCAAACGTGCTTTGCCTAACTGAACTACGATCAACTTTCATATATGGCAAGCATGATGTTTCTCTTAAATACATTTGGAAATCAACGTTGACTCTAAATATTGATGCAGATGCGATGAAAACTCAACAATATGTTTATAGATGCTATGTTTATATACATCAACTGATAAAGTGTGATTCCGCAATGTTAAATGGGCCCTTCTGTTAAAAAAGCAAAGCCAAAATAATAGTGTTTCATGACGCAAGTACATGGTTGGTTCATGTAATTAGCCATGAAGCACTTATTGTCATGCAAAATAAGCCAGAATATTATTGCTTTCAGCTGAACTTCTAGTTCAAAGTTTCTACTTAGCAGCAGGTACAAACTAGAAGCAACAAAACATGGATGGCAGATCAGTGACGCGAGCGGATTATTCTTTTATGGCAAACCCGGGAAGGTAGCATACAATAGAACGTTATCGAGGGACTTTGCCTTCAGGTGCTTGTTATATATATTCCATACGTACTGTTAGTGTTATTTAGATGTTCCATTACAAAAATCAATACTAGCTATCAAGAGTTTTATAAATTAATCGATCAATTGCTTTTGTTTATCCATTTAGGGTCAAAATACCCAGCAAAACGTTGTATCATACTAACGTAGGGCTATGTTCACACAGGTAACAGAGATCTATTTGGTGCGAGAGCATTCATAACATCTTTAAGTATTGACTGTTGATACCATGATATGCATTGTGTATTATGCAAGTTATACTAGTTGTACAATATTGCGTGGAGGCTAATGTTCACCTCCATAAAACTACACATGCTTACCAAGATGAGCCATGGTCTCTTTAATAGGGCTTGTTTATTGCTCTCCACTAGTAATGATAGGCTTTTTCTTCATGACGCATAGTAATTCTTAATATACTTTTGTATTGTTTGTATTTAGTTGCGTTGTACATAATAGGTTGCGTTCTGTACTTTCGATCCTTACTCCCTACTTTGATACGTTTAATTATACATAACGAGAGAGCAATGTTTGTATTATCTTGTCTTTAATTAATCGCAATCGAAATGCTTTATTATTAGCCTAATGTATGTCATCTGAGCGCCTTGTAGAACCGTTAACGGCATCAAATCACAATAAACCATGGTATTTGATATTCATACTTGCCATTGTCTGTAATTAATGTTTTTATGTAAATGATCTGTAGAATATATTCTAATTTTGCAATGTACATTATTATGAATGTAAACCTGCCTATTCAATGAATTGCTGTTACTTAAATTGCAATATTGGAAAAGAAAAATACA
>CM067351.1:51115940-51148421 GCA_034190875.2 Urechis unicinctus | reverse complement strand
AAGACGAGGTCAAACAGAACTTTAAAACCAACAAAAATGAACTTTTCTTGCGTTAAGCAAGAATGCCCGGAGCTTATCAATAAAATCAAATGATATGGCGCTTGATCCCTAGCCAAGCGTAATCTACTCTCCTGTTGGCTAGATAGAGGTTTGTGAGGTAGACCAACTAAGCGAGAGTCGAATAATTCAGAACAAAGTTTTCATTCTGACCTCAGCAACTGTTGCAATATTAATCATTTGGCCCTAAGCCACATGAACGGGTGGAAGAGGCGGATAAGAGAAAAAATGGATGGACCCACCGAACCAATAATCTCGACGGTAGTGCTCCTACGTGGATCGGAAGCGGCATTAGACAAGGAGCGCCTGACCGGCAAACGGGGCAGTCAGGAAGAGAGAGGCCGCATCAACGTCATATAGATGTCAGATATTCGGCTGATACAGACGATAAACCAACAGGTAAGCGGAGAGAGTAGACCATGCCCGTATGTCATCGTGAGCTTCCTCAATCAACTCGTTGGAGTTGTTGCCATATTTTTCTGATCCACTTCCTGTCTTTTGTTTTGTGGGTGATGGGGTGTTGTCCGTAAGGATATTGTCAGCATAATGTCGACCTTGCACGTGGTCTTATTTGTCGACCCTCATTCTTTTGTAATGGGATATAAACAAATTCACGAGTAGTCCTGTGACTAACTCCAATCCAATTATTGCGTGAATAAGCCCAGGTTGTTCTGTCGTGTGGTGCATTTTGAACCCAGCACTCAGTACAACGCTAAACATGCACTTTTGATGGACAAGAGCAAAAATGGCATATAGGGCATATATGAAATGATGCATAAAACGTGCTTACCAGATCAGTCTGGTATTTTGTTACTACTATCTTGCTGGTTGCAGTATTGCATAGGCTCCTTATTTCCATCGCACAGTTGGTAAGAGGCAAGACGTTCTCCTCTATAAATTGTTCGGACCCTATTTATGGCGTTGTAAATTTGGACCAGATTTTAGTGGGCCTATACCATAGGGGCTGGAAGGGCTGGGCTCATATACTAGCATATGGTTGGGGGAGGTGCGAGCGGTTCGTTGGCTCATGTGAGTCAGCCTGTGTGTGTGTTTTTTCTGGGTTGCTGTATTAGATTGCTGCGCTCGTACCCCCAGTCTCTATACTACTCAGACGACAACCGAAAACAGGCCATGTTACTGCACTACGGGGGAGAAGAGGTATTTGAGATTCATGAAGCAATGTCCGTCGAGGGTCAAACGATCGACTCGTATACAAGCCTCACCGCGAAACTCACCGAATATTTTGCGCCAAAGCGAAATGCCGAGTACGAGGTATACCTGTTCCGTCAGACGACACAACAGCCTGGTGAGACGCTTGACAAATTCTATGCGCAATTACTGCAAATGTCGAGAAATTGTGACTTTACTGATGCAGCCCGCGAGATAAAGTCTCAGATTATCCAGAAGTGTGTTTCATCGAAAATTCGCGATAAGGGACTTCGTGAACCAAATCTATTGCTGTCCGACCTGCTACAGTATGGCCGTACACTCGAAGCGACCATGACCCAGGTGAAGTCCATGGGTGGATCGACGGAACACACCAAGGCTACGCCTGTTGTTCACCGTGTCGATGCTCGTCCCAGATCGTTCAAGTAACGTTTCAACAAGCCGAAACCACAGAAACGTGTGCCAAACCAGCCGTCTACGTCAATGGACCAAGCCAAGACTTGCTGTCCCGGCTGTGGCAGTGCGAAGGGTCACATGAATCGAGCCAGGCAGTGCCCTGCTTGGGGTAAGCAGTGCGGAAAATGCAGCAAAAACATATTCAGGCGACGTGATCCAGCCATTGGGACGTTGTGTTGTGCATGTCGAACATGAAGGCCAGAATTATGATCTCCCTTTACTTGTCGTCCCCGGCGATGGTCCAAACCTGCTTGGAAGAAATTGGCTGCAGTGTGTTAGGCTTAACTGGCCTCAACTCCACCGTGTAGAGGCTGCGCCATTCGGCAGTCTTCCTAAACTCTACCCGCAGTTGTTCTCAAATAAACTCGGTTGTGTGAAAAACGTCTCCGCGAAACTTGTCGTGGATGAGAATGCAACACCGCGATGCTACAAGCCGCGCCCCATTCCCTACGCGCTCCAAGCGAAGGTCGAAGTGGAGCTGGAACGTCTTCAGTCCGAAGGAGTCATCCATCCTGTTGAATTTGCCGACTGGGCCGCGCCCATCGTTCCGGTGCTGAAGTCAAATGGTGACATCAGAATTTGTGGTGACTACAAGCTCACTGTGAACGCCATCACGAAAGTCGACAAATACCCGATTCCGAACATCAAAGACTTGTACGCGAAACTTGCCGGTGGTAAATACTACTCGAAACTCGACTTGAGTCACGCATATCAACAGGTTTCACTTGACAAGGGATCCCAGAGACTCACCACCATCACCACCTCAAAAGGTCTATTTGCTTACACGCGTCTGTGCTAAGGTGTCTCGTCGCCTCCGGGAATCTTTCAGAGGATAATGGAGCAGGTTCTTCAAGGGATGCCGATGGTAGCCGTCTACCTAGACGACATCCTGGTCTCAGGCAATACGTACGACGAAGCTCGCCGCAATCTCCATGCAGTGCTGCAGAAGCTTCAGGATGCTGGTCTCACGCTAAAACTGGAAAAATGCCAATTCCTGCAAGACTCGGTCGTATACTTAGGTCACATACTCGACCCTGAAGGAATACGTCCAACTGAGGAGAAGACCGCCGCGATCCAGAACGCGCCTGCACCCACCAACGTGTCTGAGTTGCGTAGTTACCTCGGGATGGTCAACCATTACCACCCATTTCTGCCGAACGTTAGTGCTGTGCTCGCTCCCGTGAATGAACTTCTTCACAAAGACACTTGTTGGCATTGGGGAAAGCCACAGCAGGATGCTTTTGAATGCTCTAAAGCGTTGTTCCGTTCACCTAAACTGCTCGTTCACTACAACCCGAAACTGCCGTTAGTGCTTACATGCGACGCCTCACCCTACGGTATTGGAGCAGTCTTATCTCACACTATGCCCGATTGTGTCGACAAACCTGTCGCATTTGCCTCGCGAACCCTGATTCAAGCTGAGAAAAACTACGCCCAGGTCGAGCGCGAGGTTAACGAAGTTTCATGAATACCTTTATGGTAGGGACTTTACAATTCTCTCCGACCACAAGCCGCTGCTGGGTCTGTTGCACGAGCAGAAAGCGATATCACCGACAGCCAGCGCCCGTATTCAGCGTTGGGCCCTGATTTTAGCAAACTACCGCTACCACTTACGCTATCGCCCTGGTTCCCAGATAGCCAACGCAGACGGTCTCAGCAGACTGCCCCTCAATACAGGTTTGACGTCCGTGCCGGTCCCTGAAGAGACAATTCTAGCTCTCTCAAGTCTCGACGACACTCCAGTTACGACAAAACTGGTGGCCCTGTGGGTTGCCAAGGACCCCACTCTCGCTTGTGGCCAAGTACTTGCGCGATGGTTGGCCATCTGCTGCCGGAGAGGAGTTAGCGTCGTATTTTCATCGAAGAAATGAACTTTCAATCGAGCAAGGATGCATTTTATGGGGATCCCGTGTCGTTATCCAACCCCCAGGCAGAGACACTATCGATCTCCATGAAACACACCCCGGAATCGTCCGGATGAAATCCCTCGCCAGAAGCTATATCTGGTGGCCAGGGATGGACAAAGAAATTGAAGCTACTGTACGTTCATGTCACCCGTGCCAGCAACAAGCTGTCAGCCCACCGAAAGGTAACCTACACCCTTGGGAGTGGCCGGGAAGGCCCTGCCACCGCCTCCACATTGACTACGCTGGGTCCGTGGAAGGCAAGATGCTGCTAGTAATCGTGGATGCACACAGCAAGTTCGTTGAGTGCCATATCGTGCCCTCTGCAAACTCCGCGATCACTATCATCAAGCTACTACAGACGTTCGCGACCCACGGTCTTCCGGCACAACTGGTCAGCGATAATGGTACGCCCTTCACCAGCGAAGAATATGCCCAGTTCTGCAGGAGCAATGGCATACAGCACATCCGCAGTGCGCCATACCATCCTGCCAGCAACGGTTTAGCAGAACATGCCGTCCAAACCGTCAAGAACGGCTTGAGGAAAACAGTCGGTCCCAATCTCGAGACTCGCTTGTACCGTTTCCTCGCAACATATCGTCCCACACCCCAGACAACTACTGGCGAATCACCCGCAGAGCTACTGCTTAAACGACGCCCGAGGTCTCGGCTTGACCTTCGGTGTCCTGACATCCAAGGAAAAGTACTTGCCAAGCAAGCTAGTGGTCTCCGTGATCACGGCGATGAACGCTCGTTCTTCTGCGGCGACGCTGTCTGGTCAATGAACTTTGCTGGCACCCCTAAATGGTTGCCAGGCGTTTTAGAGACACAAACTGGCCCTGTTTCGTTCACGGTACGTCTGCCAGATGGACGCCTGTGGAAGCGACACAGCGATCACTTGCGTCAGCGACTGCCGCATGAGCCGCAACCAGAGCCGCTTGATACTGACGAACCAGTTGTTCAACTGCCGCTGCCGCGACCGGACGCCATAGGTCGACCCATCGTTACAGAATCTTCTGCAAGCCGAGTTCCTGCCAACGCCAAGTCAGTTCCGCCTCCAGCTGCCCTAACGCCTCAACGGAACGTTAGCAATTCGGCAACACCACCGCCATCTGAACATACCAGACCACCCGATACTCGTATCACCACCACACCCCGCGAATCGACATCAGCCGCAACTCCACTGCGACAATCGTCACGCGTGATTAAACCACCCGCTAGGTTAAACCTGTGAAATACTGTACAGGGTGTACGCCGAACGCTGCCCTTCTGTGTCTGTACTTTCTGAATTATAAAGACATTTTATGATTCGCCCCGCTCTAAACTAAATGAGGAGGAGTGTGGTGTATTACCGTTTCGTATGGTGTTTGCAGATTGCACTTGTAAATCACACTTTCACGCATGCGCCCCGCGCTCACGTGTTGTTGACTGCCTCCATGTTGGATTAAAGTTTTGTATTAATTAACCAGTGTTATTTGCCTTCACGCAACCCGAAACACTACAACAGTATATTGCGTAACAGATATCACGCTTCAGCTCACATTCTAAAACAAGGCTTATACTAGTTGATTGATCCGACTGTGAGCTTGTCTGAATAATCAAACGCTTGTCTGCTTCGTCAAATGAGCCATTTATCAGCTGACTAGCGTCTCATACGAGCAGCTAATGCCCTATTCCGGTTTTTGAAAACGCCGTAAAGAAAACATCACCATAGATATTAATACATGTATATGTCTTAAAACTGCACATGATTACGAGGCCCATAGCCAGGCGTCATTTGCGCAGACAACCGGAATACTGCCTTAAGCAAAGACAAAGGTAGTCAAGAGCAATACCCATCGCTGATCAAGTGGTGAGTGCAGGTCCTAAAACCGTGGATTTTTTCTTACATCTAACGGCATTGCCTTCAGTTCAGCACAAGTAGCGTAATCGATTACGTACGATACAGTTTACTACAACCTCGTCATGAACAGTTGGGTAAAAATTGCGTCAATTGCACTGTCAAAATAATTGATGAAACTATTTGGGTTGACGGCAGTCGGTTTTGACATCGTGATAAAATTTGGTTCCGTATCAATTAATGACAAATATGATCAACTACTTACAACTATGTAATCTACGTAATTGATTATAGTCTAGGACCACGCTCGACTCTTTCCGGGAAAGACTTTTACAGTCGTGTATCTCACATCCTCAAATATTTCTCGCATGGCTTATGGTAATGTTCGGTGATAGCATTAATGACAACGGTGCGCGGTAGTTTCGTACACAGGCGTTTCGTACACAGGTCGTTTCGTACACCGATGGTTGTTTCGTACTCAGGACTGGGAGGCGTTTCGTACACAGGTCGTTTCGTACACAGATGGGAGTCGTTTCGGTTAACTCGACCATGAGTTAAGTCGGCCACAAGTCAATTCGGCCATGCAATTAATGCGAAGACTAAAATAAAATTAAATTAATGACTTATAAAATACAGCAGTAGTAAATACATAGTAGGAGATTTATTATTACAAACCATTATGATCTATCCTGTGGGGTTCACCGTATAAAATTTAATCAATTGCAGTTAAAATAATGAATTTATTGAATGCAAAATTCATAGTACAGTAGTATGAGCTTCACAAAGATCTAGCCATTCAAAACGTACATCGTTAGTTATGTTATGCAGAAACCAAAATAATGTGTTACTTATATATACTTATCTATACATATACACACATACCAGGGGCGTAGCCAGCCTTGAAGGAATGTTACGCATATACGGAGGAGAAATCTACAGTTCAAATTGATGTTACGCACGTGCGTAAGTGGGTATCGCTGGCTACACCCCTTAACACACGCACAGTCACATTAATATACGTAACCACCCACGTATACTTGCGCCAGGAACCACACGTTTAAATGCCAAAGGTGCACGGATGAAGTATTTACCTCAGCTAAGGTGATTGCAGAGGAAGAAATGAGAGCCTACGCGACACTTAGCCAACTTATGTTGCAAGGAACGGAAATCGAGCCCGCCAGAAAACAAGGCCTCTTCCTCCTGATCAACTCGACATTGATCTTGCAACTGATGGAGTACCTGACAATTTTGT
The DNA here is from genome assembly GCA_034190875.2 of Urechis unicinctus. Classification (NCBI taxonomy): domain Eukaryota; kingdom Metazoa; phylum Annelida; class Polychaeta; order Xenopneusta; family Urechidae; genus Urechis; species Urechis unicinctus. The sequence continues at coordinate 51,141,745 of CM067351.1, read as the reverse complement.
AAGCGCTGACATCAAGATGACTAACGACGAAAAAGTCACAGCTCGTCAGATAATTATGGCCACAGACCAGCAACTTCAGCTACTTGCAGATGCCAAGCTATGGTATGTTGATGCAACTTTTAAAGTTGTTCGATCGCCATTTCAGCAACTTCTCTCAATTCATGCATTTCTAAGGTCTGTCGGTTTTCCATTTGAGAATTCCTATGAGGAACATAACGGTACCACATCGGGATACAGCAACATGGAATGACATATATTTATGCTAAAATAATTTACATCCGCATAATTACTGACACAAACAGGTAATTATTGTTTTTGTTTGTTGTCGTCATCATTTCATTGTCTAACCACAGTTTCACATTCCTTGACGAACAATTGAAAATAAAACAAACATGCTATATACATACACTTTTAATTGTCGACTGGCAATTTCGTCCACATTAATTATGACCATACACATTAATTATGACCATATTGACAACTCAACAAACAAATTTCTTTAATAATAAATATTAACATTTATGTATACAACACTCGCTGTTGCGGCTACCCAATAGATGAATAGATGCTCAAGTCTACACATGCCAAAATATTTTTTCAAGAAAACTCTTAATAAACCTTTGTGAAAATAAACAAAAAAACACGATACTAGATAATTTATATTTAGATGAATACTACATGGTTACTTCACTAAACATAACATACGGAACAACTGCTTTTGATATTGCTTGTACGAAACAACCAATCCCGCGTGTACGAAAATACCACAAGAAGTGCGTACGAAACAACCGGTGTACGAAACTACCTGTATTCATGACAACCATATATATATATATATATATATATATATATATATAGATAGATATATATATATAGATATATACGTATATATATTTATATATCATATATATATATATATATATATATATAATATATATATAGAGATAGATATATATATATTTATATAGAGATATAGATATATACAGATACAGATATATACATACATACATACATACATACATACATACATACATACATACATACATACAGACATACATACATACATACATACAGACATACATATATATATATATATATATACATACATACATACATACATACATACATACATACATACATACATACATACTTACATACATATATATATATATATATATATATATATATATATATCTATATATATATATATATATATATATATATATATATATATATATATATATATATATATATATATATATATATATATATATATATATTCAATGGCACATACGTGAGCTAATTATCGGACATTAACATTGCCCTTTATATACTCTTTCTTCATACTCTTACTTGTTTTCGTTGTTCCAGCTGAAATGGCCGGACGGTTGATTGCTATGCTTAACTGAGGACTAATAAACATAATTTATGAATACCTACGCCGCACCAATAAACGGATTTTCTATGACTCGTTTGTGAGCAGCTTTTGTCCAATAAACGTCATTACCCATGCTGTGTTAACAAATTAATGTAGCACGTCTCCGGACTATAGGGAGAAATGTGGCATAATACAGTAAATAGAGCTACATATTGGACATATAGGCTGCGCAAGATTAATTCGGTATAGTTTATCAACATTATCTGTCATTGATAAAACTCGTCTCATTATAAACCTTATACGGACGTGCTTATCAATCAAGAGCGCTTGTTAAACAACACTGGTACTGGCTGTTAAATAATTAATATGTGTGCAATAGATATTGGGAATATAATATCAAGTATATATGATTTGTTCGCTTATGAGGAGGTGTAATTGGAAAATTTCCTACTGAGTAGATAACCATCTGAACACATGTTTGACTGCATAATGACATGTATGTCTGATATAGGTTCACATATGTATGAACTTTTAGATTAGTAATTACAACAAATTCATGTCAGATTAGGATCATTTTACAGTAATAGTGAAGGAACTTATCTTTGTACCCGAACACACACCGGCCACAAAACACATACACTAACAACAAGGAATCAGTTCAGAGCTGTAAGACACAAAATAATATTGGCACAACTTCGGCGGAAGTATCTCAGAACGACAAAACTGATCATAATACCATTTAAAAGTTAAACACCGGTTTTTGTGGCATCAATTAATTGATCCCAATTACGCTGCAGAGAATATATGAATCTACATTAAACTATATAATGGTCTTTTGCTCGTCAAGCGTCACGCATTGTCTTATCGGGTTGATTATTCATTAGAATGTCATGAATGTTTTGTTTTACATTTGTATAAATTCGATACATGTGAAACAGAGATTCATTTATACCACTACAAAGATCTCATTAGCTCCCGTCGTGTGTTCTCTAACAGATTACTGGATATTTCTGGCTGCCACATCGTATATACTAAATTTGTCATAAGCTACACAATACGAGCAGACGACTCAGATATGAGTAGAAAGGGGAATGAAGTCGAAATAAATATATGTAGTGGGCGAAATAATAGGTAACAAAAGTAAACCTGCAATGAATCGCCATCTTCTGCCACGGAGCGCTCGAGCAATAGTGACGAGATATTTCAATACACGCCCTCTAGAGATAAGAAAGCTTAGAGACGACTCGCATGTTGACTTGCCTTATATCAAAAGTGACAAAGCGCGTTATGGACTGTTTACGGACGCAATTGACAGAATAAATTATACACCATTTAAGCGTGCCTCATGGCCCCATAAATGACAAAGCGCGTTACGGACTTGATAGAAGCTCCGCCGTCAGCTGACGAAGGCTTTCATTTTGCATTGACGACACAGGACAGTGTCAGGAGAAAAAACAGTCTGTGAAGGGAATTATTTCTACATGAATTTTCTATTTGCACATACTATTGAATGATACATTCTGACCAACTGGCATTTACTTTGCCTGATGAAGTCCTACCATGTGAAAGTTAGTCAATAATCATGAATTTATGTAAGTAAACGGCTTGAATATATCTTTGTAATTTATGTTTAATGTCCTCCATGCAATAGTCCATACTGTACAGTATGGTGCCTTTAGCCACGCGTTACCATGTGAGTATTCAACAAATTCATTATTAGCATTACGGTCCGACAATGGCAATAGAAGTCATGATAGGGTACGTTCCAAACTGAACCATGTTCCAAGGTAATGTACGCAATATCTCACAGTCAATTCTGGCCTTCATTATTACTGTGTAAGCCCACGTACTTCCTCTGTCATGAGGGGCTGTGATAATCACCAGCAGGAGCCTGTCAGATATGGAATACAATTATTGTGCAAGAACATATTATCATTGACCTATTGAAGCGGAGTAATAAATAGCACAAGCTAATAGAGTTTTATAAAGACCTGGGTTGAACGTGGGCGTAGCGCGGCTTTCACTCTTACCCTTAATTAAAATGGTGCTGACAGCATATTGTGCACCGCACAAACAACATGTCTTTGTGTTCAACCATTATCTTACATCGTTTCGCACTATGCTGGTAGCATGCTATTATGAAAAGAGTATTCATCGGTAGTTATTATAGAACAAGTGATCACACCAGGCGACATTTATTGTTGAAGCACAGCTGTGATGACAACGGTGGTGATTTCGCAATAACCCGCATGATTGCAATTTGAGGCTTTTTAGATATGATCGACGATCAATATTCAAAATGCCCGACAATGAAAATGCACAGGATAAGATTATCTAAACTGATTCTTACAATGATCGCTCTCATTGACAAAATTAAAGATTAAATGCGTTACTTTGAACTCTAAGTAGTGCCACGACGACTTAGATGCTGGCAGTGCCCGGACGTCATTTATTAGATGGCAGACATTGATCGAAAAAACTCGAATTCGTGTGTGCCTAAGCAAATTTGACATACTGATTGCAGAATCGTGAGTTAAGTGCTGGAAAGTTTATTTTACTACAATATGGCAATAGTTGGCCGATTCCGACGCATCGACGACATGGTCAAAGAAATAGGTTGTGACATTTTAGCAGTGATGTAATGATTACCGAAGTAACTAGTCCTGGGTACACTCAGGAAGCTAAGTTTTTGCATATATGTAAGATCCAGAGCGACTTACATATAACATAAACACAGCGTGTGCGTATTGCGCGCGCAAAATAAATCGCTGATTACCGTTCTTAGAGGCACATATATAGTGTCAATCATAAATAACCACAAATGACTATTCATTGTGATTTTCATCGTCGTGTGTATTTTTGGTTCTCGCGATACTAAGGCCAACCGTGCATCTTGAGTCGATCAAATTAACATCGGCAATGAAATCCACGGACCACAAACAAATGGAAGCATGCGATCAGCTTCCTTGCGTCAAAATGAGTTATTGAGCTGCCTATCAAATATTGTATGGTTTTTCATTGATTGATGCCTCCCAACAAATTCGGGATTACGGTTGCAGAAACTTTATTTAACTCTCTTAGAAAATGCAGATTTAGATCTCATTTTGTTTGTTCACAAACAGAGTTCTTTTGAACATGTAGTTGTTTTGTCAGCTCTGCCAAATCTTGAAAAAAATCCTTGCATACACATTATATATATAATATTATGGAACCAGAGATAAACTCCAGTGAAAATAGTGAGGAAGCAATTTTGAAGTAACAACCAACCACCGAGCCACAATTCTGCCTTAATACCAATTAATGCGGTTAACGACATAAATAATTCTCAAAAAAACCCTACTCATGCCACAATTGTCACATGAATCGTTGTTACCAAGTGCAATTTCTCTCTTGGGACAACATAATAAATATTACAACAGTAAGTCAGCACCAGGTAGATTCTTTATGCACTCAGCGCTCTCATCCTCCTGGCAGCGTACCGGCATCACATTATTCATTATGCCGTTTTATTTGATTCTGATGCCTGGCACCTGCCTAAGAATATATTTCCCTACTACGAGACCATAAATCCATACGCGGCATACTAATATGGCACGTCGATAATCGTTTTAGCTCTGAAAAAAACGGGAGCATAATGAGCTAATACGCTAAAGCCATGAATGTGAATTGACATAAATGAAGTGCATTTATGCATTATAATGAAACCCTATTCGACAAACCTTTTGCATTATCAGCATTACAGTAACAATAGTATATTTGCCTTGTGCAAGCAGACAAATTGCATTGTTCAGAGGAAGTAGATAACGTGGGTGTAGAATGTGTTCCCATTTTTAAATATCAGCTACACTCGCGGTGTCTACGCCCATATATTAATTTACTAACGTAAGTGGGAATGAATCATCCTTTTGCCACTATTCAAGCGACGATATTATAAGACTTCTAATCATTTTGTATTTTTCATGCACCACGCATAATCCACTTCATAGCCATAACGTTGATTTGCCACATGCACTTGACTTAAATTACATGAAACAAATTTTGGTGCACGAGTTTGGAGCAGCAGGACATTGTTGTGTTCGAAGCGTACATTTTGGAATACACGGAGAACGTATTTGCTCCAATAAATTGCCATCAAGAGAATGGAAGAAATTATTATTATGCTGCGTTACACTATGGTATATCTGACTTCCTCAGTGGCGATTATTGTTTTAGAGTTGATAGAAAATGAGGGACCAATACGATCAGGACATAAACTCAAAGTAAGCCATTAAATTGCAAAGGCGAAATGGCTGAAACAAAGTTAATGGTTTACCAATAATGCGTCTGTAAAGTCCATATCACTCGCTCCAAACTCGAGCTGATAAGCTGCGTAAAACTGTGATTTGGTGTTGGAGGGGCCTGCTACATTAAGTACTGGCTGGTTGCTTTGTATGTTGAAGCGCATCGCTTACTAACACTAAGCAACGTCCCGGTGATATTGATAAGCATTTGTGACTCAGATGCAATAGATCCACATTGTGAATGACCTAGGTGTATTGACTTACAAATACTACGATTAAAGTGATGCTGTGATATAATATACCGGATTCTCTGCAACTAAATACTGGAATCGGCACATTTGTCTTGCGGTAGTAAGTTGAAATGAGTGCATTACATGTTTTTATTGCGTTTGGCAATCAAACTCATAATCACATCTGCTTGCTGCTATAAGCTATAACTGCGCATGAGCCTCGGTGGTAGGAGACAGATAGCACTCTATGCTATAAATATGATATGGTTTTACTGTAAATCATAACTTGGTGATAAAATATTTCATCCATCACCCATACCCCCCCCCCCCACCCCCACCTATATCGAGATAAAATTTGTCACAAATTTTCAGAAGACTAGATGAAGGATCCAGAGGCAGTTTTGGCTAAGTAAGTATCGTCAGTAACTGTCAGTGGTAGAAGTTTATCAGATGATCATCAACGTTTGACCACGATTGTTATTTAGTATCCACCCGACGCGGAGTTTGATAAACCACAGAAATGTGTCGATGGGATAGAAACTGTTCAGGTTCATTGAAAACAATCGGGCCGCGGCAACATCAACGAATCAACTTGTTTGGCATAAAGTCTGATTATGCTTGATGGAACTGATTCCGAGCTTACTAGATCACCAACAAATTATAAGCTGTGTAACGCAATTAATTGGAGCGATTTTATATGCATCCAATTATTGATTGATAACTGGCATATCTGGGGGCAATGATGATGGTACCTGCGGGTAACAATAATTTTGGTGAGTCGCATCGATTAAATAAGTCCTTTTCAATTGGACGAAATATTCAATAACAAATGCACTTTGTAAACGTTGAACAAAATGAAAATTATCCAACACAAATAGCGATGTGGATTGAGCAATAGTTTCTGGTGAATGGACAATCCATCGCGATAAATATAAACGTTGCTTTATCACAAACGACCAAACAGTATAAACTTATTGCAAGTAGCACTTGTTTATCAGAGATGATAACTCAGTCGCAACACTTAAGGTCCTTGGTCAGGAATACAATAGGCCTCTACATAAGAGCATATAAGTGGGCTTAATCGGTATCTTAATATGAACAATCCTGACATGCTAATAATATGTTATGAGCGTTTCTACTCATTCTATGTGCAAAACAATTGAACTATAGCGTTGGCATATAAAACAAATCTGTTTTCACGCTTTTGTTATATTCAACTATTGCAAATGCACATATGATGTCCCAGCAAACATCTTGAGCTGGGGTTGTCGCACAAAAAACTCATATTGGTTGGCACACATTTTCTTGCACGACAGGAACAAATGTGGAAATATCTTTACATAGAAATGGAATCGAAATGACCTGCTAAATTAGTAATGCTCACGTTGGTGATTTAACAGCGTTATCGGTCTTAGTTATTCGGTCTGGATGAAAGTGATGAAAATGGCGGACAATATGCTTTCTGGCATCCTTGTCAATGGAACATGCAAACTTAAAGCCACTTCTTTCACTCACTTGGCAATTGAAATCACTTAAATGTAAATGTAAGATCAGTCTACCATAATATTATACCATTGCTTTTTGGATTGTTTTAATAATTTGCTTTAATTTGATAGATATCAAATACAAAAAAAGAGCAAATGATTAAAACACCCCATTGGATTGATTAGCACATTCGCTCATATCAATTCGGACACATACCGGGTTGCAACGCTTGGTCGGAACTATCTATAATCAAATGTGGACAACAAGTGTTTGTAATCACACTGGTCACATGCTCTTGAATCATGCGACTGGCTGAAACGTTTTTCTAACAAAGAAGCTCTTTGCTTTTATGTTTGTTTCGCACTATGAGAATACGCATGAAACATTTTCTCTTCTATGAATTTAATCAATTAGCATTTCAAATAAAAATTATCAGTTAAGCAGATTACGAAGGTCATTTTTCATATTGCATTTACGAATGCTATTCCTAATAGAAACAGTCAATTACCAAGGCAGGTGCTTCTTCACCACAACCTTCTTCACTCCCTGTGCCTTTTCTATCTTGACCCCGTCTGGATCGAGTACATCTTGGGGCGCATACAAGGGATGGGACGGATCATAGTTGCCTGTATCAAATAGGTCACTATCCTCTTGCATGTCTGCGTACACGTCAGCTGTGTTGATCTCCATAAACAGCGAGGCCCTGTCTGTGTATAGCAGGACAAGGAAGCTACCATATCCGGACTTCATTGTGTTGTAATAGTACTTGGAGAGGTCGAGTATGCACATGCCTACATATACCGGGCGGTTGAGCACTAGGTGGGTCTTGTGCGTATGCAGGGCGGCCAGGTCGTCATCGAATAGGCATAAGCGGGACTGGCCACAAGACTGCCGAGCGCACAAGCTTAACGCCGACTCGCCTTTGGAGATTCTCAATTTTATAACCAAACAAGGAGTTGTTCATCAGTTTGAATAGGTCATTCTAAAAGTTGCTGGGGGCAACCTCACGCAGGTCTGTGTTTACGTGAATGCAGGGCTCCATTCAGGGGGTCTGATTGAATATGAGCGCAGAGTGTATCTTGGTAAGCCGCATTCCCAGCGATAAGCAGAGCTTGAGATTTCTGAAGTGAATTACATACCTCTTTTTTGTTGTGCAGGTTGGGCACAAGCTTCTCATCCTTCGCGCTGCTCTCCAATGTACCCATGAGATTCTTATGGCAGTCTGACAGCCATTCATTCTGCACAGACATTCGCTCTGGCGCTAGTGGTTTATTATTGTGATCAGCATGTGACTCTGCAGAATATTCAAGATCAACTTCTAGTAAATATCCGGTTTTGGCATAGTCGGGATAGTCCTGTATCTGTGGGGCGGCCGGTTGATCCACCCACTCAATCGCCCGATTGGGTAGGGGCTGGCTCATCGCCCATGCATACAGGTTGTTAGCGTCAAGGTACTGGATGTAGCTCAGTGGCTTATCCCTCTCAAAGCCCACCATGGTGCACGTACACCATGCTAATTTCATCGTGCAGGCCCATATCATGTGTTTGTCATAGTCGGTGAGTAACTATAGCTCCTCACCAGTGCTCTTAAGCAGCACATGCCATGCCAGACAGGAAGTAATGTAGTAGTTGGCTGGGTCCAGGAATCGATAGGAATATGTACTTCTCCATGTTGTACATAACACACAGTGATGCCAGCTGTGTGTTGTGCCAGTTCTGGAAGGATAATATGTTCTTCATTTCCTCCGGCATGTCAACTCCCACAGCAGTCTGCCCTATCCCCATGCACTCAGGTTTGTATACCTGGAGCAGTTTCTCAGTGGTATAAGCCTGCAGGCATAGCTGCCAGAAGAACTTGGTCTCTTTGTGTATACTCTGATCAGACAGCAACGGTTCAGATATGTGTGTAGTGGAATGCACCATCCTTCTGAATCAGCTTTATGTTTATACTTGGAATATCAGCAGGCTGTTTACCGATGTGATAGTATCTCCTCCTTCCCAGCCAAAGACGATAAAGGCTAGGTTAGGCACATGTTTCTCTACCTTATCAAACTGCAACACTTGTGATGGATACTCTACACTTTTACCCTCCAGCAGGGTTAACAGCCTCTGAGTGTGATACTTAGATGGTCACTGCGGGTCCTTAGCAACCGGGTGCATAGTCGATTCAATAGACCATAGAAGACAGTAGTCGTCCTTATTCTTCACATTTATGATCGCCTTCTAAGCCGCCAGCGCCCTCGGTAGTGGCAGGTAGGACCCACCTTATAATGGCTGGTAGCGGGGAATGTCTAACCACACAGTTGTGACTGACTCAAATTCACATCCAGATCCTTTATTGGTCCACTTTTCCAACCGCATCTGCTTACGCAAGCCTCTATAAGCACCACAGCGTCCACACAGAGGGTTTGACCCTCAGTAACGTTCATCACCCACCCAAGCAAATAGTTTTTAACAGCCCTGTTGGTCTTCTTGAACTGTAGGCGTGGTGTGGGACCTGGTGCAGCTCTGCTTCTCCGTGGCGTGGGAGTTGGCTCACGAAGCATGGGAATTGGGGAAGCTTTGCTTCAGCGTGACGTGGGAACAGGGAAAGCTTTGCTTCCACATGGCAGGCACACGTCTTGCCGCTGCAGTCATATATCTAGCAAATATCTCATTGTACGTCTCGGTTGGTTCAGAAGTCTCCGAATGGTGTTGGTCAAGTGAAACCTTTGAAGGTCCCTCATTGGTGAGACTCAAGATTCAAGGTGTTCCAACGCGGAAACAACCCAGCAGGAGGTTGCACACCATACAAAAATATTTACCTGGTTCTGCCAGTTTTGCATGTGATTAGTTATCCAGCCAACTATAAGTTTATCGTCGCTTATGTTTGACACTGCGTAGTGGTCAAACAGGTTGGAGAACTCTATGTTTAACGCCCCTGTACTATCCTCCGCTAGGACCTGGATGAGATGATGTGTCAGCTGTTCAGCAGCTACATGGTGCGGGTACAGCGGGCCTGGTCTCTATGGACCATTTCTATTTAATCTAAAGGCTTGCGTATTCGTGTTTACTTCATAAACCACAATGTACCATACTCTGTCTAATGTTCAAAGCGGTGAGGCTGTGCCCCTGCAAAATGCTATTGACAACAGTGCAGGTGATCTATGCGTAGGCCTCAGATCAATCACGTATACTGTGGGTTGGTAAAACATTGAATCAAATATTACCATCATATGGTGAACAATGACTGCAGGAAAAGGAGGAGGTGCCCACTTAAAACCTGGCCTCTGGAACTTCACATTTTTGCAGGAGGTGTTTGCAGCTTTAGGTCTTAGTTTGGATGTAGATGAATTAGATGGGACGATTACCCTTCCAGTTCCTGATGGGACTTTACAATGTGACTATGGTGTGTTAAAATGTTAGTTCTCGACGGTCACCCTTAAACCCAACAAAAGTGAGCTGGTAGCAGAAATCGAAACACAGCATAAGCCCAAATTAATGGTGTAGTATAGATAGGTGGGGGACGCCAGAACCCCCACTTCTTATACTACTTATATATAAATACATATATATTTATATATATATATATAATTATAATATATATATATATTTATATATATATTTATATATATATATATTTATATATGCGATTATATAAATATAAATGTATAATTATATATATTTATATATGTATATATATATATATATATATATATATATATATATATATATATATATATATATATATATATATATATATATATATATATATATATATTCAGTTCAGTAAGTTCAATATAGTATCTAGATTATACCGCAAATCACTTGTAATTGTCACCGTAAATGGGATATAATCAGTTTAAAAAAAAAAATAAAACAATTAGGAACATAACAAATTGGTGGGATGATGGCTGGCAGGGGACCGTTTACAAAAGGGTAATAAGCGATAGCACATTATATATTGACCGGTGAGGAGCTCGGCATTTAGACGAAAACCTAGAATATATATAATACATTTAATTGCTAATTGTGTACCCTATTTACTCTACTCATAGCTGTGTTGGACAGTTTCATCCATTTGAGATTGCGGCCTTTATCACTAAGTTAAATCCAATATTTAAATCCCTGCTTCGTTCGATTATTTCTTACCTAATAATACGCATATCAGTGTAAGTTCATTTACGCACATTATGTAGGTATTATGTAGTCATCTCATTGAGTTCATTAACTGTTCCACTATTAAATATGATGGTGGTTTCGTCAGCATATTGGATAATTTGCAAACTTTTGCCCATTTCAGTTTCTTGGGAAAGACCCCATCGTTCACTAGTTCTATTCACTAGCAAATATAGAGGTAATACTAGGGATTCCTTACGTAATTTAAGGGACTTTGGTGAGATCTGTTCGAAGCGCTTACTTGTCTTAGTTTTCAAACCCTCAGTTGTACGTCTTATTTCTTCTAGAGAGGCTGGGTCCATATGAATTAAATTTAGGGCAGAGCTCTTCTAATGCGATTTGGGGATTGTTATCATGATTAAGAACACTCGAAACATTTCTGTCTAGAAATATTTTCATTCAGAATTTGTATAATCTTTTATAATAAAAGAATTGGTTGCATTTAACAATAAGATAGCTAAATAAACTGACCAATGAGCAGAATTGCTACAAAACGTTTCGTTACATTCCTGTGGATTGATTATCATAGAATAAATATAACGTAAACATATACTTAAAAGTAAAACAAATCGTGTAGGACATGGAGAATTTGATGCCGCTTTGAGGGCTTCGGTTTTCCAAGGTAATAGGAACTACATGTTTTCAATGATCAGATGTGCTACTTTGAGACCCGCGTGTCAGGTTACTATTATCTGTACATACATGCATTAGATAATATAACCACATTTTATAATCATGATGAGACTGGCAAATCACGTTGTACAATGAGAAAAACCTGATACTGTCCTTCCTGAAAGCCTGACATCACCGCATACAAAAGCAGATCCAACGATTTCCATAAGATTGACAAAGTACAGCTATCTAGCCATACAACATTATTTAAATCCGCCCTGCGCATCCAATCGAATCAGGTCACTGTGTGCGCAGCCTCAGCCAAGATGAAAATAGTAAAACCAGGATGCCGCCATAGTATTATCTAACAAAGCAGTTCTTTCTTGTTGAATGTTATATGTTGTGTGATAATGTAAAACTCAATGAATGAGTTATGGTGCCTACGCGAATTCTGTTATTAAATGTCGATATAGAACTTGTCGTGGGGGGAATCAATAACGGTCCCTCACTTCCCTTTGATTTTCACTGTTGATACAGCACAGAAGTATCCCATGACAATTTTATATCATACCGACTAAATATCACTTTGAGGCTGTCAGCTGCAATTATCATAAGGGCCAATGGTGTTCTCATTAAGAAACTCTGCTAAATAAGATGCACTAGTATCGCCCGATTGGAGATTAATTTGAAAAGCCGCAGAACCATTTAGCACGCGCATATTTTAGCTACACGCCAAAAACATGCTTCTAGTGTCGTGGCTCTTATTTCAGTGCGCATAGCTTTTGTGCAAGGAACCACACAACGACGATTTGATATAAACTCTTTTTTATAGTTGCCGAAAATGGTTGGAAAAGGAGATGTCTCTTCGAGCGGAACTGAGCCTTGACTGATACTCTAGCCAGTTTACTGTTGGAGGGTGGTCTCCAGTGAAGTTATTGGCTTAGAGATCTTTAATTAATTAACCAATCAGACGCACCATGAGTTGATAGCCATGCGTGCTTGTAACGTAACATTATGGTATATTTTACTGTACGGCAGTAGATATCGAAGAATAGATTACGACACTAGTGAGCAATGAAGGCCCACGTAAATCTTTGACTCTAATGTAAAGCTGCTAACTGATTAACATCTCCTTGTTATTTCTACAATATTCATTCAGAAGTAACGGCTTGCAAGTTGTCTGCCCGTTATGATTCCTTGGCTCACGTTGCAGAAGTGCATGGTTCAAGATATCTACTTTTAAAAAGTTACAATTAACCCGTCGAGATCGGTCATCAACCTTAAAATGATTGATTCCCAAATAATAACCATAATAACCAAACATGACATTCACATCTTGGCCTTTAAGAACCCCAACTACAGAATTCATACATCATGATCCTATCTGATCTTAATAGCAATCCTGAAGCGCTTCAGGCTCGTGGACTATAAAACATTCATATCTAAATAATATCCGCGATCAGAAATCTGTTGGATGCTTTCTGCTAATGGGTTTCTCATCAGTTGTGGCAGCAGGCTTCCTGGCCCCAAGGGATATAATGCACTAAAGAGTTCCTCATTTCCTGCCAACACTTATTACACGCCGTAGCATATATTGCGTAAAGGGTAACATCCACATCGCAATCAAGCGCACAGACGATTATTATTAACAGAACGGCTAAAAACACAGTACAAAACATTTTCATTTTTAAGGGATGCTTTTACCACGACCTTGCAGTAATTTATCAATGTACTAATCGGAAATAGAAATAAGCAAGCTAAAACATTCGCAGAGTAGTTTATTAGAGTATGGCTTATCGCCTGCTATTCATGCTGCAACGACAATAAAGTTAACTAATGGAAATCTCGGACTCGTGGTCACTCAATTATAAATAACGCATCCACTTTTGGAAACCAGCGACCGAAAATCGTTGATAATGTTTGATTGATCATTTCAACATAAGAGTGATTATGAACATTTATTCAAACATTCAGATGCAAATGTCTACTATATTCTAGATACGTTTGTTTGCTTTCGCTTACTTTCATAATTTGTGTCATTCACAAACATTCGCCAAGTGGCTGTCATCGGTTTCATGATACAAATGAACAGAGCATGCAACAAGCGAACAGCGCTGTACTGTTCTATCGCGTTTATTGAAAACGAAATGATTTCTAATGCTACCACGCACAATAATTTGTGTGATGTTAAATAATTAATTATAGTGTCTTTTGCAATTTGTGAAAACCAATAACGAATTCATCATTAAATTGTTCGCTTGAAATGTCAAATTGTTAATCAAAGGGATCATCATTTAGTAGTAGGCAGTGCATAGTATTGAATCCAAAATGAATATCTAGCAACACATTCCCTTTATCTATTTTTTATGTCGATGTGTGATTGAATTCAAAAGATATCCCATGCTAACAGGTAGAGAACACATGTTAGGGTATATTTACAAGTTCGTCAATAAAACATTGAGCTAGCAAATTAATCATAAATAATCCTTTGGTAAAGTTTCTGAACTAAAGTTGAATATAATACTGGCGATTGATAAGATTCTATGGGAATTTTGAGGTTGAATAGTTAAGACACAAGACGAGTAAAATACTATGATAATTATATGATAGAGAATTTCATACCTCCTCTGTCGCACAATCAGGAAGAAGAATGCTAATAGTTAAAAGGACGTAACATTCGCACAGTACTGTAGTAAACGTTCGCCATTTGTAATCGAAGTAATTTGTTGACGCTATTCTACCGAAGGTATCAGCTGGTGTATGTTGCAGCACCGACTGTTTGAATGTGGCAACTTTAATTAAAAACACCTCAATCAGGTCTCGTCTACGAAGTTAATTATTAAAGTTGCAATTTTCACATCTATCCGCATCTACAAATATTGAAGCCACCGATGTAATTGCATCTACTAACTTAATAATGTTTTTCATTGTTCATTTACCAAACAGTCGAGCTAATGGCAAAATGCGGTCGATGTGTGTCATGCACTTGTTGTTTCTTATGTATATAACGATCCATCATATTCATGCAATCTGTTTGTTGGAGCATTATCTTACTTGCATTGGAGACGAGAACAATTTGTGCATCCATCCCTGCACTATTAGTCATTTCTACGCTAAGTTTGATTAACAAAATATCATATGGTATGCGCAATGACGTTCGCACTCTAACGGTT
This sequence comes from Urechis unicinctus, assembly GCA_034190875.2. Taxonomy (NCBI): domain Eukaryota; kingdom Metazoa; phylum Annelida; class Polychaeta; order Xenopneusta; family Urechidae; genus Urechis; species Urechis unicinctus. The sequence goes on along the minus strand of CM067351.1, from coordinate 51,126,429 downwards.
AGACATTACTCATCCTAGTAACTAAAACTAATATAATTCGCAAAATAGGTAAACGCATTGTGCCTGCTGAGCTTAATAATATCTTATCAATCTGGCAAACCTATGTCTACTGTGACCACCAATGAATTCAAACATAAAACACTTTCATGTCGTGGAAAACTCTTACTGATCATTTAACAGTTGATGATGTTTCCATGTGGATGGTAAGCGTATAGCACCACTGACATAGTGTGCCACTCGATTTAGTGGGTTTTCATTTTAGGGGTGGGGGACTGCTGTTTGGTAGATTGACACGAGTATGCAATGTTCAATCAACAATTTGACTAACCAACATCCAGAACCACTTTATGCATATGCACCATATCAGGGCTATCACTACCCCACATTTTTAGGGGTCCTTAGGACTCCGGCCATCCAATCCCTGATTTGTCCTGCAGATTTTGAGTCCGCCTGGAACCTCACGGGTCCCATACCCGAGAGCCCGTGCTCCCAAAAGCACTCAACGACATGCACACTGTGAGCACATTTATAGGCCATCGATAATTATGCAAACTGTATAACATCAATATAAGAACACTTTTTTTCAACCGAAAGTAAGTGAATATGCCAACATACACGGAGCTTTGCAAGGGATTATCGCGTACTTTATCGCTGCAAGTTCACACGATGTCGGTATATGCAATAACGAATTCCAAGTATGTTTATGTAACAGATCCATGTAATAAGCATGGGCACATTTGACATTATAAGTTGCTGGGCATATATTTTGTTACCTCTTATTACTGATGTTATTTACCCTATGCACACGTGAAGCAGATACAATATGCAGCATTAGCTGATAGGTAACGACCAATGTGTTTATCAAGCAATACTTAAATCATAAAAAAATTATACCCGTAGACGTTTCTGTAATGCTTCTGAAATAATATTCAATTTATAGTGCTGAATAGAAACTGAACCGACAGCCAAATCTTATGCCTTTCACTATTTACAGGAGGTTGATCATTTGGAAGTTGCACACCATGACATGACTGGATGCAATATATTAATACAGCGGAAGTGAGATAAATGTTGAGATGGAATGCAAACTGCTCGGAGTTAATTGAAAACATGCGAAGTGTGGCTCAATTAGGCCTTCTTGCCATTCATCAAAGTAAAGTCGAGATTACGTGTATGGTGTACTCACATTGCTATTCTAATAAGATCGCTGAGTTAAGGGCAAACAGTTAAAATATGCCTTGTATCATGATAATTGTATTTCGACTGCACGCGAGCAAAAAAAAGTTTGATTGTAGAAGGGAACAATGTAATGTCATAGAAATGCAATGTAACTGTATGTTTACTTTAACAGAAGTCTTCATTAAAAGTTACACATGGACATTTTAGTATTTTACTCGCAATCTAGCAATGATCATTGCACAGATTATCGTTGGCAGTAATAGCCTTTGGTGTCCATCGATTTGAGGGAACCCATATTCTTCTTCTCTGTGTTAATAATGATAAAAGTGGAGGCATATATTATACGGCTGGAGCTCTAAAATGGTATAATGGTAAATAATTTAGAAATCGGTCGTACAGTTACTACTTGAATCACAACTTTGCTGAACTCAGGTTACAACTGTGAACCCGCAATTAGCGAATTAGCCCCAGAATGTGCTTGGGTAAGCCCAGCCTCAACCTCAGACATGCGAGGAATTTTTGTGCTGCGACGGACATGATCGTCGTCAATGCAATTTAGATTGGTGAGCGAGTATTGTGAATATGTAACACCGCTCGCACAAACAGGGCTATCATCACAAACCGGTGTCCCAATGATTAGCTTCAAGCAGCCGGCTCACAACAATTATATTTATTGTGCAGCAACACAAGGCCTCTTATAAGTGAAGTGCTTAATCTGTAATTCTAATAAGTTAACATTTTTTCATATTAGCCGTTAGCATTTACAGATAGAGTGATGCCTCGTTGACCTTAAATGTCCATCGAATTAAGATTTCGAGATTCTACAACAAAGCATGTCGCAGCAAGCGTCATATTTGTAATGCTATCATGTTTACCAGTAGGCGTCATATTTGTAATAAAATCATATATATTTATTTTTAACAACTTTATCGTTTGCTATAACTATAACATTAGCCATTGTTTACATATGGTTTTCTTGTTTATGCCCACAATTATTGCCAATCATCCAGCTTTTGTTTGTACTTTGCGACGTCAAAACAAAACTAGCTGTAACAATGCGGGCACAGATGTATTATCTGGTCAATGGGGTTTTGTATCCTGATTAGGTAAAACACTCTTATTGAAGAATCATCGCACCAAATATTGGCATATATTTGGCAAAGAGAATACCAATATTTTTATTATGCTATATTGTAGGTGTTTGTGTGTGATATATAACTATTTAGTCATTACTCGCTAGTCAGCCCCCACCCTCCATGTGAGGGCAAGATTTGCCGTTTTAGAAAGAAATATTTAACTAAATTAAAAGTACCGATGACAGTGTAACCGCCGGATTGCAGTTCTAGTCTGGCAGCATGCCATACTTTACTATGGTAGGGTTCAATAAAATGCATTCAAACGTCGACCAATGTTCCATAAAAGCTCTCCGGCTGTTGTAGTCATTTGTGTTCTACATTCTTCCACATTGCACATATCAACTTTTTCTGGGCAACATCTCCCTATCGCAGCATTGGTAGTAACAGTTAATGTACATGATTAAACCAATTTGTTCAATTCATTTTGCGAATTTTCTATGTATATTGATATTAAGGGGGCAATAATATACTTTTGAGTTTACTGAACACACCAAGATAAGTATGGCTATAGAAATATATATCAACGTAGCTGCACATTCATATCTCTTCACAGCTTTTACATATCCTTAATTGTGTCAATTATCATTCAGATACATGCGCAACAACTTAAGCAGGCGGCTTTTGCATGGAGGCACCAGACCCGGCTCACTCAAGAACGAAACATACCTACTTTCCTCGATTCTTGAGTCGGGACGGAATGAGATATGACCATTTCTCACCATTAAATTGCAAACCGTGTAATTTGCAAGAGGCTGTGTTTTTGATGTTCCAACATAGATTTGCTGTTTTGTACCAAAATGTTGGTTTTTATTCTGCCCTTTCACCAGAAACTCATGATTAAGCCCCGCAATATGTGGCCATGTCGTACAAATTATTGTAGTGGATATAAAATCAGAAGATAAACTTCCTTGTTTAGACCAATTACCCAAAGCCCGCGTTTCTAAAATTGTATCTGCGCCACGTAATGAGTCAAAAGTATCACTACTTCGCGAATGCATCTCGTATAATTGGCTCGAAGCAAGCAAATAAAACATGCTCGGCTACGCTCGTCTCGACGCACCACGTCCAATTACATGTACATGCGTTGACTTGCAATAACGGTAACTGCTCCATTAATATGCATTTAGGCGATATACGATAGCTGAAGCAAATGTAATTAAAACGTTACATGTTTTCGGATCTTAATATATTCCACTCTGCAAATGTACAGCTGCGAGTCAATTAATTGTCCTAGGTTTGAACCACCATATCAACGAAGACCACGCCGAATCGAGTATATTTTTAATCATGTATATTTAACATGGCGGGACGCGGTAAACCTAAGCATGGACCATCGCAAGTGTTACTGCAGACAGCCTACGTAAGGTTTGAAACGGTTGGTATACCAGCATTAAGCATTGGTGTATCAATATCCACTTCACCTTTAAGCGGCAACAGCAACAACTATATAAATCATGTCGATGTGGCCCTATTAACTAAAATTGATGGCCTGTGTCAGCATGGAGACGCTCCTTTGAGCATTGATATTCACAGAGTTTCATTCCCCGGCTACAATAATTGACTTTGTCTGCCCTACCTCGGCTCCTAGCGGTTTCAGTAAGAAAGAAGGCGATATATGGTAGTGCATACGCATGGTATATATATATATAGAGAGATATATATATATAGAGATATATATATATATAGAGATATATATAGAGATAGAGATATATATATATATATAGAGATAGAGATATATATATATATATATATATATATATCTATATATATATATTATCTATATAATATATATATATATATATATATTATTTATATATACACATTTATATATATATATATATTTATATATATTCATATATATATATATTTTTTTTATTGTTTTATTAAACTTATATATTTTGTGTACCAAAATGGGTGTTCCAAAATAGTTCGGGTATTAGGGACACGTATAAAACGAACAATTATGGAACAGAGCAAAAATATATAACAAAAACCTACTATTTTGGCACATAAAAGGAACCCAAACGCTTTGGGACACAACAAAAACCGACCATTATGCGACAGTGTGGTGAACTTGTTGTGACGGGAATTAAATATTTGCATCAATGCCATGGGATATGTCTTTCATCCCTGTCTGTATGACGGGGAATCTTAATTTGAAATGATAATAAGCGATAGAATCAACGTGCAGATAAGGGGCAATGCATGTTTAATTAACGACGATTCATTTATACCATATCGAAAGAAGTACTATCCAACGTAATTCACACATGGAAGAGAAAAGGCTCTAAATGTCTGGCACTTTCGAGTGCCGGGCCCGGCGCATGAATAGATATATCAACACCGAGATACGCACACTGTGAAACTGGAAGTCGTACAGGAACTCGTGGGATGGAACGCGCAATATGTGTCGAGAGTCTGAATATGAACTTGACAGGGGTCGGCTGTCTTATCATTGAGAAAACGCGAACATAGTTCAGTAGCATTCCACATCCCTTCCACATCCTGTCCGAGACCTGTACGCTCCGTCGCTGATGTGGCAAGCGAGGTTAAGCCCCAATCTTGCACACACTCCGCATAAGGATTTATTATATCGAATGGTCATCCTCTGCTACTAATATAACAACACCGATGTAGTTATAGTAATAGACGATTTATATAAATCCCTGTGGCTCCCACTCTTTAGCTCGATATGGTTGTTTGTTTGTCCATGGAGGCGTCTCCGTGGTTCATCATAACGCTTAATCGTTCAAGCTCTGTCGTATGCACTCTTTCATTTTTTTTCTCATCCAATGTAGCTCACAGACAGGCATGTTTTTTTTGTTCTAGTTCATAGAAATATACGCTAATTACTTAATGATAATCGTACTACCGCTATGTTATCTCTATTATTTCTGATTATATCGTTTTTTACTGTCAAAAGCTATGATGAAATATTATTGCATCATTAACTGAATAAACTGGGCATGTGTAATATTGTCTATAAACTATATAGTGATTAAAAAGGTCACTTGTATGACAATTATGAATGTTTATTGACATTTCAAGCATAATTAAGAGTTTGTGGCACATCCATTTGGAACTAGCAAGGCTCATTACAATTATGCATAGTTAATGACATTTCAAGCATAATTTAGAGGTGGTACAAGGCCCATTGGAACTTGCGCTGCTCATTCATAATTTGTTCCCAACTTTTAAGTAGGAAACATCCCATTGGCAGCTGTGACTTAAGAACTTCTTTCTTCCCTGAAACTACCAGTACATCTTCAGAAAGATGCACAGAACAATAAGAGAGATTATTTGAGAGCTACACAGATTGTACATTTAGTCAGTGAAGCTACAACTTTTGTAATAATCTGTCTGCAGTGCAATGCTGGGAATAGAAGATATAACTTACTGATAAAGCATCAGATAAAGTTACTTAATCATGAAACATCACATGACAGTGCATGGCTAATCTACAAGCTTAAATAACAATTCAGCCTACACCACAATTGTGCAACAATTGTATATAATATATGACAACTACCATAAAAAAGATACTGGGAATGATCTTTCTGTCAAATTTATCCTGATTAATACAATATATTCTGAAGTATATATACCATACCTGGGAGTAGTTTCCTTAGACTGGGGAGCTGAATATATCTTCTGAAGGCAAGTTGTAGAGCTTGGGTCTGCCTTGTATCCCATTAGAAGCGGTCTGCATGTGCATTGATATATTGTTTTCATATTTCGCTATTAGTTTCTAGTTATAGCAGACTTGTAATGACTTTCATAATATAGCACAGGCCTTTATAGACCATGCAGTAGGTAGTGCCTTTTATATGAAGGTCACTTAACTAGAATTCATTTATAATGCAAAGAAACCTTTCTTTGGTTTATACCTTGTCACTAGTTAACAGATCACAGAGGAATGAAAAAAACTCACTTGTATCTTTGATGCATGTTCTGCTCGAGACATCCTGATCTGACTCCCCAGTCACTAGAAATCAAGTTGTTTTTGTTGGCATCTTTAAGTCTGGGGTCTACAGGGCTTGTTGTTCTAGGCAGACTTGTGGCATAACTGGTACTTGCTTGGGCTGCTGGTTCAGTATCTAATAAACAAAAGCACATACATTTTACAATATGCATTGCAAAATTAATATAATTGACACATTACAGACTATGCATTAATTCAGATGTGAACAATGAGGAACAATGTTTGTATCACTGCATATTTCTGCCATTGCTTCACATTTGTTCATGATTATGTGACCTGCATATTGTGTGAGTTTTCAGAACCATTTAATTGATCATTTGATGAAAATCGGACCATGTTCCAAAAATGTCGGTATGGTTGTGGTACAAAATTTGAAAATACTTCATCATATAATGTCTCTCGATACAAGCAAACAAACCGACTGTGTCAAGGCAATCCATTTGTGCCAAGTACACACCCACTTTAGTTATGGTCAATTCAGGCAGTGGTCTCTGATAGGTTCCCAAGCTCACATCTGACATAGATATATATATATTAATGAAACATATATGGGTAGATTTGTGGACATATACATATCTGGTTGGTTCAGAATAGAATTTCTTCCATATTCACAGTACATGGGCCCAAACTTTAACAGAGCTCTATATATATGATAATGCATTTCAATTTGCATCTTTATTAGAGAACTGAATTTGAATGGAAGCTTGGAGAGCAAGGCAGTTAGAAGATAGAGAGACCCAGTATACAGATGCTGGTTATTTATTTTCACACATACTTTCAGGATACATGCAAAGGTCAGATCACATAATTCAATGCCAGGCAACTTATGTGAGGCCACATCAGCTGTTCAGCTGAAAACATTCAATATTAGCTACTGTCAAATAACATAATAATCATAGTCATGGTTTTTATAGCACAGATGCTCATTTATAATACAATTAAATAGTTATGCAGTTCAGAGGCTATTTAATGGCTATTATTATTTGTAATAGGTGACCCTGTGGTGATATCTGACACTTTCAAGTCTGTGTTTGCACAATCAACGTACTCCCTCTTTTGATAGACCATCACTATGGCCATTGCCTGGATAGGCACAAACCCAATATGTATGTGAAGTTGTGACTTCAAATTGTAATTGATATTTGGTCATGACATCAGACAACTCATTACAATTTAGAACCAACATCAGAAATAGGACTACCCCCAAGTACTGTTATAATTGCAATCTGAGGACCCTTTGACCTTTGAGGCCTATCATATTAAGATAATTGGCAATAGTTAAGTTTATGAAACAAGTGTCAGTGGATAAGCAGCCACTGATATGTGTTGATAAGTTTATAAAACCTACAATGCAAATCATGCAGGGCAGTTAAAACCATCAATGGTGCTGCAACATTAGTCTCTTCAATCATCAACTTGCCAAACAGCGCAGTACCATACACATTATGGTTATGTCTGACCATATAACAACATATCTATCTTCATGGCTGAAGGGCATCCATTTATTGTTAAAATTGTTAAGTTGATGTTTCAAAGTCAAGTTCTCTTTACATTTACGTATCACCGGACAGTCATAACTATAATAGCCAAACAAGTCTGTCAAACAACAATTTGTTTTTCAACTTAACACAACCATCCAACAGTATTGAAACGAAAGCTGCTAACGCCGAAATTGTGGATCAGCTGACCAGCTGATCGCGTTCGTTCCGTGGAGGGAATTGGGTCATGGATACAAATTCGGTCTGGGTAGGGGTAAAACGCGGATTAGGTAATACAGACCACCAGTAATAGAGATAGTATATTATTTTATTGACACAGCTTCTTTTCCGTCCATGTCAGAATGTATTTGTTGGGGAAATCCGTATTTAACAAAACATTTCCATGCTTTCCGCGAAGTCACGAAGGTGGCGGCCTAATGTAGAGTTATTGTTTACGAGTTTCGTAATTTATGAAATGTCATTAATAGCCGAAATACTGTAACAATCGTATCATTCTTAACCAGGGCTGTGATAAAATAAGTTAAATTGAATTTTAATGATCATTATTTGTCAGATTGGCAATTTTATGTGACTTGACTTTGGTAATCGTCTGCTAGTTTTTCGCTATATATTTCGTCGATCTATCGCTCTTCGGCGTCATGCCAACGATCCGCGTCCTTGGGAGATTTCATATTGCGACTTTGTCTGAGGTTGGCGAGTCTGAGTAAGTCACGTTTTTTAAGTTAGTCGATATGGAATTAACCTGAATTACAAAATATATTAGACTGTTGTAGTCATTCGCACGATTCACAGCCATTTGGCATGTGTGACAGAAACTGTTACCATGTTTATGTCATCCCACTGAATCTATCAACCCTGCTTATTGGAACATCCCAATGAACTAATTGACCTGCATTGTTTGGGAAACTCACCTCTTATCTCAATACAACAATTTTGTCAGACAACATCCTCACACGCTAAGGCACTTTTCCAAAGCAAATGTGGAAAAGAATACAATAAAGTTTTCTCGGGACAGTTACCACGGTGTAGGATGATGGTCGCCTGGAGGGTAAGGACAAAAGAGCATTCTCGCGTTGGAGTAGGATGCGTAAGGGGTTTAGGAACATACAGCGCTACAGTTAACTGGGTCACGGGAGTATGAGGAGGTGTCTGGGGGTATATGAATCCTTTGGAGGTCTTAGCGGACTGGATTGGCGCATAGGCGCTCCTGTCACTCAGAGCGCGAGAGCAGCTTTTGAGTGGGGGACTGCAAAATAAAGCTGCTGGTGATTATGTGATATCAATGGCAATTAGTAAGTGGCTGTTTCTAAATATAAGCATTTAAGGGGTTATGAATAAGTGTGAATTTTCATGGCAATATCTCCTCAGGTGTAGCAACCACATAGATTTTCTGAATGTTCGGGATCCAAAATTGCTATGTATTAAATTCTTGATATCTGACATTCAAAGGGTGGTTATTGAGTAAGTGAAGTATATTTGTGGATGGGAATATACTCTTAGGACCTATTAATGAAGTTGACAACCTTCCATAAGGTTTTTGTGAAGTTTGAAGTCGCCTACTGTGCAAAAATCCTCTTATAAAACAAAATAATCGTTAAAATAAGCGCTTATAAATTTTTATGAGACTCTCACTCCAAGAGGTCTTTGTGCTTAAATAAGGCTCCAATTAGAGTGGGGCTAGAGCGCTTGAGAAAACTGTTGGTTTGATGTCTACATTTATTTTAGCAACAGTTTGCAATTAGAATGAGCTACGCAATGATGTAATAATTTTACAATCCGACCATTATTAACGGAGTTATTCGAGATACTAGTTTTTCACTAATTCGATGACCTTGACTTTAGTTTCAGATCAAGATCAAAACAAAACCTCTCGGTTTTGCGCATTATTGACGCCTAACGATTGAAAAAAAGATTGCGGCCCAAAAAATTGTTTACATACATACATTATGACAAACGCGACTAACCAACAGAACTCGGCGAAGCGATTCGCTAAGGCCGGCTCGACTCCACATTGCTAAAATAAAGTACCTCAAACATGACCAGATTCCGTTTATATGTCAGATTGAGTATACTGCACAATATATCCAATCAATCGAACCAGCGTTGTCAAAATTTAGATCAACAACAAAATGTCACAGTGGCCGATATTTAAAAACCTAGGCTGAGAACCCAGGTTGTCGAGTCACTTTAGCGACATTATATATATTTTCTCGCTATCATCTGGTTGACTTGGGTGTAAGCGTCTTAAATAACGCCATAATATATTCAAGAGTTGTGGTTATTGCTTACCAAATCATAAGATATTCTCGGCCAGCAACGCAATTCATCTCAAAAAACCAGGTGTCTTACGAATTATCCGACCAGCCGAAGCATTTCGGTTTTTCCGGGCGAATATATATCCGTCTCCAGCCCATTGGAAAATGTCGAAACCAAATATATATATTTGTTATTCCCCCTATCGAATGTCACGTAGATAGAATATATTTGTGAAAGAAGTAATTCTAAGCAATATATCAGAAGTTGAGATTATGATATATCGGATAATAATGTGAAACAAGCTGCTAAATGGTCGTCAGTCCAATATATAAAATGTTTCAAACGTCCCTAACTAATTCCTGCGCGAAGCATGGGTCAAAATCTTGCAATGGATAAATGTGAATGGCGATAATTAATAAGGTAACTTTTATTTTAAA
>CM067351.1:51093258-51115840 GCA_034190875.2 Urechis unicinctus | reverse complement strand
TGATTTCCCTACACTAGCATTAATGATATTAATAGAAGGTGGACAACACCCGCCATTGAAGACGCGAGGGTTGCTCAGAAAACCGCTTCACAGCGCGCTACTCATCCCCAATAGCTAACATAACGATTCATTGTCATTTTGGTGCCGCTTACAGCCTCGTACGTGTCTTTCATCGTATTATTCGATGATTTTTCGACGCCCGTTCGCAGCATTCCGCCGAAAAAAATGAAAGAAAGGTATGCAAAATGGGTCAACTTCATGCAGGAAAAAGGGCTCTTATTGGTCAGTGGTGCGGCCTTTATTTATGCTTACAAGATTAAAGTCGAGTTCGTTTAAGTGAGTTGTGCAAGAGTAACCCCTCCGTGGGTTATGATGGCGGAATTCATCTCACGGGATGCTGGCGAGTGGGAATGCATGAAGATATTGGCCAGTGTTGACATCATGAGCCAGCGAACTTTGCTCGCGAACTACACGTTATATGAAAGTTTCGTGGAATGATATGGTGGCTAGACTGGTAGTGCCGGGTCACAACGTCGTATTTACTGGCCAAGCCGGGGAGGGCAAGTCATGGTTGTTGTGCCAAGTGGCCACCACAATGCCTTCTTCAGTTTTGTATGAAGTCAGCTGCCTGTCAGGAAATGAAAGGATAAATTCCACATTCTCACACAGTGGTAGTAATTATACGTGAAGTTGATAATGCTCATTCCATATTTAAATGTTTAAATCATTGGTATAACTTTTAAAAACTAGTCTTTTGTCGTATGCGTTAAATTGGATAGTAGCCTCACCATACAACATGTTTTGGTTTGTTGAACTATTTAAGCAATAAAGAACGCCGACAGGACTCTAAATTGTTAAATTTGATTTTGAGTATTTCGTTTAACTTATCAGTAAGCCAAGTATCCCATTTGGACAATTGAGATTAGCAAACCTATTGTTAAAACTGCGAAGTAGTCGTATCAACACCAAATACACGTTGAGGTTTGGGCGCCTCATTCCCAATTAAATTTGCCAGTCGCGTCTGCCAATTAGAGGTCAGCTGCATGAAGTTGACCCAGTTTGCATACCTTTCTATTCAGTTTTCGGCGGAATGCTGTGACCGGGCGTTGAAAAATCATCGAATAATACGTATGCAGGACATGTAGGGAAGCTGTAAGCGGCACAGAAATGGCAATGAATCTGTTTGTGAGCTATGGGGTGATATGTAGTTCGGCAGTTATCTACGAATAGCGCATACCATTGGAAAGCGGGTTTCTGGGCAATGCTCGGGTGTTGCCCACCTTCTGTTATATCATCATAATGCAAAGGAGATCACAAATCATGATGTTCGAAATCGAGTGCCTGTGCTTTTGAATATGTTCTCCTGTTGAACTATTGATCCCCATCCCATTCCAATATAAGTCTTATGAAATAACTATGATCAATTGTCCGTTTAAGGTAGTCATTTACTGAAGCGTATGGCCTCACCAGTTGTACAGTGGGAAAAATTAGTGTATATGAGTTGTACCGAGTAAACCATCATGCCGGCCGAGACAGATTTTACTGATGGCGGGCGTGGTCCTGGTGACTGCCTGACCCTAGCAAGTGTTCCTGGTGACTAGCTCACTTTAGCACGTGGTCCTGTTGACTGGCTGACCTTAGCACATGGTATTGGTGACTGGCTAAATTTTATATTGTGCGGGCGTTGCTTCCCACGTGTTCAATGACGCAATGTGAAACTGAATGACTTGTGTGTCTACAGTCATCGACATGGAACCTGGCAATAAATACTTCTTCGTCAAGAGTGATCTCAACGGCCTCGTTCTCGATGTCCAAGGGGCGGGAACCGATCCTGGAACGAAAGTAAAAGTTCCTAGATGTCACTTTATGCAGCGCATGACTTATATTTGTTGCATATATTTTGCCCTTTTTCCATGATGTCAATGCAACAGTTACCAACGGTTGGGTTATTTCAGGTGATCACGTGGCATCAGAAGGATGATGGCTTTGACAACCAGCTATTCTTTGAGCACCCGATGACAGGCACTATACGTCCCAAGCACGCCCCTAACATGGTTCTGGATGTACCGGATGGTGAGTCGTCCACTTCCTGCTCGGTCTACCTGATGATGATTAACTCACCTGGTGCTCAATGTTACTGACCTTCATTAACTCATTTGGTACTCAATGCATTCATTAACTCACCTGATGCTCAATATAACCGAAACTTCATTAACTCACCTGGTGGTAAATGCAACTCACCTATATTTACTCACCTGGTACTCAATGTAACCCAATCCACTGCTAAATGCGACTGGTTTTGATAATCCCACTCGGTGATAAATGCTACAGATGGTAATGAACCCACCCGCTGGTAAATGCGATTTATCTTGAATAAACTGCTTGGTACGATGTTCATTAAGCTTCATGGCATTAACGCACTTGGTGCCTATCGTTACTTGCAGTGGTCAACTCACTTCGTGTGAAATATAACTTGTGGTGATAAACCTGGTCGTTATGAAACTTGGTGTTAGATTTAGGTAATGGTGATTAATTATTCTTAATTTAAGTGGTGACGATTTACCGACATGGGGCTATGTTGAAGTGGTGGTGATTCACCTAGCTACTGGTAAATGTGACTGATTAACTCACCTGGTGCCAAATAGAAGGTGAACAAACGATCGTTATGAGGAGGGTTTCGTTTTTCGCAGATGGCAACAACGAATTGGTGCTCAGTGAATATTCCCCAGGCTCGTCATGCCAACATTGGGTATGCAAGAGTGACGGACGAGTGTGTTGCCGTGACGACCTGAGTCGTGTTCTCGACATAGCAGCCTGTAAGGAGGACGCTGGGGCGCGCGTGTGTGCATGGGAGGACGGGGGAAACCCTCATCAGCGCTGGAAGTTTGTCCATCTGTGCGTTGTACCGTCATTTTTAGTCAGTTTTTGCATTCATATGGAGTAGTTTTTAGTCTTGAGGTATTTCATTTGTTATATCAGAAACGTAACTCAAAATGGTGTTAAAAAAAAGAACCGCTTAAGGGAAGCACGTTGTTCACTATTGCGGCTCTTCTAAACCCGCTTTGCTCTTGCAGTATTTATAATAAGTTCAAAGCCCCAAGGATGATCTTTATTTCATAATCGATACCCGCCGTGCAGTGATCAAAGAAAGCACTTCTACGTGAGGAGTAAGATGCATGGCATGGTGTTAGACATCAGCGGAGAAAGCTCCGCCCCTGGCGCGTCTGTCATCACGTGGGACATGAAGGAAGGAGAAGCGACCAATCAGCTGTGGTATGAGGACTGCCACGGCTTCCTGCGTTCCAAACTCAACGACCTCATTCTCGACACTTCCGGTGAGATATTTTCCTTATTCTCGCTCTCTGGTGAAGGTTACAATAATATGAGTGAACGAATATAAATGTTTACATGAGAGGATGATATCACTGAGTATGTGTTGTAATGAAGTTTGGTGTTGTTTATGTCAGGCGGTACGCTGTGCACGGCCGAGTACAGTGAGGGCAGCGAACACCAGCAGTGGTGTATCGACGGCGACTTTATTGCTAATCCCGCTCTCAATGTAAGTCAAAGGGACTGTCTTCTTTTCCAATTTATTGCCCACTAACCTCTCAATGACTTCATTGAGTGACGAGAGCAAGTAATTTTCGGAAGGGTGTGCGTGGTTTCACTTGCAATGTACAGGTCGGGTGTGAAGTGTTTGTCTTTGTCCGCTTGACATACTAACCCCACGACTGTTGTTTGTGACTGTAGGGCCAAGTGCTGGATATCCGGGCTGCTGATAGGTCAGGCGGTGCTGACGTCATTGCTTACGAGCATCATGGCAACGAGAACCAGCAGTGGGAACTAGTCTACGTTTAGACCCGCCATTACCCGCCTAGTCTACACTAAGGGTAGAGGCCATGGCTGCATATATTAGCTGTAATCGGTCCATCCAGAATAAAATTATAAATTTAAGACCCGATTTATAATAAAACTGTTTGATTTAAGATGTATTAGAAGTAATAACAAATACATTTCACTTCCCTAAGTGTGCTCATGATATTGGCATTCTATAAATAAGGAATGAATTGATTTGTGTGTAGTTAAGGCTCCCTGTGAATCCAATATTTTTTTTATACTCTGTAGAATCTCTCTACCAGATATCATTAATTCTTCCTGATAAGTATCTGTAGCTATTAGATTTGGTTTGGGTCATGGCGTATTGTTGTTACTAGATTCAGTGTGGGTCATGCGGTATTCTGTATCGTGTTGGTGCTCGCCAGGTTGGTGAGGTATTGGTAAGCATGGTGCTGTTGGACTGGGCTGTTGAGATGCTGAATGCATATCAAACATCTGATGTGGTACTCATTTGCGATGGAATAAATACTCTGTTGTTCCTGTTCTGTGTGCGATGATCTGTTGTTTAACCTGGGTGTATGTGGTGCTCACCTGGGCAGCTTTTCAAAGTGAGGGATCCAACCAAGGCATGCAATCAACGCTATAACTACATTTTAAATGCAAGGTTTGTTTTAGACGCACCTTCGATATCTTAAGGCATTTACATCCTCTCGACTTATCAAAGATTAGAATAAGATTGTTTAACTAATGATTCCAAAAAAGGGTTTGCCTTGTTGATCTTCTGACACCACTTTGACCCGGATTTCGCCCAGACGAGACACAATCGTTTACGTTTTTATCTTTGTCATCTTTTTGTCCTAGTTCATTCTCTTCCAATTGTATTTCCCTTTTTTACCCTTTATTCTTGAAGGCGGACGCTCAATCAGGTCAACCTTATCTCTCAAATTCGCCCTACCTTTCGAGGCGACATGAAACATGTTGGTGTGCTCACCTCAATTTCTATTTAGATAATCTGTCCCAAACCCTCATTATTTAAACCTGTAATAAAAATGCCGATTGAAGAGGTGAGTTTGTCCGCATTGTGTTTACATTGAAGAGAACTATGTCCGAGTCCCTTTTCTGGAAAGAATAACAGTGTAAAATGCTTAAGAGATGCCAACAAGGAGTATATTCACGGACATGTCACCCCTAGGCGATTGATTGAACCAGACTCAGATTGGTGAAGTGATGTATTACACAGATAAACCGGTTCCACTCATCCACGGGAATCCCATTTACATCGCTACAGAAGACACCCGAATGATGGAGCATTATTGATTGTGGCTACTTCAGTCGAATTGCCCATCCATCCACACCATTTACTGTTTTAAAATGAATAAGAGATAGATTTATTATACAAAGTGGACGCTGTCAACCACTGTTCCGACATTTAATGTCATTTTTGCGCATTATGATCCAACCGGAAAACTGTTATGTATAAAACAATACCGGTGTAGCATCATCCGACCGCTATTTGATAACACAGTTCCCGTGAACTGGGTGATACAAGTCCATCCTTAACCCCAGCCCCCGACCAAACACAAAACACCGACAAATGTATGTCCGCCGAATAGGACTATTAGGTTAATGCAGCCAAACAGCTGCCCATCACAGTGAGCAGTGAGCCAAAATATTGTTAAATTTGTCCCATTATTGAGGATAATGGCATGCTGAGTGTGAACTTTGACCTGGATCAGGTGAGAAGTATGTTCATATATTTGATATACAGTGACTTATACCAGTGCTGGCCTAATTGTAAATAGAGGTAGAGGTTGTCACTTCTGGTATAAATGGTATTCTACAAATAGAGGCAGGCACGTTGGGTACTGGCAATCCTCGCTGTTTATTAGCGGTCCATCATGCCCTTGGTAACAGTTACAGATGAAAACAGACTATTTTCTTCTTGTTGACTTTACATGAAGGAATTCAGTAGTAGTAGTATTTACCATTTTCCCACCCGTTTTCTGGGCTTTATGGCCTGATTGCAACTTAACTGAACTTTGATCACTAAAGGATATTTTTTGGGAAATACATGATGACTGTTTGAATTTTTATTGCTAAGTTTCGTGGTGCGAAGTATGTAGCCATAAAAATGATGTTCCGCATGTAATCCAAGACAATGCCGTGTCCAAGATGACGATCGTGGTGGCCGACTGAAGTTAGCATAAGGCGGTCATAATGTCACATGGTAAGTCATAACGTGAAGACATTTATGCTACCTCGACCTGGCGCGACGACTCTATGGTGAAGATGGACGTCTGCCTGCAATTTTCTTTAATTGTTCTGGACCAATAATGCGCGGAACCCATGTCAAGGTAAGGTCAAGGTCATTGAAAAGGTGAATATATTGAATCCTGAATATTGAAATGTATAATGCTTCGACAACGATGATGATGAGGATGATCATAATGATGATGATGATGATAGTGGTGATGATGATTATGTTGATGTTGATTATGTTGATGATAAATATTGAATATATGGTTTTCATATCATTTAATTTTCCTGATCATGGTCATAATGGTATGATTATCATTGTCACCATCATCATCATAACCATCATCGTCATCACCGTTCCTAGCATCATCATAACTATCATATGGTGTATGTACTGGCTATTATAATCATTATTATTTTTCTATTGTGGTTATGATGCCATCACCATCACAGTAATTATCATTATTATCATTATCATCACCACATTAATTCATCAAAGCTCTTAATCTTGAAGTTATGAATTAACGTCACAATCATCCGTCATCACTGCATTGTTGGTACTGCATTGTCTTTATCATAATAATGGTGCATGTATTGTGATTATGAAACTCAGCAAGTTGTTGTTTATTTCATGATATTTTCATCATCATAGTATCCATGGGTATACAGGCTGTTGTTGCACAGCATAGATATATTGGCCTTGATATATTTATAAAAAAAAAATGTAATAAGATTATTTATTTGCTACATTTATTCCTATCATTTTAGCTATATGTTTAACGTTGGTTAGCTTCTTAATCAACGTTTGTTATCTTGTTTGTCTCGCGATACAGAACGCAGTTTTCAATATATTTTTGTGATTAATTTTTCAAATTAAAGGTGTCGAAGATGCGCAGAGCTCAAGTCATAAACGTAAACTGAAGTCAAGGTCATCGAAACTAATTTTAAATCATCAATATCTCCTGGAAAATGATTCGATCGTACAAACAATTACAGATCATTGTAGTTGAATTGAAATGTAAGCGTTAACGGTTATGATGATGTTAATTATGTTAACGACGATTTTTGTGAAGATAACCTCGATGGTTATAATGGTGATGATGATGTTTTTGATAAAAAAAAATCATCAAAGTTCGCCAAATTCTCCCTGTACCCATGGGCCTATTTTTAAATTGGCGAATCGCTTTGATAAGTTATATTGGCTAGTCGTGTTTGTTTATATGGATGTATGTATGCGAACTTTTTTGTCTCGCAATACATCTCGCACCATATAGATCGTGGCGAACTGTTAGGGTAAAGTTGTCACTGTCAACGCGCTGCACGTCGCGTACGACACATTTTCAAAATGGAACCATTAAACCACTGTGAGGTCCAGATTTCCACAGACATAATCTTTGTCTGTTATATGCTATGTAACTTTCAACAGTGCATTGTCCCCACAACTGCCTTACATAATGTGTGGTGTTTCTAAAATGTGGATGAGAGGATATCGAATGTATCTACAAATGTCCCATTCAGTGTGTGATATTAGTAAAGAGTAAAGGGCCATATCAATGCAAGATGACAGGGTGTCCCTATACCTGATAATACACAAATACAATAAGCTTAGAACACACAAGTATATTCAACTTGGTTTACTTAGTACTCAAACAAATACAGAGGTAATGTGATAAACTGTTTACTGATAATCATGTATAACTGATAATTTATCAGTTATAAAAACATTGGTATAAACTGGTAAGCCTATAAATAATCAATCAGGATATTATCTGGTTTCCTCAGGTGTGTTGATGTGGTATTCCTGGCCAACATCTTCTACTCCCTTGAAGTTGTTGTAGCGATCATAAGCTTCAAGCCTGTAGAAAAGATGGCAACACCTCCATAAAACGCAACTGTATTTATTGGGTTATACATGTGGCGATTACACGCAGATTCTTAATAATCCCCATACCCAGGCTGCTACTTGTATTTAAATATGTATAAATGGTGGGGGTCAGGGTAGGAAACTTTAACTCGGTGTTCTTGTTATTTATAAATAATGTAATGTAATTATAAATTATGCATGGTTAAAAACATTCTAGAAGGTCGAATATTTTAGGTTGCCTTAATCTCTTTACTTTTTTAATTTCGCAATTTATTCAAAAATTATAGTCCGATCGTCAAAAAAATAATATTTTCTGAAAGCTGATTCAATTACCAAAACAATTTGACAATTGACATATGCTATCAAAATATTCGTCGTTTTCAAAGCGCGTTTAGTATTAAAAACAATTCCCACTAGTGCACATTTTGTAAAATATTCCATCGCTTATAAAATCTTAAATATTCGTTCAATAGTCATAAAAATTGGAAGAGTTTTTGCCATAGACAGCGGATATCGATGACGTCACTTCCGATTACGAACGAATAAAATTTAATACTGGACTGAAATCTGTATTTAACCGATCACCATCGTTAATTATAATATCGTAAATCTAATTTCATTCGAAAGAAGCCCATTCAATGCTGAACATATAACTAATTCCTTTGAGTTGAAAATTATCAATAGTTTTCGCACAAAGAAAGCTTGAAGAACAGCAGATGTCACTATATCGTTTAACATTAGTCAGCTTCTGAATCAATATTACTAAACTTTTTTTGTGTTGCGATGCAGAACGCATTTTTCAATATATTTTTGAAATCATTTTTTTAATTGAAGGTGTCAAAGATGTGCAGACCCCGAGGGATTTTATTTTGACCATGATTGTAAACTGTCATCAAATTATTTACATGAATTACTGTGTACGAGTGTGCCCAGTAGTTATCAGAGGGTTTGCTGTAAAGCATAGAGATTTATTTGCTCACAATGTAAACACAAAGTGTAAGCACTGGAAGATGACCCCTACGCTACAAACTTCGGAATGAAAGCCCTTCATACATGAAAAAATCACTGGAGAGTACCCCCAACTTCTCTCTCCGTCGAGTAACCCCTACCATGCCAAATGACGTGGGTCAGCGGCAACAACTTGGCTAGTATCGGCGTGTCACTTGGAGGTACAGTATATATCCAATCGAGAAGTTGTGGTCTGGTACCAGTCAGTGAAACACTGGCCGGTTATCCCCAGTCAGTCGGAGGTCTGAAGCAGAGGTAAGGTAGCCGTCGCCTGTTCTGTACTGCTCTTAGCAGCATTAGTTTAACCTTGTGCATCATTCCTTGAGATAACCAGCTGCTCAATCAGCGTCGATGATGTTAGCATCTTCATCAGCAGCAGTTTCATCCTTATCATCAATAACATGTATATTGGCATTATCAGCGCCTCCATTCGCGACGGAAAAGAGGTGTTGCATGACACGTGTATCATCCCCATCATCCCTTCGTCATATCGATATGACAAAGATCCGAACATAAATATTTTAACATCATCATTGTCATCATCATCATCATCATCATCATCATCGACGTAATTGTTATTGATACGTTCATTATCATCATCATCAACATCATCAACATCATCATCCTTATCCTCCTCACGTCATCTTCCATCACTGTCCGTCACCCTCGCCATGACGTGAGTTGTCTTGTGTGACCGTGTGCCCTACATTTGATCAGGGCGTCACAGACAGTACAGTATATGCGTGTGCTGCCGTACATCAGCCCATTGAGGCTATATACTCTGTTATATCAGCCAGTCGCCGGTTATCTACCCACCCGGCTCTAACATAAATCGTGTATCCGATTTATCCGTACGCAACTAGCCAGCGTACTCTTGACCTGAATATACAAGACAGAGTTGGAGTTCGAAACTTTCTTGGACAGCATCCCTCCGTTGGATGTCTTGCCCTGCTTCGCATGATACCGTAGCCTACCTGGTATACCCATGTCTTTGTCACAGTGTTGTAGTCTAGCCCCGACAATAAAGTTGAAATTCCTGACCATCTGGCGAGTTGTTCACTGTGTGGTCGGGGATCAATTAATGGCCAGCTGGACTGGTATGTTAGGATGGGTCATGTAGTGCGTTAATGAGTGGGTTAGTGAATGAGTGAGTGAGTGAGTGAGTGTGTGCTTGTGTATGTGAGTCAGTCAGTAAGTCAGTCAGTCAGTGAGCTGTCAGTGGAGGAATCACTCAGAACGAGCTTGAAGGTTTCTCTGGGTGACTTGATAATGTTGTTTGCAGGTCTTGCTGTCTGCTCGTCTGTCGATTGGTGACGTTACTGCGGAAGGGGTTAATGGCTAGTTGATTAAGGAGTGTGTAGTTCATGGAGATTAACGTTGTGTTAAGTGAGGAGGACGTTGTCTGGGTCTATAAGGCGCACATTAATGAGCGGAGTAGTGCACACCTGGGACAACTGAGTACCCTCTGCTCACTACATCGCCTCGAGTGAGTTATTAGTGGGTCTCTTGTTCGTTTCTGCAATACTGTCTGAGTGAGTCAGGCGAGTAGACTGACTTGGTAGGCCAGTTGGCCATGGCCATGCGTTGATATGATTCATTGCTGTGAACAATCGTCGATGTTTGGCGGAAACAATGGGTAGTCCCTGTCTCAGCGCCACACCTCCACACCTGCTACCGTTGGTGATAGCCTAATGAATATGTTCTCCAGTTAAAATATTGATCCCTACCCCAACATAACTATACTTGATGTTTCTCAGAACAGTGCAACATGAATAATCAGTTATAATCGTCACTGAATGGCCTATGTCCGTTTAATGTAGTCGTTAATTTAAGGTAATGGCCTCTACAGAAGGAGGGTTTAAGAGCTGCACCGAGTAAACCATCATGCCGGCCAATGCAGGTTTTACTTTCGTGCACAAAACATATTTCTCGTTTGGATTTAACTTTAGTGCGTGGCAATCAACCGATGGCGCATGTGGTCCTAGTAATGTGACACTGAATGGCTTGTGTGTCTTCAGTCATCAACATGGAGCCCTGCAATAAATTCTTCTTTGTCAAGAGTGAGCTAAACGGTCTTGTTCTCGACGTCCATGGGGCGGGTATCAATCCTGGAAGGAAGGTAAAACTTCCTAGATGTCACTTTATGTAGCGCATAACTTATATTTGTAACATATAGTTTGACCTTTTCTCTTGTGGTCAATGCAACAGTTACCAACGGTTGGGCTATTTCAGGTGATCACGTGGCCTCAGAAGCATGATGGCTTTGACAACCAGCTATTCTTTGAGCACCCGATGACAGGCACTATACGTCCCAAGCACGCCCCTCACATGGTTCTGGATGTACCTGACGGTTAGTCATCCACTACTTGGTGGGTCGTCCTCATGATGATTAACTCACCTGGTGCTCAATGTTACTCACCTTCACTAGCACACGTCACGATCAATGTTACTGACCTTCACTAACACACGTCACGATCAATGTAACTCACCTTCACTAACACGTGACGATCAATGTTACTGACCTTCGTTAACTCACTATGTGCTCAATGTTACTGATCTTTATTAAATTACCTGAAATTCAATGTTACTGACCTTCATCAACTTACCTGGTGTTCAAAGTTAACCCACCCACTGCTATATGTAACTGGTGTTGATAGTCACACTTGGTGATAAATGCTATTGGTGGTAATCTGGTAATGAAGTCGCCCATTGGTAATTCGATTTATGTTTATTGAACTGCTTTGGTGCTCAATTCAAATGACGTTTATCAAATTACATGGCTTAATGCTTAACGTTGTCGTTACTTGCAGTGATCAATTCATTTTGTGTTAGATGTAATTTGAGGTGATGAACCCACCTTGTCTTAATGAAACTTATGGTTATCAAACCTTCTGGTGCTAAATTTAAGTGATGGTGATTAACCCATTGGGTGTTAAATTTAAATGATGATGATTAACCCACTTGGTGTTAATTTTAAATTATGGTGAATAGCCCACTTGGTGCTAAGTTTAAGTGATAGTGATTAACCTGCCTACTTGTAAATGTGATTGATTAACTCACCTGGTGCCAAATGGAACTTGAAGTGATTAACACGCTTCGATAATCAGAATGAGGTCCTGCGTTCAAGCAAGGGTTCGTTGTTATGAAGAGGCTGTCGTTTTTCACAAAAGGTAACAACACATTGGTGCTCAGTGAGTATTCCCCAGGCTCGTCATACCAACATTGGGTATGCAAGAGTGACGGACGAGTGTGTTGCCGTGACGACCTGAGTCGTGTTCTCGACATAGCAGCCTGTAAAAAGGACGCTGGGGCGCGCGTGTGTGCAGTGGAGGACGGGGGAAAACCTCATCAGCGTTGGAAGTTTGTCTATCTGTGCGTCGTTTTTAGTCAGCTACTGCATTCATATGGAGTAGTTTTTAGTCTTGAGGTATTTCATTTATATCAACATCGTAATGGTGTAAAAAAACAGCTTAAGAGACACACGTTGTTCACTATTGCGGCTCTTCTAAGCCCGCTTTGCTCTTGCAGTATTTATAGTAAGTTCGAGGCTCCAAGGATGACTTTTATATCATAATTGATACCTGCCGTGCAGTGATCAAAGAAAGCACTTCTACGTGAGGAGTAAGATGCATGGCATGGTGTTAGACATCAGCGGAAAAAGCTCCGCCCCTGGCGCGTCTGTCACCATGTGGGACATGAAGGAAGGGGAAGCGACCCAGCTGTGGTATGAGGACTGCCACGGCTTCCTGCGTTCCAAACTCAACGACCTCATTCTCGACACTTCCGGTGAGTATATATCTTCATCAAGTGAGACGTTTTCCGAATTCTCGCTCATCGGTGAAGGTAACAATTATATGAATGGAAAAAAAAAATTGCAAGAGAGGATGACATTACTGAGTTAATGTTGTAATGAAGTTTCGTGTGGTTTATGTCAGGCGGTACGTTGTGCACGGCCGAGTACAGTGAGGGCAGCGAACACCAGCAGTGGTGTATTGACGGCGACTTTATCGCTAATCCCGCACTAAATGTAAGTCAATGGGACTGTCTTCTTTTTCTATTTGTTACCCACTAACCTCTCAATGACTCAATTGAGTGTCGAGAGGAAGTGATTTTCTTTTGTGTGTGCGTGGTTTCACTGGTAATGTACAGGTCGGGTGGGAAGTTTTTGTCTTTGTCCGCATGACATACTAACCCCACGACTGTTGTTTGTGACTGTAGGGCAAAGTACTGGATATCCGGGGTGCAAAAAGGTCAGGCGGTGCTGACGTCATTGCTTACCGGCATCATGGCAACAAGAACCAGCAGTGGGACCTAGTCTACGTTTAGACCCGCCATTCCCCGCCTAGTCTACACTAACTCCGTGGTGGGTAGAGGCCATGGCTGTATATATAAGCCGTAATGGGTCCGTCCAGAATAAAATTATAAATTTAAGACCCGATTCATAATAAAACTGTTTGATTTGCTTTACAAGTCATGTCAAATACGTTTCACTTCCACAAGTGTGCTCATAATATAGGCATTCTTTAAATAAGGAATGAATGATTTGTGTGTGTGTGCAGTTGGACGTACGGGAGCTGCTTATGATGGACTGCAGACTCTGGTAGTTAAGGCTCACTGTGAATCCAATATTGTTTTATACTCTGTAGAATCTCTCTACCAGATATCATTAATTCTTCTTGATAAGTATCTGTAGCTATTAGATTTGGTTTGGGTCATGGCGTATTGTTGTTACTAGATTCAGTGTGGGTCATGCGGTATTCTGTATCGTGTTGGTGCTCGCCAGGTTGGTGAGGTATTGGTAAGCATGGCGCTGTTGGACTGGGCTGTTGATATGCTGAATGCATATCAAACATCTGATGTGGTACTCATTTGCGATGGAATAAATACTCTGTTGTTCCTGTTCTGTGTGCGATGATCTGTTGGTTAACCTGGGTGTATGTGGTGCTCACCTGGGCAGCTTTTCAAAGTGAGGGATCCAACCAAGGCATGCAATCAACGCTATAACTAAATTTTAAATGCAAGGTTTGTTTTAGACACACCTTCGATATCTTAAGGCATTTACATCCTCTAAACTAGTCAAAGAATAGAATAAAATTGTTTAACTAATGATTCCAAAAAAGGGTTTGCCTTGTTGATCTTCTGTGGGCCCAGGTGACTTCATTGCTACAATTTGCATAAACTTAAGCCCATTAGATTCCTATTTTGATATTCATGACATGGAATGGAATGGGGGTGACTTTGATGCCCTAAACAGCACCTGTCCCTCTGTGGGTCCGGGGTTGCAATCGGTCCTCTGTACCCCTCACGAATGTCGTAAGAGGCGACTTATAGGGGGCTACCTGTTGGCCGTGGGTTGTGACTGGCGTTTGTGGTCAATGGGATCCAGGTGATTTCTTCCAGTGCTGGCCTTATTGTAAATAGAGGTAGAGGTTGTCACCTCAAATAGAAATGGTACTTTACAAACAGAAGCAGTCACGTTGGATACTGGCAATCCTCGCTGTTTATTTGCTGTCAATCATGGGGCATCAATTTTACAAACAATTAAGAAAAACAATCGGTCCAAGAAATTTAAACCAACGAGATAGGGGGTTCGAGTTGGAAATGTGTGAGGTGGCAGGGAAAGGGGGATTTTTTAATGCAGAAGGGGTCTTATAGGTCAAAGTCAGCCCAATGACCGGATGTTGTCAAAGCAAGGAGCCCGATGGATAGGGACATATAAATGTTAAATGATGACATTATAACATATGATGTAAGATGCATTGTTAATTATGAAGTTGGTGAGCGTGTAGCTTGACCATCTTTTGGTTATCAGGAATAAATAATCATTTGTATCCAACAGACGAAAAGTTCTCGAGGTTGCACTTCCCATATATTTTTGTAGAATGAGCCGTATCTCATTAAAACTGAAAAACAACAAAATCCACAAAAACATTTAAGAAAAAGTGTATGGCGTGCATGATAACATATAGACCCTATTGCATGGGGCAGTCGAGTTATTATAGGCAAGCAGACTGAAGAATTTCATACAGCCTATGAGCACCGACTAAAATGGTGCCCCCTATCCCCCTACGTCCCTCTAGTTAAGGAATACCCTTTTGGTTCTTATCACACCACACTTACCAGCTCATTTACTACAAATATGTATTTACCTCTGGCTTGCTTTCTAATTCAAATGAAAAAGCCTGTCTTAACTAAACCGCCTGTAAATCAGAAGAGTTGAGGAGTCCTTAAACACATTTATGTTCCCCTGGAGTACGATTATACAAACCCAAGCCCTGAGATACCCACACTGACCACAGACAGTGCCATGGTTTGTAATCTAACCAAATGGACATGCCTATAAAGTGGTTGTCCGTTTCTGTTTCACTATCAAAACTGAGTTTTGCTACATGTTTTAAACATCCCCTTCAAAACAATCCCTCTAAAAGAGTTACCGTGGTGTCATGCAAAAAAAAAACCATTTAAAAAACAACAATGCGTCAACTGTCAAACTGAAACCCGATCTCCAGTTGACCTGACCCCAACCACGACCAATAAAAGCCAACCGCACAGCGCGCTATATACCGCCAATCACAAGTGACCTTAAAAACGGTATAACAATAATATAACCTACACCTAAGCCGGTCCCCAACCGCAATTCAAATACCCCATTTTGGTCAGCCACTTCCGCCCGTATGCCACATCCCTACCTTACCCATCAAGAGTGTGACCTCACACTCTGCCAAAACAACCTCAACAATGAAGGGACGACCAAACTACAAACCTGCAAATCATACAAACATACAATAAAAGCATGAAAATAATTATTACATAGTACAAGACGGGTGTTCTTTACTGTAGACGTCAATTTTGTAACTCCCCCGGGGACAGATGGTAGGCACCTGTAAAAAATCCCCTGTAATTGGAAGAAGCGCTTAGTATAGGGGTAGAGTGGACAGATCATTAACCAAGTAAGAGGTCAGTCTAAGGGCCGAATGCCTCTGTACAAATGCATGAGCCTCATCATGTCTTGTACGGGCTTGCAGTGCTCTCAACTCCTTTCGTGCTTGTATCCCAGTAGCTTGGCCAAGTAACGGTTGGTCTGGAGCAACCATTCCTTCAATTTATGTGAGGCAATCCCCTTAATACGAACATCCAAGCTACTAAGCTACCAAGCGGTGCCAATTGTCTTTGTGTGGGTCTCTGAGGATCTTTGAAGGAGGAGTTAGTCACACTACTGGCACCAACTTGGCGGCTTGGGCCACATCCTTATGTGTGGCATAAACGTTGCGGTGCGTTCTAAGATGCCGCTTACCTTTTCTTTTATTATCTTCAACCGGAAGATGTTCAGGCATTTATTCGCCTTCATTTTTCAACTCATCCATTATCCAATACAAACACATATTCAGAGGCAAAGCTAATATCATTAGAAGGTATCAATTCCTTTTCCAACAATAGCCAATTATCGGGAGCATTTTGCCCAGCATGCATCTTCAATGTGTCCTTATGAACAACCTTATCTTGACATATTAATTTAATATTATAGGTCACATGTGAAATTTTCCTGACGACAAAATATGGCCCATGCCAATGCCGACATAACTTTTCTCTTGCTTTTGGTGGGTAATAGTACCACACCCAGTCACCCGTTTTAAAGGTACTAGGTCCGCTGCCGTCATCATAGAGCCTCTTCTGCCTTTTCGCACTCAACACCAAATTGTCCTTAACCAGCTGGAAGGTCTTCTGGCTGGTACTCTTACGTGAAAATCAGCACAAAGTTGTTTTTTTATTGAAAACAATTATGTGAAAAAGTAAACATCCAACTTAAATGTACTAATCCAAGCAGCTATACTCGTTGATGGATTATGGATACCTTGTCACATATTTTTATTCGCAGTGATTAGAGGATTAGCTGAGTTGAATATATTCTGTTGATGCTTTCAAAAGGAATGGATTTCTAAACGTTAATATATACACCACTTATTTTCTCTGCTAGGAATGGTGGGAGTGGGGTTGTCATTTTAATACATTACAATACTACGTCAGCTCACCTTTTGGTGCTCGCTTTTCGCCACTGCTTAGAACTATTGGCTGTTGGCGAGTTCGTGTTACCTCTCGAGAATATGGTAGGAACAGCAGTTGGGAGAAAAACGAGTAAGTCGGCGGACCCGGCCAATCTGCCCTTGTACGCCACACTTGAGATATCCATTGCTAATGCAATTTCTCCTCCTGAGATGATAACTGAATTATCGATCGCTTCATGAAGAAATGTTCAAACAATTCACGGCCACACAGCGCTTCCACATGACTGATCCAGACTAAACAAGTTATAAATTCACGGTTGACAACGTGGTTTCTATGGAAGCTGATTTGGGCGGCTGAGCCTGGGTTCACCCCTATGCGTCCTTTCCGGTTGACCTAGGTTCGCGCACGAAATATCGCTTCGCTCCAAAGAACGTTAAATATCTTTTTTATTATTTGTCGGAGGCCAAAAATTTCGACACCATTCGTTCCGCATCTATTCGTTCAGTTTACACTAAAAACGGATCGCCAACTTTGATTGGCTCAACGGTACCATGTTGTGACGCGCAGCTTTTTCTCGATGTTAAGGTTACAAACTTCCGGCGTCTGGTCGTCAATGACATTTCACCATTGCCGCGCGAATTTGATGTTAAGCTTTTACCCGTAGCTAATTGATTGATTGATTTTTTAAAGTGGGCCACAGTCCCACTAGCAGGCCAGTGTCTTAGTCAGTGTATAAGTGTCACTGTCACTTGAAGCTAAGTCAATAAACGTGTAAACTTTTTTTCAAAGGCTACCACCATCCCCTATAGGCATATAAGATAAGAAATATGGTGTAGCATCTACCAATTTGACTTGTTCAACTACAACTTAGTTATTTTTGTATGCAGAATATCCCAAAAAATCCCAGATCACAGGCGTTTTGTATTTTACCAATGCCATTGTAATTTATGATTTTGACTAACCAGTAATAATTTCTTCGTAGGTTTGGGGCGACAAAAACAAACGGCCTTTTTCAGATTAACAAAATCCTGCTCGTTCATCGATTGATGTCCTCGAGTTCTCAATATACCCCAAACATTCGTGTAACAGGAACTGAAAATGTAGATGAATAGCCATTTGAAAGAATCAACACCCGAAACATGTCATTATTTATGTTTTCTTGGAAATGAATGATGAAAAAATCTCCAGAAACATTGAAGCATGAAGCATCAAAATGCCGGGAGCAGATCTTAGCATTCACTTTGTTGAACGATTTATCACACCAGTTTATTCGGATGATCATTTCTTTCTCCCAATTGAAATTAAGTGGCCTATGAACTGCATGGAAAGACAATCCCCTAAACTTCTCTGATGAAGCACTGCATCCCACAATAGTACACGACATCTTCTGCAAATAGATTCAAATAATGATTTCAATTTATGATATGGGTAGGGTAATGCAGCTCTAGCTGGGTGGGAAGCATCACTGATTTAGAATACTGTTACTAAAAATGATCCTTAAAAATTTGCAATTTCTGACCACGATTTCAATAGCACACTGTTGTTTTATCCGATTTTAATAATGAAATAAAGTAATTTGGTTCTAGTAAAACTACACTATAATATAATTGGGCAATCCTTACCGTGGTATTGTCTACTCATTCAAAGATACGAATACCCTAGCCGTGCACGACGGTAATATAAATATATACCAAAGATGTCGTGCACGGCTAGGCTACGATCACCCATACATAGCTGTACATAGTTCAATGTGCGTTACCCATACATTGCCATTACAAACCATCCCATTATAATTTGGTTGTATTGCCATTGGTTGATGAACTATTACTTCCCATGTTAACGCCATGCTAGACAGAGACAGAGCCCTACAAACATTGACTAGCTGTTGACTCAAATCCCTAATCGCGGGAAACGCCCCCTTCATGGAATGTGTCGATATGGTTTCTTTTTAAATAAATCTGTTTTAAATGGATGTGTAGGCAAAACAATTAACATGTGAAACTAGAAATTACAAGTGTTTTTAAAGACCAAGATGAACACACATGTTATAATACTATTTTGGCTCATACGTTCTTAAAAAGCCTCCCCCTTTAATTATCAGCACGAGAGCCCGGGTTACATTACACCCCTCCCCTTGCAGGCGGGTCCACCCTCCAAATGGACTCATCCTGTCATGCGGGGATTGTTTTAGCCTGACCCGCGGGACCCTTTATAAGGTCCAGATGGGTTAGTCAAGGGGAGATTCATCTAGTCAGAGAAACGATTCAAACCGGGAGATTCCAGGGAGCTTCATTGTTGAAATTAAATAAACCAAATAAGCAACTCTACTCCAGGACTCGCGTTAATTTCCTCTGATTAACAGTACTATAACGAAGAGCGTGCATAAACAAGAAAAGCCAAGAAATTCTATCTTTACATTTGGTAGAGAATCCGGGTAGTTGGCAACTTCCACTGTTGTCAATACACACATTTTCCCGACGCTTACACGCTCTTACGTTAGCGAAGAAAGCTGGCAATTGCTTCACGCGCCGAGAGAAGAGACACGAGGCCGCAAGCTACGACGCGATCATGATCCAGGGCAACGGCAGCGTACATCGGCCTCTTTCACTCGACTCAACTATGGCGTACTAGCTACCTGGCGCTATCAACACATCGGAGATGACGACCTCATACCCCCCTTTCAACTTCTTCCATGGTAAGTACCTCACTCATATTTTACATTAAAATGAGTTGACCGTAAAATTATTATTGCTCATTTGGACCTTCCGTCGCGCATAAGTACCTCCTCCACACAAAACACCCCTCCCGTTATCGCCTTAATTTTAACCTCCCGCATCGGACAAGCCTTATGCAAGGACGGGGAAACGAGAAATTTGTTAAATCATTCGAGGTCAAATATCCTCCATATACAAATTAAGTATTGAACATTATGTTTGTTGGCGAACAATATGAGTGGGTCTTCGAGGACGCAAGGATGTGGCGCGGAAGATGAGCATTACCAATTTTGAACCAATAACGAATTATGTCTACTTAGCCTCATTGATTCATTTTCATAGTATTCTTCGTTCATATTTCCCTTTTCAGAATTTTTTCCCACCTATGTCATGTTATTTTTAGCCATATATTATCTTCCCAGAACAGGATGCCTATATTCATTTTATATGCATAACCATTTTTTTCGCGCAATTATTTCACACAACCTTCACACACATATTTCTTTCCTTATTCCAACCATTTAACATTTTACCAACAATACCATCTCAACCACGTGTCAAACGCATTCACACGCATGAACCTGACCGTTAGACAAATTCAAATTTCTTAAAGCGAACAACACGATCCATTTTAAGTGTCAAAGATAACAAGCCATGAAATTCAAATTTTGATCAGTCCAATTTAAGGCTTTCACAGTCAGCCCGTATACCGAATGATTAAAC
The DNA here is from genome assembly GCA_034190875.2 of Urechis unicinctus. NCBI lineage: Eukaryota > Metazoa > Annelida > Polychaeta > Xenopneusta > Urechidae > Urechis > Urechis unicinctus. The sequence goes on along the minus strand of CM067351.1, from coordinate 51,095,434 downwards.
ATCCTGCACTCAGACATTCACGCAGATAAGAGACCCTCATTTTGCGTCCGCCAATTATCAAGGATTACAGACTCCTTTGTAATTCCAATAAACACAGCGTCTCTGAGGCCCAAGCTGCCACCCTTTAATTGCACTTCAATTTAAGTCTCAAAAGGCAGTCTCTAAAGTGACATACACATTTGACGCTTAATCTCACGCATCCTTTGCCGCCACCCGAAATCCAGTTAACTGTGAGTCCAGGCTTAAATTATAAGAAGACTTTTAAAACTTGTCTTCTTCCACGCAGCGCAAACTTGACACAATGATATCATCAATTATATTCACAATTATTTTGCCTCTATGTCTGCAGATTATAAGACAAAATCTTACAATAAGTGAAGTCAACTGCGCTATTATCGCACCGTCTGGCATATCATGCGGACACGCGTAAAATTAGCGACCCTTTATGTTACACATTACCCATAACGCTAATCTTATATTATTCAAGTATATGCGGGGTATAATCTCATGAAGGAATCTGCAGCTTAGGGAAGAAGTGCGTATTTATCAAAATAATTTATGGAGAAGTATCGTAAACATTTAATTCTCAATACATATATATATGAGTCGTTTATATTGATCTTCTCCCGCACGTACAACACATACAAATAAAGTGTCACACCGTTGTGTATCCGGACTTACATGTTAGATAGTGGCCATGTGCAACATATATATTCTTTGAGGCATAACTATTCTAAACAGTCTCACAGCAGCATAGCTTTCTTAAATACTATCTTTTGCAATAACCGTCAATCATTTACACGCGCTCCAATCACCTTATGCAAAGTATACACAATCCTTCAAACACACCTCACACTTTTCTTTGCGTGATACAACAATATTCATTTTGAGATGTTATAATATTACACATAAGTAACATACCCACTCACACTTACACATTGAACACTCATGTTTTTAATACGTCCTACATTACCCATAATCAAGACACACTGATCGCTGCCGTAAGTTCATTTGTTCCCAGGTATATTTACGCCATACAAGAGGGAGATAGCGCCTTCACCCGACGCGCCAACACCTTGTAACCAAAGGTTACGTCTCCCTGACCAAGGATACAGTGGAGACACAACGGCTCAACCAGGCGTCGGAAAACGCACACCCCTCCCCTCAAGCGACACCTGGCGAACCCAATGCGGCAGCCCTCCAGATATTTCATCTTCAAGAAGCATCCAAAGAAATCCACAAATTTCAATAACAGCCATGGCATTAGTCCATTGTTCTTGTATATTTAATTTTCATGACATTAGTTTATCTTCCAAAATTAATAGTTAACTTAGATACAATAAGTAATTTCACTATTTTCACCATTTTAAGTATAGGCTCATCGCTTTTTCCCATGTGGTTTTAGTGCGGAGTAATACTGTGAAAATGTAATTAATGTCATAACGGCTAGATTATTTCATATTTTAATTCTTTCCATTTTATTGTAATATATCAATTTTAATACCATTTAGGCTAGCAAAATTAGAACATTTGAAAAATTATTGTAACCTAATATAATTACCTATTATTGTTATGGACATGTGCCAATGTTAAACAGTATTGGCGCATGTTCAAGCTACCCTGGGATCACTCAAAATTCAAAATCTAATAATATTGGGCTCGTGTCGTGCTGTCCATTTACTTTATAACTCTTATTCCAAATTCTATTTCATCAACCTTCAATTAGTTTAACAAAGTCAATTTTCAAAATTCAAGGGTAAATTCTAAATTTATTGAACAGTGGAAGTTCAACTTAATTATGGTTGGGGAGGATGTTATAATACTATTTTGGCTCATACGTTCTTAAAAAGCCTCCCCCTTTAATTATCAGCACGAGAGCCCGGGTTACATTACACCCCTCCCCTTGCAGGCGGGTCCACCCTCTAAATGGACTCGTCCTGTCATGCGGGGATTGTTTTAGCCTGACCCGCGGAACCCTTTATAAGGTCCAGATGGGTTAGTCAAGGAGAGATCACCTAGTCAGAGAAACGATTCGGACCGCGAGATTCCAGGGAGCTTCATTGTTGAAATCTAAATAAACAAAATAAGCAACTCTACTACAGGACTCGCGTTGATTTCCTCTGATTAGTCCCCATTCCAGCAACTACAGGCAGTGAGTAACAGTACTATAACGAAG
>CM067351.1:51083258-51085758 GCA_034190875.2 Urechis unicinctus | reverse complement strand
AGTTATCGAATTTCTTTTACATATCAAAAACGCTCACTGCTTCGGCTGACATCGCAATTTGATAAATTGCTACTGTGTCATCCAACGCGACATGTACAGATCACAGGTTAGATATATATATATATATATATATATAGATATATATATATCTATATATATATAGAGATATTATAGATATATATAGAGATATATATCGATATATATATATATATATATATATATATATATATATATATATATATATATATATATAATATATATATATATATATATATATATATATATATATTGCAGTAAATAGTACCTTAATGATATTTTCAACGAGCGATTTGGAGGGAGACAGTGTCAAGGCCTCACAGAAAAAGAAGGTGTTGGCTCAATCAGAAGTCCCTATAAGTTACCTCTTCTTCCATGGTAACATTAAATATGCATTTACTTTGTCCTTCAATGTACCTTGCTTTGTGTAACATTAGAAAAGGGATTTTAAACACTTTAAGATTTATCGGTGGGCCACTGTCGGCCCGTCGGCTTGCCACTATGAGCGGCTTGCTGCCGGTGGGCCGACGGCTATCAGCTGGTCACGCCACCGATGGGCCATCGGTGACTGCCACCAGTGGCACCGACACAGCCGCCGTAGGCCCACGGGGAGCCCCATCAGCGTGGCTATGTGCGATCCATCAGCTGCTAGGGGAGAGAGAGAGATAGAGAGAGATAAGAGAGAGATGAGAGAGAGAGAGAGATGAGAGAGGAAGAGAGAGAGTGAGTGATGAGAGAGAGGAGAGATGAGAGAAGAGAGATAGAGAGATAGATGAGAATATATAGAATAGAGTATATATTATTAGATATATATATATATATATAGATATATATGCCAGGCATATAGCCATATATCTTATATATATATATATAGAGAATAGATATATATATATATATATATATTATATATATTATTATATAGATCTCTCTAAGAGACATATATATATATATAGATCTATATATATACATATGCCGGCATATCTACAAATATCATCCACTTCTATATATATATATATATATATATATATATATATATCTACTATATATATATATACTATATATATATCTATAGTATATATATATATATAATATTATATATATATCTATATATATATATATTGTTTAGTATATATTTTTTTGTTGATACCGTTGATACCGTATTGCTGGTCGTCCAGGCTTGCCGTTGGAAGACATGCCGTTGGCGCTTGTGCCGACTCTAAGTAGGCCAAACTTTGCGTAACCGACCAGTGGCGTGTGTGTGTGTGTGCTCTAGTAGAACCGTCCCGCTTAGTCACCAAGATGGGCGAGCAGATTTTGGTTCTTATCAGTAGGAGACACTACATTTCACCGGATATTTACTCATATATATGTATCAGCCTCTGGCATGCTCTCTAACTCAAATGAAAATGCCATGGTTGAAAAAAGTATTGATAACAGGAGTGGAAACTAACGGTCACCCGCCCCCCAATGGCGACTGAAAGCGATTTCGGGCGAGTTGAATTCTCCTAATCACGACAACGCGCCCGGGTGGCGAGTCAGTTATCGCACTCTCTCTGGGTTCATTACTTACCGGCTACATTGGCAAACATCAAAAGCTTGTTTGAGACGTTTGTCTTCGTATTTTACCCGTTCATGCTAGCATAAAATACGCGTGTGTCACCAAGCTTTAGATCAGGGGCTGTATTCATAAAGGCAGGTTTTTGAGACGGTAAGTTGAGTTGGCTGTCTCAGCCGTATTCATAAAAAAAATAGTCATTGGGTCGACTGAAATATCCGTCAAGTTGTTCTTCATGAATACGATCTGAGATCGTGGACTCATGTTGAGACGATTATGTATGAATACGCCCCAGATAAGTGCAGTTCGTCAATATATGATAGGTAGCCCAACAGACCAACTTCAGGTTTTATTACCGCAGCTTCCGTACTTGGTTCGATAGCGCTAATGATAGTTGCAGATTACACCCCGACCGTTATCACCTTCTGTAGAATCATTTATAGTCCAACACTAGCTTTAAAACCGTTAAAGTAAAGCAAACCTTTTATGTGACGTCCAAATTAGAAGAGAAACAATATGGTCGTTTGACTATGATGCCTTATACCGCTGATGGTCACGGAGCGAGAAAAACCGACTTCCGTCATTTTCTGACTTTTACCACGGTAATCGTGCTACAGACCAGGGGCCCCAGAGCGCGACTTACACGCCTTTTAGATACAAGTGGAGAAAATCAATAGTGACTGGCAGTCCAGTTTATGCCATTCCACATTAGTCAACCTCATGACTGTTCTTCTTTAGTCTCCTGATACTCCTTCGATCCTGACAGTGGTACTGAATAATTAGATACTGTGTGGGGGGGTGCACATATGGCTTGATTTTGTAAGTATGGACAAGTGATGAGTGTTTGGACATACTTTTTGCAATTGAGGCGTACTTAGTGTTCAATTCTATTTGTTTCTGTACATATTT
>CM067351.1:50965960-51083158 GCA_034190875.2 Urechis unicinctus | reverse complement strand
TGATAGAACTCATGAGTGAGAAAAAGGTAATTCATATTACCAGTCACCTAGAATTATATTCTTTTCCCCAAATAAAAGATACAATGAAGTTATGAGAAAACTATCTTGTATAACTTTGGACTATAATTCTAGTTATAAGTCAGTAGGTGTGACCTAGCTATACTTGTAATGTTGATACCAAGCAATGCAGAGAGTGCTGGAATGTGAACTTATTGCTAGATACCCAGTGTATATCACCTTGCAGCACATCTATCCAGAACAAATTACTGCAATGATAGTAAATCAACATTAGATATAAGTGAAGGATGATTTTGTTATTTCTCTACTACTGGACTGTCCTTAGTTTCAACCAGATGATCAGTGTCTGTTCCATCCAATTCTATTAGTCATATAATGGGGTCACCTGGGCAACATACAGTTTGCAAATATACTCTTTCCTGTGTTCCTGTAATGGCTATTATTGGTGAAAAGATGAAAACGTCTATTATTATATGCAAGCATATAACTCTGTGGAATTGGTTGATATGTTACCAAAGTGTGTATACTTCCTGTATGCTGTTTTGACCACAGATGAAACTTCCATGTCTGTAAAGCAAATAATCTATTATATATTTCATTGACAATTTGTTTCTCCTGACTGTGGCAGATGGCAGACATCAAGCAGGTGTGCCGTGTCATTGGAGAGTCTGACCGGGGCACCAAGTTAGAATGCTTGGTACGGATCAGAGTAAAGCTGGCTGACCAAAGTAGCTTTGATAAGGTCTTCACAAAGTTTTAAGGATGTTCAGGTACAGTGTTTATGGTGTTGTCACCTAAATAAGATATAAGGCCATCTGAAAAAATGATTTTGCGGAATATCTACATGGATGAGAAATGGAATTAAGACGTTGTTAATGTTGGCAGGTGGTCTTTTGGCGGCATGTTGCCCACATGGGATCACATATGGGATCAAATTCCTTCTGAGGGGTGAGAGTCCCATAGACCATGTAGATATGATTCTGTCCTTAGCTCATCAGCCAACAGTATATGTTTGTGACATTCCTTGGTTTGTTGCCACTCATGGTAACAAGAGAAAGCCTGGAATGTTCCAGCCACACCAGGGACGGTTTGCAGACGCCAGTGCTGAGAATCTTCAGCTTTTAAGGAATAGTGCACTGAAAATTGAAATTCCAGAGTTGGACATTAGCAAGTTGGAATTTAATGTGACTTCTGTGGACCACACCTATGATAACAACATGCACCCCCTCACAAACACCTCCAATCACTACTGTGCATTTGACAGGTTCCACCAATCAAATACTGGCTCTGAGATAGAGCAGCTAAGAAGACTTGATCTGGTGAAGGAATTTCGTGGTGTCATTAACAGTCAAGTTGCTGAAGAGCTGTTCTCTTATCTGGAGAAGTCAATTTCTTAAATCAATGCAAAGCAGCTCACCACATTTTTTTGGTGAAACTGATGGTGCATCTCCTCAACAAGAAGAGGAATCAAGAACGACTCTATCGTATTGAGAAGCGGGTGAAGGAATACTTCCCTGGGTGCTCTCTGGAATATGGATCAGACAAGCGTATTGTCATATGTCCCTCCAAGCAAAGTACTTGTTTAACACAATAATATCAAATATTCCATCAGATAACCATGAAATTTCAAAGTTCTGTGTTTGAATTATAATTTATTATGTAAATATAGTATTTTCAAACAGGTTGTAATATTTTTTTCCGTTCATTGTATTGAGAAAAAATGTAATGCTGGTGTAGACCTAATTGATCTCTTTGACAAGGGTTGCATGCATATTGTCCCAGGCACTACTGAAACAGAACAAAAGACCAGTTTCAAGACACATGTTACTACTGATGCCGATCAAAGGACCAGTGTCAAGACACCTGTTACTACTGAAGCAAATCAAAGGACCAGTGTCAAAACACCTGTTACTGCGCCGCTGACACAAGGTTCTAAAAATGACCATGTCATCATCACCCCAGGTACAGAACTCTCAAAGTTGTTCAGCAGGAACATTATTATCATGTTAAACCTTGCATTTAGGATATTTTTGTTTTACCTTAAGGAACAACATCAATCCAGCCTGTAAAGAAGAAGAAGCATGTCCACTTTGGTAAGGAGATCCCTTATCATGGTTCTTATTTGCCATGTCAAATTTAGCTCCAACCTTTTCTATGCGACTTATCAATTTGTTATTCACACTTCTGTGGTCCTAGTTAAAAATAACATCAAACAATTTGGATATCTTTTTAGAAGTTGAACATTCTCATTTCTGTTTTAACATACTCTTGGATGAACATGCCAATTTCTTCATCACATAGTTGTTTTCTGTAGCTGACACTGCACCTGGTATTCCTATGGTCTGGGAAATTTGTAGTGCTGCCCCAGATGATCGAGTTCTTGCGTGTCATGTATCGTACTCCTTAACGTCACTTGATTTCCTCGGCTTAAAAGGAATAGCATGGCTCACGGATCAAGTACTGTATATTTATCCATCCTTCCATCCTTGTTTCCATATTCATGTCTCAGTATAGATGTTCATTTATTTATCATTTATGACTTTAATGTCGACAATGAACATGAAATCTGATCCCTGTTTCAATACAAAATATTGCCATTGAGCCACCTGAGGCAATCTTATTGCATTGCAAACATTGGGATTTAAACTTGTTGCAGGTGGTGGATGCCTACCTCCACTTGTTGGTAACCAAGTGGGCAAAAGAACCAGCCTACCACTTACCAACACAGTCACCTCAGTACTGGATAGGATCAGGGTTCCCCCAGTGGGCACAACACGTGGAATCCACGTGGAAAATACGTGGAGAAACTGGTGTAATTCACGTAGATAATACGCGTAAAAGGCAAGTTGAAATCACGTGGATATGGACACGTGGAAAACACGTGTGCTCTTCCACCTAAATTCAACGATACAAAATATCTGTATTCAGGTGGTTTTTACTTCCTCTTTAGTAATTTTTTTTTGTTTTTTAATATATTTCACAAGATCATTGAACCAAATACATTTATTTCTCAGAAATATCCAACTATAAGTGCTACATGATCACAAATAACAATATTAAACATGTTTTAAACATTACGAGCAAATGTCAACATACAAAGGCAACAAATTAGTGGAAAAAGGCAGGTTTGTTCATGAAACACATTAAACCGGTCACTACATGCATGAGCATCATGAATATACACAGATATAACATGATTTACTTTCACCCTAATAAAATGCAAATCATAAAATGTACTTAAAAGGCCACTGAAATGCAAAACCGAATTTTTGTTATCTCATTTTGATGATAATTTTTAAGTGACTTTCTGGGTGACGTCACCTAATTGACACAAATCAGTCAAATTCGTCTGGGTAAATGGCTTTCATCAGTAAACCACTAAACGAAAGTGAGTGAATGAGTTTGATGACTTCATACAGGAAAGTCTGTGAGTTTGATCGGTAATATCTCGGCAACCAGTTATGACATCTCAGTCATACTGTTGTCAAAATGTCACAAAATCATCTTCATAATTAGATGACAACACAAATTTGAATTTTGCATGTAAGTGGCTCTTTAAGTAAACGATCTAGTCAAATCTATAAAAAATATAAATGTGTGAGTAAATCAACAATCATTACCAATAGGCAATATTTAAACTTCTCTTGGGTGCATTCCTTAGTCGGTTGGCTAGAAAGACATTAACAGCAGCCTCTGTGAACCCATGACTCTTCACTACACTTTCTGCACAGTACAAAGAGGACAATATAAGCTACCTAATTTCATACATCGTACAACTGACTTTCATTATTTATTGTGTATCATTAAAATCAAAAACTATCCTGGACTTCCAAGTAATTAGCCAATGGTGAACCTACCGACAATTAATTTGCAGAGTGCCATTTTCTCAAAGCTGGCTTTGTCACCTGACCCGTTCATGTTAAGCTTGCACTGCAGGGAATTAGTGATTAATCTGCAAGCAATATGTCTGAATGAATACAATTGGTGCATGAAAAGTTCTTAAACATTGCCAATTCAGACAAAATGCATAAGTGCAAGTTGTTTGGATCATGGATTTACATCATATACATATACATAGAGAATCTCACCTGCTTGTCAAATCGTTCATCGTATCCCGGACACTGCACAATGATTTTCATACACTTCTGAAACTGACACAAAAATGTGACATTTGGAAAATATTTCATTGCTGTTTATTAGATCTAATGCCCACTACTCCTTCAAAAAACTGCAATTTTACATACCCACAAATTCTTTCTCTGGTTGTCCATAAACTGCTCATTTAAATGTTGAAGTTCCTCAGTGCTGTTCATCTGCACAGCTTCAGGAAGCATTTTGCCACTATCGGCCAGCTCTCTCCTCTCCTGCCTGTTCAGTATATCCCTGATTTGCAGAGCAGGAGAGGCAGCGCTCCTGAAAACCTGTGCACAAACAAATTATGCAGTGTTCAATTACTATGCTGCTGACTACAAACTCATAAATAATACCTTTCTCAATAGCAGCATTAAAACAGAGAAAATATTTAAAGAAAATATTCACAAATGTGCACTTATGTTAAAGGAAAGCCATCATTGCTCAACCGACGACTGCTAGAATGAGTGACAGATGAGCCATGACTGTGGGACTGAGTTGCAAATGAGCGATGACGACCGTGTGGAACGGACTGACAGATGAACGATGACTGTGAGATGGACTGACTGATGAACGATGACTGTGAGATGAACTGACAGTAGCCCTACAAGACGTCTGGTATAAATTCATGTTACCGTTACACCAGAGCTAGACTGACAGATGAACGATGACTGTGAGATGGACTGACAGATGAACGATGACTGTGAGATGGAGGAACAGTCAACAGATGAACCATGGCGTGTGTATAAGATGGTTGTGGTGTGCCTACAGCCTTTCCGCTGCAACGGCTGTCACTTTGCTGAGAGCGATAATACAGGTTTCATGCACCAATGAGCATAAATTCATAAACCATGAAGACATTATATACGGCAAGCAGTTTTTGTACAGCTACTTGAGTAAACTTATTTTCATTGAAAGAATAACATTTGAATATGACTCACTTGTAAACTTAGAAACGGTCAAAAATATAGCAAATGAATTCTCAACTTTCCAAAACTTCTGCAAATCGCGCCAATCAGCGGTTAGCGGTTAACCCCCGGTGGGGTCTCCACCACGGACCAGCAGGTCACGGGTTCGAACCTCGCCTACGTTTGGAGAGCATCTCACCTGAATTTCGAATTATTCCAGGAGACCCCTGCCACGATAGTAACTAAGCAGATGAAAGCCAAAAACCGTCATCATCCCCAGAGCTCATAGATCGATAGCACCAAAAGTTGTGAAACCCACTATATCTTGGCATATCTAGCACAAGCCTAGCTGGGGCTGTCAGGTTAACACATGGCCATATTTCTGGTATAAACTGAAAAAAAAGAATATTTAAATAATAATTTACAAATGGGTCCTAAAATACACGTTATTTCCACGTGTTTTTGACACGTCAATTCCACGTGATTAATACTCGTGGATATCACGTGAAAACACGTGGATCCACCAATTCACCAAAAATCTACATGATTTCCACGTGTTGTGCCCACTAGGCCTCTTCTGCATAAGGTAAATTCTCTATAATAAAACGATATTTGTTGCCATTGAATATGCTTTCTTCAATGATATTATGAAATACCACATGGTTGAGGATCAGAGATGAATAGTCAAATGACAAGTATTGTATTCAGGTCAATTTTCAAGACTACTCCACCATTGTTGGCATATATCTTCAAGGGGGAGCCCACTGGACAGCTGTGGTAAAATCAGTTAGCATAATTCTTTGAAAAATTATAAAAAATATAAAGTATCACAGTAGCTTTATGAAAGAATATATTGCACATGATTGAGAAGAATTTGATGCCTGGGTGAAGGTTGTGTCAACTGGTAGTGGCGTTATTACATATTACGATCCTTATGGAGAGCAACCAACCATGATTCAAAAGATCAAGAGGAATTGGAGGTTGCACAATAGTATAAGGCATTTCAAATGTTGGAGTTAACCAAGTTTTGTTGAGGACTGTACCAGTTGTACATGTTCCTACCTTGTTCATCTCATTTTTTTTTTGAAGTTTTTCTATAAACTTAACATAAGTACATATTCCACCCTTTTGTTTGTGTGGTTTATTTATATGCAGCTATACTTCAGTACATTAGGGATGGTGCCAGTTGATCTTTTTTTGCTGTGTTAGGAATGATTGAGTTTTGGTTTCAATCAATCAAATGCTTTATTTCAGACTTAGCCAGCGGAGGTCAATAATCTAACAAAACAATAATAAAGTACAGTATATACAATCAGAAATACAGAATATTTACAGATGGTTATTGCTGATGAGTAAAAAAACACTCAAAATCAAATATATGATTTGGCTGATATTAGTATCAATACAATCTTTAAAAATGACACTATCATTGGCTGTGTATCATGCTATCACATGTATTTTGTGCTGGATGTGTTTGTTATAAGGCAAAGATTTGGGTAGGTTTATGCATTTGTTCAATTCCTTTATTTTCATATGACAATTGTGTGATCGGGAAATTCATGGATGACCGTGCTGCAGTGGGTCTTGACAGGGCAGGTTCTGATGTAACCCCTCCTCCAACTGTAAACCGACAACGAGACCCTTTCAACTGTGGTGTATTTGCTTTAATGGTATTAAATGTTCTTCATTTACCAAACGTATTAACTAAACTATTGAAAGACGGCATCCATAGCCTCATCCTTGTGCATTTTATTTGCGTTGCAGTTCTTGCATGAAACATTGACTGGTGACAAACTACCCGTGACAACTTCTGGAGAGGCAAGGTCTTACATAGCCACCAGTCTATACTCCAACTCGGATATTTATTTTAAAGAACCATATTTCAGTGAAAATATAGTTGATACCAGAAGCAAATGAGTGCTTGATTAGCAAATCATGCATTTGGTTTCAGATCTCAAGGATGTCTACTGCACCCGATGCGGTCAGGATTTTGGCATCTTGGTAATTATAATGATTTGTAGTTTGTACATTTTGTGAGGGAGTCAAAGAAAACAAGTCACGGAGGTTGGGTATATATAAAAATACAAAATGGTTTTTTAACCAAGTATGTGAAGAAGGTATACAGATTTATTTTGCTAATACACAAATACATAACTCAGATTGGTAGTGATTACATGAGGTAGAAGAGAACAGTGATGGGTGACAAAATAGATATGATTTATGCTTTGACAAAATTATGTGTGATAAGAAATATACTAAGTACATATAATGAGTACATATAATAGTGAAATTAGTTAATACCAAATACAGAGTGTCCAATATGAGAAAGATATTATAGGGTAGGTAATTTAGATTGGATAAATATTATGACAGCTAAGAAACTTTAAACAATGTACCAAATGCATGAGGAAAATTATGACCTAGATAATGATCAACCGTTAAGACAAATAATTGGCAGTACTAGGTGCAACATTGATAATATATACAATAAGTACAACAGAACGAACAATATACAGTGTTAGTCTATCTGCATCTTAAAAGATGGATATCATATTTATTATTTCCAGCCAAAGTAAGCGGGACAAGGCCATTTGCTTCCTTTGTCCCGAGAAATAGATGGATACAGAGTTATTGTGTGTGTCGTGGTAATATTATTATGTAACCTCTCCTTTAAACAAGAGGTGGTTTGATTGGGAGGCTTTTTGTTTGGTATATTGATGTCAGACACATCACAGATATTTCTATGCACTAAGTTGTTCACATGTCTCATAAATCTTTCATGAATGTGTATTCCTTGGAAAATCCTTAATTATGTTGTTGTTACGATGTTTACTTATTCATTGTTCCAGTAGATCTGTACTGACAGATCAGATATAGCAACTCTGGAAATGCATATGCTATGATAGTTGACAAAACATTATGATTTGTGAAGTAGTCAATTATCCTTCCTGTAACCGAATGAGGCTGTATTGCACTATTCACGTTGCTTAACTCTTCCCTAGTCTGCGTCCCAGACTCCAGGGGTTCCGCTACGCTTCTCGCCCTGAAGGCGAGACTATTGAATATCAGTAACATGTAAACAGCGCCCGCAGCCATCAGGCTGGGGGACCTTGACTAACTCTTCCCCAATGATGTGATCGATTATAATTAAAATTTGCTCATATTCTATGTCATTTTTAAATGGATATTTACTTAAGATTGATACTGTATATTTTGGAAAACATGATATCATTATCCATTGTTTGATGTTCACTCTGCATTTTTATCCAAGTGAAATTGTTGTGAAGCCAGACATTAACTTTACTGACACAAAAGAACAAGTAAGATTGATGCTTCAATATGAACCTGATTGTATGTGTAATGACTATTCTGTAGCGAGTTTCTCTAAGGTATATATCCACAAAGGCTATAACATGCTTAAGGCAATAATGGTTTGTTTTGCCAAAGCAAGCACTGTTCAAATAAACAGCCATGTATTTCTGAGCTCAAAATTATTATTCTCTCAGACGAGGATGGGAGGTCTGGGTCGACCTCCCGTCCTCCCTTGTGGATACGATGTATTCGGGGTCCACTGTGTCGACCTCTTCTCCTCTCTAGTGGATACCATGTATGTCCATTCGACCTCCTGTCCTCTCTATTAGATGCAATGTCGGGGTCCACTGTGTCGACCTCTTCTCCTCTCTAGTGGATACCATGTATTCGGGGTCCACTGGGTCGACCTCCTGTCCTCTCTATTAGATGCAATGTATTCGGGGTCCACTGGGTCGACCTCTCCTCCTCTCTAGTGGATACGATGTATTCGGGGTCCACTGAGTCGAACTCCCGTCCTCTCTATTAGATACAATGTATTCAGGGTCCACTGGGTCGACCTCTCCTCCTCTCTAGTGGATACGATGTATTCGGGGTCCACTGAGTCGAACTCCCGTCCTCTCTATTAGATACAATGTATTCGGGGTCCACTGGGTCGACCTCCCGTCCTCTCTATGGCAGACAATGTATTCAGGGTCCACTGGGTCGACCTCTCCTCCTCTCTAGTGGATATGATGTATTCGGGGGTCCACTGGGTCGACCTCCCGTCCTCTTTATGGCATACCATGTATTCGGGGTCCACTGGGTCGACCTCCCATCCTCTCTATTAGATACAATGTATTCGGGGTCCACTGAGTACCCATGAAAACCCATATACGTACATTTGCTAGTTATACATTTTATATATATTACGCATTGGTGCATAGAAGTCGCAATCCTATGGAATACACGATGATCCTCTGACTAAGCCGACTGGGTCGACCCAATGGGCACAGTCCGTCCACTGGGTTTGTCCTCGCTTCCTCGAGGGTTAGGCATATCGCCTTTTTTTTTCCTTTTTTGGATTCACATTTAGGGAGCATACATGTTTTAGTGTCTCAAAATCAACAAGACGCCTAGTATTTTTTTACTCTCTTTTTGTGATGTGCCTATAGCTTCTTGGATCTATGTCAACACAAAAATATCAATGAATCATGCAAGGATAATATTTGATAATTTTTGATATAATGAATACATTGTTTTCGTACTTTATGCTACGCGTTACAATGAAATAATCAATTCTCCTGTGCCCGCATTGCAATAACCTTCGAGCAGTCTACGTGAGTTTCTGTTGGCTTCCCACGTGTGGATAGGAACGAGCTGTCATTGAACCATACAGTAGATAACCACTAAGACGTGCAGAAATGGAGAGGTGGGCTGCCAAAATTATTGCTCTCCTGATCATATTCGTTTTCCCGTTCCTTGCGACGGTGTTGCCGCACAAAGTGTCTGGTTATGTCGTTAGAAAAGGAGACTTGGGTCGGAAGGTACTCAGTTGTCTGATGTGCTTTGGCGGTGGGGTTTTCTTCGCTACCTACATTCTGCATATGGGACCAGAGGTGAGATACATCTTAGATGAGGCCTTGATAAAACCCAATCACATCAAGTACCCCCTCACCGATCTCATCATGGCCGGTGGATTCTTCCTGGTGTTTTTCATTGAGAAAATAACTCTTAAAATGAACAAGCAAAGACAAGTCAAGAAACTGAAGGCTCAGCGAGAGCATTGTCTTCAGGTCAATAAGAATAACGAACTTGTTTCCAAGGGTGACCGTTGTGACTGCGAAAAGTCTCGGTCACCCAATCACAATGTTATTCCACTAGATATAGAAGATTTGGCTGAGAAGTATGCCAACCACTGCCCCCTCACTGGAACGGGGGAATGCTGCGGTGATGGTGATGAAGTTAAACAGCATCAGACAGAGAAAGAAGACACACTGATGTACCATCCAGAAAGTAATGATGATGAAGCTACTGTAAATGCCCACAACACTCGTTCCATTGTTCTTGTCGTGGCCCTGTCTCTGCACCGCATATTTGAAGGGATGTCTGTTGGCTTGCAACATTCGGCCAGTAATGTGTGGAATCTGCTGATTGCTGTCATGTGTCATGAAATTGTGATTGGGTTCAGCATGGGCTTGCAGTTTGTCAAAAATGGATTTAGATTGAAGAAGATGATTATCACATCACTCCTATGTTCCATAATCATGCCAGTCGGAGTCGCAGTAGGAACCATTGTTGTGGAAGTGGGCGAAGAGGGCAATACCTTGAATATTGTCAATGGAGTCCTGCAAGGCGTGGCGACTGGAACCTTCATCTATGTCACATTCTTTGAAATTCTCCAAGAAGAAATTGATGCTCACGACACAAGCATCGGCAAGTTGTTGTCAGTTTTTGTTGGCTTTGCCGTCATGGCGCTTCTCAGCTTAGTTCCGGCAGAAGATCCCTCCTTGGGTATTCAGGCTGTCAACGGAATCAATGCATCTGCAGCTGTAGTCAATAATAGCATTCCCACTTTTGGCTAGATTATTGATCCTATGCTTGGCATGATAAGGAGAAAAATTTCTTTAATGATCTTAAAATCTTATTTTGTTCATTGTTTGCTGATGGTAATGCAGTTTTTTGTATTATATGTTTGTAAATGCAATTCATTTGTTCCTGTTTTGTCATTAATTTATTCATGGTCCCAAGTGCCATTGCATGCTATTTTTCAAATGTTCACCCTATAGTGATCGAAATGCATAGTTGGTCAAGTTCTTTTGTATTTGCTGTTGTTGAAGCATTCAAGAACTAATGTCGAATTGATGGCTTAAGAAGTAGCTGTCAGGCACTTTATTGAGATCTGAGTTCTGGGTACATTTAGAACAAACTTGTGTAGAGCAACTAAGTGCTAATCTTTTCAGTTTGGTTGTTTCAATTTATGTAAATGAGTACTGCATGTTCATGTTTTAAAGTTTGGGATCACTATAATATCGCTGCAAATCTATGCAGGATCAATTGTCAAGTATAAACAGGTATGATTTTGCATGAGGTGAATGTTTGTAATGTATGCTAGTTGTTAACAGGGCAGCTGCTTTTCATTGTCAAGAATCGATTTCATCCAAGTTTTGGAAAATTCTATAAATTGATTAACAGAAATATTTGTGAAATGACACTGCAATGAATATTCTCTGTGAACAAGATGTTCATTTGTGAATGAGCAATCTGTATCTTCCTTTCTGAAGAAAGCATTCCAATCTGAATTGACCGTGTAGGCAGAAACAATTTTGAGATTATTCTTCTTCATCACTGAGACATAGAATTAAATACCGATTTTGTAATGCCTGTGATTGTAAAATTAGTTTTTACGTTAGTCCACTGTTTGAATGTACAAGTGAGGGTACAGAGTTATATTAGTGCTTCAAGTATGTGTTTTGTAGATTAGTAGTATTGTTTGGTCTTTTACCGTAGCATTGTAGGGTTTTTTTGGTAAAATATACCATGATAGAGCTAATGAATTCACTAGGGTGTTTACTTTTAGCAGGCAGTCATATCGCTAATCTCAAAGGTTCACGGGTAACCCGTACCCTCTACAAAGCTTCTCAAGATTTATTGTTATTGTTACAGGTATTTTTACAAGCATATTTATCTTGTATACATAATCAGCGGGCGTGTCATCAACAGTGATTGATACAGGCTGTAAAAGTTGCTGGC
The DNA here is from genome assembly GCA_034190875.2 of Urechis unicinctus. Classification (NCBI taxonomy): domain Eukaryota; kingdom Metazoa; phylum Annelida; class Polychaeta; order Xenopneusta; family Urechidae; genus Urechis; species Urechis unicinctus. The sequence goes on along the minus strand of CM067351.1, from coordinate 51,071,060 downwards.
AGAGGCCACAGGACAATGTTAACCCACTCTTTCCTTGTTCACTATAGTTCAATAATGTTTTTTCTCTCAAAAACTGAATCTAGTTAGGTGGTCAGATTAATCAAATTCAGCTATTTTTTTGTGTTTCAAGTTGAGGTTCAGTAGTTCTTACAAATTTTACTATTGATGTAGCATTTGTTTGGTTTGATATTAGGTCCTGTTGGATTGGTGTTGGGGGAGGAGGTTGAGGAACTTTTGCAGCGTGTCATCAACAGTGATTGATACACACTGTCAAAGGTGCTATTTTCATACATACAGGCTCGATTTTTGAGCATTTTCTAATGTAAAACCTCATATTTCTTGTGTCAATGGGTTTTTTTAATGGTTCTGCAAATAAATCTGTTTGAGTAGATGTCTGACTTTTTATTTTTTTAGAGGCGATTTCATTGATTCACTTGTTGTGGAATTGTATCTGTACCTTCCAAATGCGAAATGTTATAAGAATTTACCTTCACTTCAAGGTAACTTGCCTTAAAAATGGAAATAATTATATTGATGATACAGCATATCCATACTTAAGATGATGAAATAGACTAATTTTTTAGGCATGAATGACAATATGGAAATGCAAATTATTATAGTAGGTGATATTAGCCACTGGCTTTTAACCCTTGACCCTAAAGCTTTAGCCCCTAGTATGGTGATGGATGGACAAAGATAGGATCCTTAAAGACCATTACCTAACTGACGCACTGGGTGGGGGGGACCTATGACTGACACGATGGTGTTCTATTGAATTGCCCAGCTGGGACAATAATTGATATTCGATTTAACGTTAATAGATATTACACGGAACTGAACATAATTAAGACCACAGGTGGTAGAGACAGACCATTATATTCCACCATAAAAATTGCATCCTGTATCTGAAGCAAATTTGTGAATGTTTGTCAGTCTGTCTGTTCTCAATAGAAACGCTCTATAAATGTCCAAGGAAGTTCATTTCAGGTAATATTACATGCGGATTGTGGTAGATACATTGGAATTGACCTTAGTTATCATCTTAAGTCACAGGAGGTTAAAATGGACCGAAAATAGCTGCAACCGCATGAAGTCTACATGCACGTTATGATTGCCATGCCTGAGTGTCTACGTCGCCTGGTGTTGTAACAATTCAGAGAATGCATATTATGATCGTCATAAGAAGCGGGTATTTGTGGGAACAGTCTACTGAGAAGAGTAGGGAGGGCCAATAGTACTTCTGCTGATTGAAACGGGAACTGCATGTAGATCTACCCGATTTAAGAACTTGATTTCTTCATTTTCAGTGATCACATTGTGTAGTCATTGAAAATAATATAGTATAGGTATCCTTTAAGTAATATGAGGGTGAGTGATAATCATTTGTGTAGACGACTGTCTAGAGCACTCAACCAAATGGCTTTAAATATAATTAGTTAACCATAAGAATATCCACATATGTCACCCCACTGAATATTGAGACGAGTCAAAGATTTGAATACCACAGCTGTCGCCCCACTGAATATTAAAATGAGTCAACCTAGCGCCGGTTGGAGGGTAATACATACAAAGCATTCTGCAGGGTTAGAGTCAACAATATGAATACCCATAGCTGTCAGTGACAGTGTCACCCCCGTGAATACATATGAATACCCACAGCTGTCACCCTATTCTTGCTATTGAATATTGAGTGGAGTCAACCATTTGAATACTCACAGCTGTCAATCCACAGATTGTCATCATAGGTCAACCCATTTAGTACCTACACTGAATCAATTCCAATAAACTGAGATAAGTTAACTCATCATAATACCTGCCGGGTTCAACCAACCAAACTACTGAAAATTAAAGTAAGTCAGCCCTTTGAATTAGCCCAACAGACCAAGAGTCGATCGGGTACTCCCTTCTTGAAGAGGGAGTGCAAGCTCCACTACCTCCTGGGACAAATATATGCCCTTTATCTGGTGCAAGATGAATGCTTGTACAAGCATTGAGTAATGACAAATTCCATGGTACAAGAATGGATGAATAAGCAACTTTTAGGCAGGAAACCGTACTGCACAGGCCAGATGACTACAACAAGAAAACAGTTCCCTGGACGAAGTAATTATGAACTTCCGGTTAACTTGCCGCGAACTAATTCGTCGCGCGGAGAGTGGGAGAAAAACTGGGTCACATTCAAATGAACATCGACAGTACTTGATTGGCGAACTTCTCTGCATATATTATCATAAACTATTTTCATGAGCATTCCACGTGATCGAGTGTGTTGTTGTTCGTGTGTTTGGTCGTCCGGCTCAGTTGAATTCCAGTGAAACGACAGATTAACACCGACCGATATCGCTGCACCCATATCAGGCTGGGGTGAAACGGTTACGCTCCCACTGGATTCATCAATTTTGACTTGAAGCTCCAGAAGGTAGGTTCTGATAATTTAATTCACTCAGGTGTCATAGCTACATTCAATATTAGCCCTACAGTATGGGGCTACATAGCCCTAAGACGTCTGAGTAGACATTAATTCATGTTACCGTTCGACCGGAGCTCGGGGCTACATCAAGATAAATCCCGTTCGGAAGGCAATACGTGCGCGGCTTCATCAAGATAGCCTACCTCCTTATCTGCTTATTCCGAATTCTGTTGAACAATTTACAGGGACAGGGTTTATCGCTTTACAGGGACTGAAATGTTATAATGAGTTGTATCGAAAAGGATATTCAAAAATAATTCATTTTCTTTCCCATTAACTTCAGTAATCTTTTGTCAACCACTAGCAAATCTAGCTTTAATCTACGAAAATTCAACGTCACCATCTTCAGCACGGGCCACGGCTAGCCCTACAGAGTACAGCCTACAGGACGTCCGAGTATATATTTGTATTAGTCTACCTTCCAATCAGAAGCACAGGCAGTTTTCTGTTTTACTTGACACGTTTTTAGCCAAAATCTGCTTTCTTTACTGAGCGATCGGTTGGGGTGGTGACTATTAGTATTATGAATCAATATATTTTTCTTGTCCTAACATCTTGCATTCATTTGTTGCACTTCGGCCAGATTTTGGACATTTTTCCATAACCAGTTAACGTAAACTGTGTATAAAAGCCAACGTGCCGTGGGTTGCTTGGTGAGTAAATCAGATGCAATCCACTAGTCAATATTAGGCAAGGATAGATTCAAAAGATCACTTTCAACGGCCTCCCCTAATTTGCTTACAAGTTAAATCATTTGCTCTAGGTACATCAGTTTGATAAAGGCATGAAGTTTAAATGGCTTTCCCTTAGTCAAACAAGTTAACAGGTTAAGTTGTGATGTAGAGCTTATTGGGTGAGTTGGGGTCTAGATTTAGTCCTGAGGTTAAGGTCTAACCCAATTGAGAGACCTTGAACTTGTGCATTATCTGTGGCCTAGATTGTATACCTGCCCAGTTTGTATTCTTACTTAAGCCTTTAGCAGTGACTTAGCTGTGGCCTGAATTGTATACTCTCTCAGTTCAGTTGAATATTCCATCTCTGAAACACCACAAAACGGTCTGATAAATGCTGCCCTTAGCTCTATCAAACATGGACCTACAATCGGCCTCTTTGTAGACTCAATGATAGTTAGGTCTGGTTAGGGGGCTGTATCAAACCTAGCCCTACAAGACGTCTGTGTAGATAAATATTTATATTACCGTTTAACCGGGGCTATATCAAACCCGTTTCATTCGCGTGTCTCATGGTCAATACTGACTATGTTGGTCCTTGGGCTAGAGTTCTAGACATGACAAATTCCATCCAGTTGTTTTTTTTCACAACATGTAATTGATATATCATCGTTCAGGATATAACTTTTGTTTCAGAAGACTGGTGTCAATGAAAACAGAAGCAATTTGGGGTTGTGACTTCCTAGTCCTAAGAAGAACTATCCTGTTGAGTAGAAAGAGCTACAACTCTCCCTGGTTGTGTACCAAACGCAAGAACTCCAGGAGTAAATACTGCGGATCTTGAATTCACAGGCATTCAACAATTAGGATTCGACAAATTTCACTTTTGTTTTTGCTTTTGAACATCAGAGTTAAATAGAACAATATGACCCAAGACACATGCAACCAGTGCCATAGTGCCAACTCCAGTGTTCCCGGTGGACGGTAAGAGCAATTGAATTATATTTATACCAGAATGAACCAGTGACCCTAGTTAATTCAACTGATGAATTTAACGGAGTGATGATGATTGGAGGTCGTATCCAAGGCATTTCCAAATTTTGAAAGAGTTAGACAGTGCCGAATGCAATCTTTCAATGTGCTGTATGGTACTAACTGCCTCCAGGTGAGGGAAGTGTTCTTCACGAAGCCTTTGGTTCAAATTGTGGCATCTGTTTGATTGAGTGTATGACCCCCATCCTCTAGCTGTGGGAGACATGCATGTTTCGGATATTCAATTTTGTGCCAGAGGCGAGCAGTTTAGCAGAACCCCTGGAGTCAGGGACTTTGGCTAAGTGGAATTATTTAGAATTATTTTATCTGTATTCTGGAAAGAAGCAAGCTAATTTTATTTCAAGATAATATGCTAAGTACACTGAAAGTCCTGTTAAGCTAGCTTGTCTGATTAGATATCATATTCAAGGTAGTTCAAGGTAGCATGCATGAAAGTTGAAAACAAACGGACTGATGCTCTGCACCTTGGCCCTGTGTCCATGGTTTTGTTATTTATCTTGGGCAACACCACCGCAACAGGTCCATGGAACATTAAGAATCATTGAAGCAACACAATCACAATTTGTTGTGCATATATAGAGCCCAGGCACTCAAATCTTTAAATGCCCCTGGCCTGTAGCCGGCCCTATGTAGTAATGTATTTGTGGCCATGTGTGATGGGCAATTTAACACAAGGGTATATTTTGATATGCCTCCTTACAGCTGTGGATGGATCTGTTTAATTGGGGGTATACTTAGTAAACTTCTTACTGAATGGTCAGATGATAAGCCTCATAAGGTAAGTATAGTGTTATACGGCACCCCAACACTCGTCTAACAGCGCAAACTGCTGTTACAACTAAGATCTGTTATATTGGCTCGAGTCTGATTCGTGGAAACAATGCCTGTGCCTAAAGCAATATCAGAGGTTTATCGTGACCACAAGTTTTAAACATTTACCGTGAATTTTCTTTAGAATCCATTCAAACTGAGCCAGTGACTTGTGTTCGGGTTTGTTCAGCATTTGTTGAATGACCTCTAACATGACCTGTAGGATTTATTAACTAAGATGTGAGTAAATTCAACTCCTCCAAATGTCTCATAGCCATTGGCATCACTCAACAGTGTGACACTAGCTCTTCTGCTCATCTTGGTGGAAGATTTCAAGTCGTTGATCTCTCATATCAATTCATTTGAATATGATTTTCAATTACAAATGACACATTGATAGTATAAAAAAATATGGTATTATTAATTACCTATTGCAGAGATCTCCACAAATATCCCATTTTATTGACTTTCATGATAGATTTGTTGTAAGAAATTCAACAGTTGTTTTAGTTGACCATTGCCCTTAACACTTACAATTCATTTCCATATTGCCGCGCGGTTGAATGAATGAATTCGTCACCTTGGTAGAAAACCTTTCATTTCAACTTGTGCATATAGTGTTACCGTAGCCCATATGGTTTTTGTTATGTTGTTCCCTTCAACATATGCTGTGTTCGGCTGTTTTGAATGTTAGTGGTAGCACTTCACGCACGAATATAGGATCTGTTCGACCTTGGTAATTCCCTGTCGCCTCTAGGAACGTGATTTGTAGACGTCAGTTTATCTGTTGTCAATGTCGACTTCCTAAGAATTGTTGCGAATGATGATGTAATGTTGCCCCTCTCGTGGCCCATATATTTGATCGTGAACATTTCGAGTCTGGTCGTGTTTGTTTCTCCACGGGAGAATGGTTCCTTATATGGAAGTACTTATGTTAATTAGGGCGGGGCCTAGTGTGATCATGCCGTTCCCACATTGCGCTGCTTGTTTACGCACGTGGGTGATACCATGGGCCACTCTATTTCCCTCGTGGTGGTTTTTCACTGATTTTCTCCAGATGTTTGTTAGGTGGTCGGATTGTATGGGCGGGAGTGATGTTCCTAATTCATTAGAAGTAGTGACGTCGCTCGACACTCAATCAAAAGAATGCTTCCGAATCCAGATGCGGGACCTCTAATATTTATGGTTCGATGCAATTATTCCAAAATGCATATGCCAGTTGCAATTTTTACATGTATTCATTTAAATAGTTATGGTCTGTTTACAGCAAACGTATGGGTCATGACCTTCATGGTGACCATGGCCAGGTCAAGGTCAGCAAGGTCGCGAATCCGGTCAAGCCAAGTGAAGAGGCATGCAAGGTCAGCAACGATGGTTGGGGGGACCTGTTCAAGAACAAGGAAACTTTTGTGGATATGCATATCTGTTAAATCATTGCAGTTGCTTGTGGCAGTAGTCTAGTTTCCCAGACGCAATACAATTTATCCTATATAATGATCTGAATATTGTGTATGTGGCTTATTGTAAATTAGGTTGCTCAAACGCACACACAGAGACTGGCTTTTTTCATCTGTTTCAAATTTTTTAATTGGGGATTCTCCATCTCCTTCAAAAGTTGTTTTGTAATATATGGTTATGTTGGAGGTAACAAAAGAATCCTGCTCCTTTTGGAATCGGTATGGCCAAGTTCCACCAATGGCTTATGAAAAATAGCTCTGTTATCAGTGGTGCTGATTACAGTGGGATTTTTAAGAAAATGAAAGCAATCACGCAAGGTGTTTTAATCTTGTCAGTGACTTAAGTTGATGTGTGACTTGCAAACTGATGGACTTTGTATGAATGCAATTGAAGCTGACATTCGTTGAAAGTAGCATTTTTAATAGGAACATTGGTTCATTTACTTGACAGAAATATTGCAATAAAGTGTTCAGTATTCAAATTTGTCTCTCAAACACACCAATCAGTTTCACTTCTCATTTCAAATTAGCCTTTTGCGTGGAGGGATTAAGGCTAGCCTTCCGAGAATCCATGTGGCTCTAAATCTGTATGGGAAGATATTTGGTAACCTCGATGTCAACAACTGAGGTCGTATTCATAAAGAATCTTATCTTGAGTCAGAGATTTCATCAGAGTCCTGCAATCTCTGACCGTATTCTTAAAACAATAACTTTGCCATCTTAGCCCTGTAGGATGTATATTACTACCATCCGTCCGGGGGCTAGGTGATCTCCGCTTAGTCCGCCACCTCGATGCTTTCTAGCAGCCAATTAACATTTCACACATTTACCATCACGCTAATAATTTTTTTGCAGAGAATTCATTGGACAAAAAAATTTAATAAAATGGCGAAGATATACTGATTTAGACAAAGGAATTGAGGTAATTGACTTGTCTGTGACATTGTTTATGATAGTCAACTGTCACTATCGTTTATCAAAATATAGGAATAGCCTTGACCATGGATGTTGATGAATTTATAACTCTATGCGATCAGACTTAATATTCTATGATAATAAGTGTAATTTATTGTTTAGCCACTGCCAACGATTTGCAATAACACATTCCACAACGGCCTCGTCTTCCATGGATATGACCTCATTGGCATGATGAACCATTGTTTCTTTTGGAGATGATTTACACATTCAATTGTCGGAAAAATAATCACAGCCAATCCACACGAATAAGAAATAATTCAATCGTTGTTACTTGCATTATGACATTTCATCCTGAGATTGATAAAAATATTTTCTTCCCCTTGCTGAGTTTCGTTGTTCGACAATCTTGGAATTGGCGCATAACTGCACATCATTAGTTAATGACTTAACTTAATCTAAATGTTCATTGTAAAAAAAAACCTTGTTCTGCAGGATTTTGATGCGCAAATTTAATGCATCGGGGGCACTTTCAATATGTGCGATGTTATCATCAAGTGGATACAGACTACAGGGACTTGGGGGGGGGGGGGGGGGGGGCTTGGTGCCTGCTTTCCTTAAATTCAAAAATATGAAATGTGGATCCTGGCACCATTGCTCTTATTCATGAAGTTTCAGAAATTTAACTATAACATGACAAATCATGCATAATTATTTAATTCGTATAGAAACAACGACTCCCTCTGATCATTTCACAAAACACTTCTAATTTTATCTGCTCAGTACATAAATTGTACATGGGGTCAGTCTTTTATCTTTTGTGCACATGTACCTCTCAGGTTTGTCATCCTCATTAAGTCACAAAGATATTCTTAATTATAAAAAGGACCTTAAAAGTTTCTTGGATGTCTATTAAGAACATAGGTAAATGTAACAATGAAATTACCCTCACTTCTCAACATTGTTCTAGCCTGTATTCCAAAAAGGTTAGAACAGGTATATAGGTAAATAAAATAATGAGATGCAGAATGAGAACTGCAAACAAATCAAGAAATAATAGTTTAGAAGAAAATATATTTTATTACCCATAATATAAAATATTTAATATAAACTGGAAACAAGATGTTTGATCAGTTACAAAAGCATTACTATTATATATTCTGTCTGATATATTTAACAACTACACATTAAAAAAGGATATCCGCATAATGATCGAATATTGATCATAACAAATGGGTACTTTGAGACACAGCACCTTACATGGTCAACTGAACCGGGTACAGCAACAGAAATATCAACAATCTGGTTTTATGACAAAAAAACAAGGATATATACAGGTATTATTTACAAGAGAAATTTACCTAGTAGAAAGAGTTTTCAGTAATTGAAATCGGCTTTTGCCTCAAATAATGTGGCATCGCTGGCACCATAACCTCTGCGTTCTGACCGTGATCGCCGTAAGCTCTGTTGGCGTGGGAATGGTGTTTCTGGAATGATGATGTTGGCTGGGTTACCGGCAATCGCTAGATGTTGAGGTCCGATGGGGATGATAGTGGAGCCCCCAATTCGCTGGTAGTCTGCTTCATCCTCAGTAAACAGCCCGCTACGCCAATGTGTGCCGGATGGAAGGTTAGCAACACCACCCATCGGGTCATACTTGTTGTATGGAACGTAAGATGTCCCTAGGAGAGCGGAAGTGGGTCGGGGGAAGGCTCCCACAGGACCGGATTGAGTGGTGCCAATCAGGCTGCCTTTCTGGGAATTATCTCTGCAATTACATCACATAACAAACACCAGAAGTGTATATTATCTCTGATAAATAAGCACCATATAACAATAAGCAGATTAACTTATCAACCAAACTGTCCCCCCTTATTAGAGCGCACTAACTAATATTTGAATGCGAGTGTCTCGTGAATTACCTGCGTCGGTTCCGCTCCAGGAGTAGACAGACGATGAGTATGAGCAGTAAGAGTCCAGCTCCACATGCCAGCGCTATCAGACCAATCTCCATGGCAGAGAGGCCGCTGCCGCAGTCTCCAGCTGTACACAGCAACACAATGGTGTTAATGGCTCATGTACATAACATCTTATCAACATGGTGAAGTCTGATGGTGATGATGATGGTGATGATTATAACGTTAAAGATAATGTTGATGACAGATTATGATGATGACTGCTAACATGACCAGGATGTTGAAGGTGATGATGAAGGTCATTGGTTGTGATGACGAGGATGTTGAAGGTGATGATGAAGGTCATTGGTTGTGATGACGAGGATGGAGCAATGGACTTTTTTTTTAAAATAAAATCCAGACCCCATTCATGACTCATAAATATGTCGGTGCCCATATGCAACATGTTCTCTGTATTTATAAAAGAGGATGGAAATAATCATAGTGCTGACATTCTGGCTCAAGAATTTCCTGGCCTCATGTACAAGTCACACCCTTGATATTTTGTTGAACTTGAGTACAACAAATGTGCCACATTTTTTTCACAAGTAAATATGGCATATGTAAAAATAGATTGATGATTTGAAGTTCCTACTCACATTTATGGCCATTTTATACCAGTGGTAGATAATTGCAATTAATGATAAGTGCAAATTATCCTTCACTTCCTGAAGCTATAGCTTGAACCCACAACACTTTGTTTGCATGACCCACTCTCAATTTGACTGGGTAGCTGCTGTAGCAGTACAAACCAATTAGTGAGAGCACATATAGAGTAACATATGGTGTTGACAGAGTGGACTTACTGTCGAGCTTGGACCATTCTCTGGTAGAGCCCTGTGGGTTGCAGGCCAAGCAGTCATCAGATGGGTTGTTATCCCCGATGCCATAACACACACCAGCGATAACACAGCCTGTGTCCTGTCAAACATAGAATCATGATATACGGAGCCATCATTGTGACACACAGTCATCATTGTGACACACAAAACCATCATTATGACACACAACCATCAACATAAAACAACAATTATCATGACAGCTATTAATCACAATAACTCTTGCATGCCATATATACAATCAACTCCTGTTCTATCAATCCCCAAGAGGTCAAGGTGCCTTAGCCCCTGGATGTACACATTAAGATATGGAATATTGTGGGGAGAGTAGGGTTGCAGAACCCCTGGAGTCTGGAGCGCAGATTTATCCCCCCCTACTCACACATATATCCTAATGCCTCTCCATACAAAGCACTGAGTGACCTTTACCTTGATACGACAGTCACCGACAGCCAGTGAGGTAAGCGAGCAGTTGTAGCAGCGTGAGTCGTAGGGGATGAAGAGCGCCCTCTCGTTGCTCTGCTGGAGCCCGTTGTTGCTGATGCGGATGAGATGTGGACCGGCAGCCGGGATACGGCAGACGGCCTGTGTCGATGACAGGTAGATGGCAGCACTGCTGGAGAAGGTGCCTGATGCTGTTACCCCGTCCTCCACCTGGTGTAGCATAGATGGAAGTCAATCATGCAAGTTGATATGATTAATCAGCGTCTTTTGCCTCCTTTGTTTAGCATCATTTAGTCACGGAGGATATCAGCATGATAGTGGCAGGAGGTGTCTATAGAGGAAATCCTTTTGTGAGAAAAAACTAAACCTAGACTCCATATACTGATAAGAATGTTATTTTACATCATACCCATTCAAATTGAAAGCAAGAACTTGAAAGATTCCCCCAATTTATGGTGACTAGAGGTCAAGTGGTTAAGTGGTAAAACCAAAGGTCCAAACTTGAACCTGATAAAGTGAGACGTACCGTGGCCCCCTGTACATGACAGGTGAGTTGGACGTCACTGAGGAAGTTTGAACCGTACACAAAGACGCTAGTACAGTTACTGTACAACTTGTCACACAGTCCCTGATTGTACAGAGCAGACAGGGTCGGGGGCACGATGCGACTGATTGAACAGTCAGCTCCACTGTAGTCAGCATCGCATGAACACACACCTACACAGGGGAAACATATCATATGAACACACACCTACCCAGGGGAAACATATCATATGAACACACACCTACACAGGGGAAACATATCATATGAACACACACCTACACAGGGGAAACATATCATATGAACACACACCCACACAGGGGAAGCACAATATTTAGCACTAATTGATATCCAATCATCGATGTTGCACTTGAAAGCCTTACAGTTAAAACTGTCAAACAAGTTATAAGATGGGAGGACTTTAAAACGGTGATTGTGTAAATAAAGACCCCTAGCAAGTTAAAATATCAACCAATAAATCTGAATAATACACAAATGGCCACTTGTAGATTAAATAGCACAAAGTAAAGTTAAGATCAGAGTTTGCTATGACTTACCTGCAACACAATTGCCATTGCCACTGCAGTCGTTGGGACACAATGAGCTGCTGATGGCGGCAAAGGGGTCAGTGGGTCCAAGGTCAGATGTCATGGGGTCGTCCGAGTTGAGGGCATCAGCACATCTGGTGCGGATCAACTCAACATATGCGTCGGCAAAGTCAAGGTTGTCGCTGAACTGAAAGATGGAGAGGGAATGTGGTCATATTATCGTAGTGATAATATCAATGTTTTTGTCATCATGGGTGTTGTTTTTTATCGCCATCATAACCACTGTCATCATCATAACCACTGTCATCATCATATCCATTGTCATCACCTTCATTACCCTTGTCATCACCATCATCATCATCTACCATCATCATTTTCTTATCAACACCATAACTATTGTTCACCATTGAAACCCTGATCCTCATCATCATCATCATCTTGTCATCATCATTATCATCATATACCGTCAACATCATAAAAAAAAACATCCTTTCCATTGACATCATCATCATAGCAATCATCCTTATCACAAGCAACGTTTCGATACCAAGCACCAAACTCTAGAAACGCATTATAGTAACTTACTCCTATATCCATGGCACAGAATTCATACAGCTGCAGGTAGTCGGTTGCCAGGGCCGAAGCACACAGCTGGGCTACCTGAGAATCACTGATGACTTGTTCACAGTGTTGTCTAGCAGCTGCCTCTGTGATACCACTTACTGTAGGCCAGCTCGGTGTCTGACAAAACACAAAGTTAATTAGGACTTAGATTATGTTGTATATCACCTGTTGGAACATCAATACTCATCCAAATCAGGTTTATCAGTCATCAGTTCAAATAAGCTATTACAAACGCGACTTTGAGAGCATGCAAAATTGCTGATGAGTCATTAATTAAATCAGACCATTATGTATTCATGCCATGCCATCATGGAATGGAGTTTAAAAGCAATCCATCAAAATTACATTCATTTTAACAGATCCCAATAGAATCATGTGAATTAATAATTATCAAGCCATGCATACAATTGACAGGAAGTTTATTTATGCCATGTCTATGTTTCTCACCTGAGCAGGTGTTGCCATATCGTCAAAGAGGTCAGGATCAAGGTCAGCGTAGGCATCATCATTGGGGTTGTACGGGATGATGGCTCGTCTACGACGGCCAGCGTTGTTCCTGGGCCGCGGTTCGAAGCTGAACTCCGCAACTAGAATATCAGTCATGTCCTTGCCTGAAACAGGTTAGTCACTTATCCGTTATCATGGCAACAATATATTTGTATATACATAAGTAATGATGAAAAAGTTGTGATGTATAAACCATGCATCAACCTATGGTCTCATAACATGGTATACCACCACAAAGGATATAACCATGGTTATAGTTCTATACCAGGCTAAAGCCATTCTCAAGATATAACCATGATTATGGTTTTACCACACGGTTATTGCATCGTCCACTCACTGATGCCCTGGTACAGTGCGCAAGTCTCCACATCCTGGCCGTAACCACATGTTGCATCCTGTCCCTCAACGCAGTCACACCACAGCTCACGCAGCCCGGCCCCCGCCAAGTCGTCTCGCGCCACGCCATACAGCAGGCTCTCAGCGCCAGTCACCCGCCATGAGTTGCTGAACCCAATGATGGTTCGGTCGTTGTAGGTAACCTGGTTTCTTCCTGTCAGGTCTGTGATGGAGTCTCCACCCACCTTGCCACAGAGACCTGATGACAAAACAGGCGGTAATGCCACATCATTAAACATGTGGGTGGATCCAACACACTAAATGCCAAATGAAATGAAACACTGGGGTTTAAAGTTACTTTCTACAATGAGGTGATATCACAGTGGTGATGGATGAGGATAATTGTGATGCCTGTACAACAACATCTCTCAATATGCATGGCTATGTCTTCATAACCAAGTGAAATCATAATGATCGAGTGAACTACAGTGAACCTGTGATATGACCTGATGTGGATATACTGAATAGTTCAGGTGAAGCCTACCTGTGACATGGCCGACATCAGAGGTAGCAGGCTTAATGACAACATCTACGAAGTAGTAGAGAGGAGTCACCTCATTAGCCTCCACAATTACATATGCCCCGTTAGGTAGGACCACCTACACAGACATGCACAGTATTAAGGTATCTTTTACAATTTTACATAATCACTGTGATGATTGCATGGTTAATTTTGATAAAATCTACACTAGCAAATACTTTTTCAGAAACACACACAAGGATATTCGTTTACGGAGAATTTAATGATCAAAGTTAATTAACTATCAATACAGGAATTTTGCTATCATTCTACATTTTCACCATGTAATAATGACCTTACTGAACCAGAGGAAGAAATGACAAATCTCACCTTGTATTTACGCCCATCCTGTTCCACAATAAACTTGGTTCCATCAGTAATTTTTCCATTGATGAAGAGGTAAACCTGCATAGGGACTGCCCCATTATACGAGCGACCTCGCTTGGGGCAGCGATCAATGCGGATGACATCATCTCCACTGAGGACCAACACGCCACAGTTACAGGCACCAGCTATAGTGGACGAACACATGGTCTGAAGGGAGTGGATCTGAAAACAACGTAAAAATGAACAGGCAATGTTTAGGTACTCAGAGACACAAAACAATGCAAGAAATATGTAAATACACAAAATGAATGAGATATAAATAAAAGTAAAATGATATCCAATATATGAGATGTATCAATGTAAAATGACTTTTTCCTTGTTGAAAACTATGTAAAAATATGATGAATCATTTTTGAGTTTGCTTATTGGTTGTCAGTGTATAGATACTCACAGCATAGGGAAGGGTATCATGTTGGTACAAGACAAACTCTCCATAGCCCTGGGTGGAATAATACCTGCAGAAAATGAATATCAAAGTTAGGGATAACTGATAGAAAACTTATATTGTGACATAACCTTAGGATATAACCATGGTTATTGGTTTGCCAGTGATACATACGCGTCATTGTAGGTAGAAACGTGAGGGTCGCCTTGGGAAGTACAAAGGCCGGGGTCAAAGTTCGCCACCTCAACCTGAATAATAATTGCAGAAATTGTTGCATGTATGACATTAAATTGTGGTAGTTTCTTAAATTGTTCAGTTATATGCAAAAATGGGGAATAATAAGGATGACATATCGAGATTAAATAGATGTGCTAAATACTAAATGATTTATCTTTTGAGTTGTGTCATATAAAACGCTTAAGATTCAATGAGCAGATTTTCAATTAAATCCAAGAATGATTCTTACAGGAATGGAAGCAAATTCCTTGCGGCATGTTTCCACACCAGACAGCTTTTTCACCACTTCAAGCTTGAGGTGTCTGGTGACATTGAGAACACTAGCCCTGCCATCGGCACGAGCTTTCAACGACATGTCGTAGAGCCGGGAGGCACTCCAACCAGAGTTGTACAGCTTGGAACCACATGCCTGCGCGTCTTCTGTACCATCCAGCGATTGTATCACAGCCTGACTGATGATGCGCTGGTCGTCAAGGCAACGGAACTCCATGGTTTCAGCCTCGAGGCTTGCCTCAATGGAGACCACTGGGATTCCCGATTCGTAATTGTTGCAGAGGTAGTTCGGGGGTAGGGAGGATCGGAAACTGAGGGATGTGGATAACCCGCCTTCTATGAGCTGCACGGAATCTGTCAGAGACTGGAATCAGAAATGCCACACTCAACAAATGGTTGTTGAATAAGTATATTTTCTTCATTGAGATTAATTAACTTTAAAACTGAGTGAGATTAACATTTAACTAATAACCACCTCTATTCCAAGCACCAACTCTTCACTGCATGTTTCACTGGAGTAGATATCATCACAGTTGTTGTTGAAGCTTGATTTCACGCAGCAGACCATCTGGAGACACAGTGAGAGAACACGTTATCAAAATGGACTACCATACCACAGGCACAGAAATGAGCAATGCAAGGCAAAATGAAACATGAGGATATTCAAGAAACAGAAAAATTTAAATATAACCTGAAACTTCTGAATTATAATTGATGCTATAAAAGCTAAAATTAAGCTTAATAATGTATTTTGATAATTAGCCAGGTAGTTTGTTAAACCCACCGGTAGCATGAAGACATCTGCTTGTAATTCTGCAGCTGTTAAAGATGTCCTATCGGAGCCAGGGGTAAGCTCGATTTCTCTCGCCTGGACCCCGTTCAAAATCCATGACACAGTATTCTTGATGTCATCGGACCCTGATGACATGGTGCAGCTGAAGGAGAGGTCAAGGTTGCTGTTGCTGGTCACAGGGGTCAGGGTCACAAGAGCTGGTTTTCCTGGTGGTGCCACTGAAAGAATATACTCAAAATGATTGCCCATATAAATCACAGCTGGACCTTCTTCAGTTGGGGGTGTTCATGTTGACACTTATTACAGATGTGATAATTACTCACTAGTTACCTGTATGTTCAAATTGTTAATTGCAGTGTATTGTACATAAACTGACAATTTAATTATACTCACCATTACATATTTCAACCTCACAGAGAGGTCCTGTGAATCCTGATTCACAGATACATGTGCCCCCTGTTAAGCAACTTCCTCCGTTCTTACACGGGTTGGGTACACATGGACCTGCTGTTAACCAACAACAAACAACAACCAGTGAACACAAGAAAATCTGCTGTAAAGATATATTATCTGTCGTCAATACAAGACATATTATTATAGAAAACAATTAACAGTTGTTGTTAAATAAGAATCAACTTTTAGATTCAGGGTATTTATACATGTACAAATTCAATTAACTGACTTGATACAGTAGATAGCCCGGGGTCTGCAGTAGACTGCTCAGGAGCTGCCGAGGACTGTCCAGGGGCTTGGGAGGATTTACCAGGGGCGACTGAAGATTGTTCAGGAGTGGCTGTGGATTGTCCAGGGGCTTCTGAAGACTGTCCTGGGGCTGCAGAGGATTGTTCAGGGGCTACAGAGGACTGAGCAGGGGAAACTGAGGACTGTTCAGGGGCAGCAGAGGATTGTCCAGGGGCTTGGGAGGATTTACCAGGGGCGACTGAAGATTGTTCAGGAGTGGCTGTGGATTGTCCAGGGGCTTCTGAAGACTGTCCTGGGGCTGAAGAGGATTGTCCAGGGGCTATAGAGGACAGTTCAGGGGCCACAGATGACTGATCAGGGGCAAATGAGGACCGAGCAGGGGAAACTGAAGACTGTTCAGGGGCAGCAGAGGATTGTCCAGGGGCCTCAGAGGACTGTTCAGGGGCTGCTGAAGATTGTCCAGGGGATACTGAAGACTGTTCAGGGGCCACAGAGGACAGTTCAGGGGCTGCAGACGATTGTCCAGGGGATACTGAAGAGTGTTCAGGGGCCACAGAGGACAGTTCTGGGGCTGCAGATGATTGTCCAGGGGATACTGAAGACTGTTCAGGGGCCACAGAGGACAGTTCAGGGGCTGCTGAAGATTGTCCAGGGGATACCGAAGACTGTTCAGGGGCCACAGAGGACAGTTCTGGGGCTGCAGATGATTGTCCAGGGGATACTGAAGACTGTTCAGGGGCAGCAGAGGATTGTCCAGGGGCTACAGAGGACTGTTCAGGGGCTGCTGATGATTGTCCAGGGAATACTGAAGACTGTTCAGGGGCTGCTGATGATTGCCCAGGGGTTGCAGAGGATTGTTCAGGGGAGACTGAAGACTGTTCAGGGGCTGCAGATGATTGTTCAGGGGCTACAGAAGACTGGCGTGTAGAGGATTGCTCAGATAATGCAGTGGTCCCAACAGTTGTCGCTTCAGTACCTAAAACAATCCATGTGTTTCAGCTTCAAAACAAAATCTCCAAAGAAATACAAATAATGTATATGGCACTTATGATATCAATAGATCTTCTATAAATGTCAGCCTACCTAGGTCAGGTAAGGCTGTGTAAGAGGCATTGACAAACTGGAACTCCTGAAGGATGAACTGGCCGGGGAGCTCTGCCTCATAAAGCGAAGCAGCCTTAGCCAGGTTGTAGGAGCTAGATGCAGGGCAGGCCACAGCAGCTCGACCCAGACCCACCACAGAGTTGGCAACCAAACCTCCATCTATGTACACCTCCAAACCTCGGTCCTCCTGCCACGAGACCGAGATCCTTGCCCACTGGTTGAGTATGGGATCACTATCACCGAACCACACTCGATCGGAGGTAGACACGACAAACTGGAAGCGATCGTAGAGGTAGAAGAAAGCTAACCCACAATCCGTGGTCGATTCTCCGCCCGTAGAAACGAAGAACATTCCTTCTTGGAGAGCCATGAACTTTGCAGTGAGACTGAGGGTGAATCCAGCATCACCACACTGCTCAATATCACTGAAGCAGCTGTCTGATGTGGGGACCATGTTACCAGTACGAGTGTTATTGAAAATGAAAGCCGTCTCTCCCTGTGGGTCTGTTGTGACTTCAGTGGAGTCCAAAGTGAGCATGTACTCATTGGCTGTGATTGTGTCAGCTGTTAGGGAGTCCCAATCAACCTCGATGTAGTTGAGCTGTGATGGCAGGTAAGTGGGGAGGGTGACAAGGATCGGGGGCTCTGCAGTTGTGTTGACACCAGTGGTGTTATCTGAAACATCCGAACAGGTCATTACAACATTAATTACGACATTGATATGGTAACTAAATGTGAATTGACAACTCACCATGACAATGACAACTCACTTTGAAATGACAACTCACCATGACAACTTACTTATGAAATGAAAACTCACCATGACAACACACACTGATAAGCAAGCTCATCTTGAAATGACAACTCACCATAACTACTTACTATGAAATAACTACACACTATAATAACGTGATCATCATGAAATGACAACTCACTGACAACTGTCATGACAACTCGACATGACACTCCCCATGACAACACCCTATGACAATACACTCTGATATGAAAGCTCAGTGGACAGCTCACTATGAAAGGTAAACTCACCATGACAACTTACTATAAAATAACAACACACTACGACCACTCCCTCCACCACTCCCTCCACTCACCTGTAAAGAGGACCCCTTGTTCCACCAGATAGTCTCTGGTAGCTGTGTACGTTGTGATCTCTTCCACCACTATACTATTATCCCCCGGACCAGCAATGTCTGTCACTGCTCTCCTGCGTCTCTTTGAAATACCAGCGGCCACAATGCCAGACGGAGCACCAATAATCAGCGATGAAGTGGCCACCTCAAAAGTCCTAGTACGGACAGTCGCCTCAACGGTGCGGGTGATAAACACGTCATCGAGGTAAACATCGAGTCCGGTCGTGTTCACAAAGGAAAACTCCACCTTGAGCCAGGTGTTAAGCGTCACAAGCTCCGCCCCAAATGAAGCGTACCACGAGTGTGTCTCCGAGGCAAACGTGACACGGAACTGACCCAGCTGGTAGAAGAAAGCGATGCCTTTGCTCTCTGGATCCTCGGCCCCACCAGACAGGATGTATGTGTCTTCTGAGAGACTAAGGATCTTGGTGCGGATTCTCAGGGTGAATCCAGATCCCGCACACAAGGTGAAGTCTTCCAGGCAGGACCCTGGTTGAGGGGTGATGGTGGCATAGGAGGAGTTAGATAGCTGAATGGCGTTGCTCACAAGTCCGTACACCACCAGGGCACCGGTCGACAGACTGGCGTTAAAGTTATCAGTTACAAGTGTGGAGTCGGCCGATAGATCTGCCCAGGACAGTGTATCTCTGGTCACACCTACAGCTGCAAACTCTGTTGAGGCAAGATAGAATAAGATTTTAATTAGAAAAAGCTCAGGATAATTTTAAGGAGTAAAATGAGCCTTTTAAAAGATGGAAAATGTCTATATGAAAAACATCAATGTGTGTAACCAAAGGAATAATTGCAGACTGGCAATACTTATTTACTCCTTTGCTTAAATGAGAAAGTTGACTAACCAAGGAAAAGGACTTTTTCTCTGATGAGCGTCTCTACCGTTGAATAATGGAATGCCACCTTCTCTAGGACCATCTGGCAGTGGGTGAATTCCATCCCCCCGAGAACAGTGGGTCTGCTGATGAAGATGGGTGTATTAATAATGGTATCAATAGTGGGAGATTTAGGCTGGGGTTGGTAGGTCCTGGAGTAGAACACACCGTCCACATACACCTCAAGGCCATAAGATGGATGCCACGACCATACAATCTCACTCCACTTGTCCACCTGGAATGCATCGATTGTGGCGTACCACACCTGTGTACGTGTGCTCACGACCAGCTGGTAGCGGTGAAGTGTACACACCAGAGCCATGCCATAACCATTGACCTCCTCACCTCCGCTGGAAAACACCACGCCACCTTCGGAATACTCTGTCACTTTGAACCTCATGTACACAGTCACACCTGTCTCCTCACAGTCTTCGATGAATCCCACGCAGGTATCGTTACCAGTTGCTTCCATTTGGACAAACTCTGTCTCCTCCACCAATTCCAGTGCATCCTGACTCAGTCCACTCACGATATCGACACCGAAGCTTATCTCGATGACAGACTCCCTGGTAATCAGCGTATTGTTCTTGGCAGCTGGCCAATCAAACGATAGCTCCTTCACCTGTTCTGACAACAGGGGGCGTGGCGGTTCACATCGCTGGAAGTTGGGCTCTGGTTCGATACGGAAGCTTGGTGGTGTTTCATCTGTAAAAAATTAGGTTTCAGATCAATGATGGTTAACATAACAATCAAACACAATGCTCTTGGTAAAAGACGGAATATTACCTGTTCCAGTAACAACACCAGCAAGAAATTTACACACTGCTTTCTCTGATCAACCAATTTATATGGGATGAAATACAAGAACAGTTAGTTCACATACCATAACAGACAGCCACAGCATATTGCAGATTATTCTTTAGTAAGGTCCCAGAAACAACTTCATCATTCACAGGGGCCGCTGTTCCATTATTCATACACACCCTCTGACCCTCCTTCTCTGTATGCGATGGCAGCCATTTCACCTGAGGCATCTTCATACCATGCCAGATACTCCCCAGGTTGTGCCAGCAGCATCAGGTCATCTGGGACGTGGAACTGATGAAACAAAGGAAGAAAGTTTTCAATAGCATATAATAGCTGTAAATAATGCTGCAGTGTAGTTCTTCTTAAATATCATTCACCTGCAACTAATGAATTCCCTTTATTTTTGGTCATTCACCCTTGAGTAATAATCATTCAGCAGTATAAGAACCACTGATATAGAGCCCCGTAACGATGATAAAAGGACAGAGCTTATCACCATGATCATCATAACAATCACACCTCAGTAGAAACAATGTGGACACTGGGCTACAACACTCACCTTGATAACACCTGTCCGGTTGACAAGAGGTGCCTCCCAGGAATCCTTCACGGTGAAGCCGCAGTCTAATGTCGGTAGTCCGTTAGGCCGCACTATGAAGAAGGTGATGGGTGATGCTGGGATGGTCCAGAGGCTGACCTCAATTGAGCGGATCCTCGAGGCGCGAGGGAAGCGTAGAGCCGTGGGGACCACCAGCGAACGAGCAGGAATGGTTTTATTGACGTCAGATGGCAGCAGTTGTGTGTCTCCGAGAACTGGCGGGCATAAGACATAAACTCAATCTCATAACCAGTAACAACATGGTAAATGATGACAATCAAGTTCAAACTAAGTGATTGCTTTCTTTATGACACATTACTGACATGTTGATTTAAATACAGCATTGTTATGTTTTTCTGGGAGAATTAACATTTTCTAGTAAGCTTTGATAATTGTGAAGGAAATATATTAAAATATAAGAATAATGGCAATTGACTCCCTATTGCATCACATATATTCACACTAATATACAAGTAAACAACTACTACTCACGGTTGGCACACAGAACGGGCCGCTTGCACATGTAAGCCGACGGGTAGTCACACTTAGCCAGGATCCAGGATGAGTTGTCCCGGCGAGAAATCTCCGAGCAGAGTTCTATGCCAAGGTCAAATGTGACGTTTGGATGCCATTGGGAGAAGTTGACAGATGCTCCGTTGCCCCACATTCCAAACTCGTCAGTGCCCTGAATGCCTGTATAGGTAGAAAAAAACTCTTGAAACATTTTTGCTTCTTCAAATCATAAATTTATAAAAAAAATTGCTTACCTAGCTTATTAAAAATCACAATGTTTCCACTTGAAGGTATACTACTATATGTTACTATTAAATACATATTCATGTACATCAATATTTGACACCATGAATATATGTGATCAGTATTGGCTAACATCTGAATACACATATTCCATGAAGCTATGTCCTACACTTTCCCATGCAGCTGTTTAACATACAAATGCACATTCCCATGAAGTGATGTCTTACCAATGAATACATATTCATGTTTGATGTTGAAGAAGGCCACTTCAAGCAGATCTACCACAAAAGCATACTCCTCTTCACTGTGCACATAGAGCAAGTCTGCGCCCTGACTGCGACAAGCTGTCACAGCCTCTTCGTAAGCCACTACCTCCGACGACACCGCATAGCAACTGTTGTTATGCTGAACCATGTCTCCAGGGCAACTGGGAGCTGTCACTGCATCATTAACAATAGAACCAAGTGGGAGTAAAAATTTAAGAAATGATAATGAATCCCTGAAGAAACTTGATGAATGATGAATGAGGTAATGAGATGATGGAAATAGGAAGGCAACTTTCAGGATGTTTGGTCGCATTTAGAAGGTGTAGATGATGAAAACAGTGATTAGAATTTCAATTGAAGATTGCATTTGGAAATAGCACCTGAGTTCTGGGTATAGAAATGTTTAACACATTACATGTGAGATATAATGGGATGAAAAGTTGAGGCTTAACATTAATTTCTATGACCTGATATTGCTACAGTGACGGATTAGATTGATTGTGATGCTTGGATAGCGCCCTTTCAGTGCCATAAACTGGTCACTCACACAGGCTCATTTCCTGTGACATGCATGTAGATTTACCTGGAGGGATGATGTGGTTGGCGATAAGTTCGTCGATGTCTGCGTAGTTCACCACGGTCTCTCCCACCTCCACCTTACTGTATGTGAAGTGCGTCACCTCCTCCGTGGGTCGGCCACACACCACCTTGCTGGGCGGCTTACCAGTAGGTTCATGCTTTGGCGGATTCTCGCGAGGACTACCCTTCATGTCATTGCACAACTGTCTCCCATCGGTGATCACCTTGAGTCCCATACGCTCGCTGAACGAGATAACTAAACTGACCGTGATTCCGACCTTGAAGCTCCTCACCGAGCACACATGCTCATGCATGTCAGACTTCACCACAAAGTGAACAGCTCCGTAGCGGTAAATCACCGCCAGTCCAGTGCCATCAACAACTTCACCCCCACTGGATATAATGATGGTGTTCTCCACAAACTCCTCAATGGCAATCTTGATACTGATAGTGAGTCCATTCGTACACTTGGCTAAATCAGCTAGGCAGTCGTTCTGGGTGGGTGTGAAATCAACGTAGCTGGGGTAGCCGGGGCACTTCACCTTTGGCCCGAGGGGGGCAGGTACTAGAGCACTCTGGTAGTGAAATCCGCCAGTGAATAATGTGGTTCGAGTGACGCGCTCCTTGACTTGGCCCCACCAGTTTCTACAGCTGTCAACACCACCAGTATTTGGAATCGTGCCTGGAAGCAGACAAAGGCAACTTTTGGAAAAGGCATCTGTGTTTTTGGCAAAAAATAATAAAAACACTACACATCATTTTTTTTACTTCTCAACACAAGCATTGAGTTGAATTCATCGAGTTTCAAACCAGAATTTGAAATGTTTTAATTGGATTTTCTGGATAAATAATTTATGACATGTCCAATTATGCATAAATCAGAATTACATTTCCAGAAACATTATATACATTTGTTTTTTCAACCACGAGAATCTTAAATTATACCATTCTAATAATCACCTGATTGTTCACTTATTCAGCTTAAAATCTATTTCTGTGACAAGCTTATTTTGGGGGTCTTACCTGTGGGGGTCCAGGATGAGGGGTCCACATCCACATTACAAGCCTCGGCAGGGTTGCTGGGATTAACAACTTGGTCAAAATAGCACACGTTGTCAATGAAACAAGTGTTGGGCTGAAACAGTCATCATCCATTACTACAACTGGAAAGCAGGCTATGGGATGTGATGACAACATGTTAGGTTGTATGAGGAATCCATATGGGAAGAGAGATTTGAGGTCATCTCCCTATGAAAATTTAATGAAACCCCTGGGTTTAAGTTGGTTTCAATGCTGAGTTTATCAGAAAGGTGATGGATGAGGATCATTGGACAGCTGCCTTTAAATGCCATCTCCCATTCGCCATAAACCCATTGCCAACACCAGGATGTAACCCCCACCAAATGGCACCATGTAAACAAACAAGCACAAGGTACTTTGGGCTCATTTTGAATGTAATACCATATCATATACATCTATTGACTGATTTACATGATAAATTACATAAAGTTTCACAGATTTCAGACACATATGATCAACTTCCCAAGAATCCAATATACCTTGCGAGTGCAGGACATGCCATCATCATCACAAGTGTAACACAGGCTGTCATAGATGATCACAATGACCTCATTGGTGAAGGTCACGCTATTATAGGTTAAAGTCAATCTGTAGCTGTTGTTCTCTGGCAGAGGGCACACCACTTGTGAAACTGTCACCACAGTGGCCAACGTCTCGACAACAGAACCTGAGTCCACAAAACTGCTTCCCTGCAACTGATGGATGGCAATAGGAAAGAAATAAGTATTGTGCTTCTGACTTTCATATATTTGCCAATATCATAACATATACAGAATCACATATCAAAATATAACAAAATGAGAACAGTTGATGAATGGTCATCTAAAGTCACACAATAATTATTTGTATTTCCTATTAGTATTGAGTCACAAATTCTTATCTGGATCACCTTGATAACAAATAACACCTTTCCATAATAAATCATTGATAACGTCATGTGACCTACCCTCATCTCTGTCAGCACACACACTAGCTCGACCGAGTCCACAAACTGGCCGATCACAGTCGCCTGGCGACAGTCATCACCTTTCAACCCAAGGTCACAGAGGATGGGAGGGATTGGGTCAACTACAGGGGGCATAGTTCTGTTACCAGAACAATCAGCACCGAAGAAGCCTTCCTCACAGGTACAGACACCTGTAATCAACAGAATGAAAGTAGGATATATTAACACATTAATTTATAAAAATCAGGAAAAATTTATACAAATATCTTTGTTTTGATATATCATCGCCATCAATTTCATGACAGAAAAAAATGCCATCTTGGCACGAGAATTTCTCAATGAGAGAGATGATGATGTTACCGTCATCACATTCTCCGTTGCCGCTACAGAAGCTGGGGCAGATGATGTCCCGTATATTGTCAGGCATCTGAGGGTCGCCAGCCTCGTCCTCTTGCCAGTGAGACGAGTTGGATGCTATCTTGATGGTACATTGCTGGGAAGTGGAGAACACAGCCTCCCTAACCCACTCAATCTCATCCGTAATCTGGACATCATCAAATACACCATCACCAATATGTTTAGGCTGTAGTGGAAGATACCGATCTGGCAATAAATGTTTTAGAAGCTGAGGAAAGAGGCACTGATCTTGTGATAACATTTATCAGACCTGAAGAGGGAGACACTGCTCATACGATAAGTTTTATGGGTGCAAGGGAGAGGGGAATAATGGGATGCGTCCCAGATATGATACAGCACTTCATTTCATCCGACTATTACCACGACTGCATTATTGACAATTCAGGCAAAGTGGAGGCTTTTTGAGGAAATGAAATGAAACACTAGTGTTTTATGTCTCACTCATACATAGAAAGCATTTTAACAGCGCCTGTTTCCAGGAAATAATCCTGCTCAAAGGTGCTTAAGCAGACAATTAATTGTTATAGTACTGACTAAAAAGGAATGTCTTGAGATTGGATTTAAATGCATCAAGTGTATTCGACAGATGAACGGCGAAAGGAAGTGCGTTCCACAAACTTGTTGCGGCATAACTAAACGCTCTGGCACCTTATGAAGACTTATTTGGAGATTTACAAGAAGAAGGTGACATTGTGACTGGGAGAGATGACTATTACCATTGATCCACTGGGTCAATGCAGTTAGGGTCAATTCCTTATATGTAAGTAAGGAAGAAGAACATTGCAACTATACAAAACATACAAGCATGGACAGGTTATTCAACACACACAACAATTACCTTGATGTCACTGACACAGGAGTTTATTTCCATGTCAAAGTTGATGCCTGGTACAGCAGAACATGCTTGACCTATGTCACTACCACGAACGCCTTGTACACACTGATTCTCCACTACTTCCTCGGTTAACCCCTGAGGTGTGGGCCAGTCAATCACAGTTTCATCCTATAAAACACACAACCACCAAGAAAAGGTAACAATCAAATTATTTTAACTACTTGGCAAAGGTAGAAATAACATAAAAAGTGTACCAAATTGTGGGAAAAAATCATCTTTGTACATTAAAAGTGTAATTTCTTCAGAAGAGTATGACCAAGACTAGGGCCCTATATTCCTTTGCTAGTATCAGTTATATCTCGACAAAGCTGTCATCTAAATATAAACCAAACAGGGCTTCAATCTAAAATAAGATAGATGTGCATACAAATCTGTAGTCAAGGTTGTATGTGGGCCTGTGACTGGGTGGGACAGGGGATCTGCATCCCTTGGGTTCTTGTGCATCACGCAATAGGAGTCGAGTCACATCCCGACCTGGTCACACACATGCACACATAAAGATGACAAAATGAAATGATGGGATGTTCCGTCACTTTCAACAATGAGGTGGTATTGCAACAGTGATGGATGAGGATGACTGTGACGCTTAGAAAGCTTCCCTAAAGTGCCATCACCCACTTGGCTATTACTATCAAGGTCATATAACCCTATATACAGTGCCTCACCCTCTTCATTGCCTACGAGGGAACATTGGAGTGCGTCCATATTGCCTCCACAGTGGAGGTCGAGTCCATTCTGACACTGACAATACACATCATGGACTGTGTTTGAGGTTTCACACAGTCCAAAGTAATAGGACTCTGCTTCTGTCACCCTGTCACACACACACATCAGATGTACAGCACAGACAATGTGCAGAACAAAACACGTGGGTCCATTTGGACATATATCATGAGGAATGAAATTAATTGAGAGAAAGTAAGGCAAATTCAAATATTGGATGTTTTACCTCCAGGTGAGACAGAAGTCGTCCACCTGTTTGGTGTCGATATCAACGTTGTAGATGACGCCATCTTTCTGTAGAAGGTCGTTATTGATATCACCATCCCATGTGCCACAAACACCTGTAATAAAATCACAGGTGTAATTTAATAAAATCACAGGTGTATTGTAATTCAATCACAGGTGTATTGTAATCCAATCACAGTTAAATATAATCCAATCACAGGTGCAATAACAGGTGTAAGGTTATCCAAAACAGGTAACAATAGAGTATCAGGTTTGATACCTTCATATTGATACAGTGAAGGATAGAGAAAATAAGATATCCTTTTCTCCTGATATAGCATCAAGGTACAAATAAGATTGAGGCTAAAGGGCTGATGTGATCAATGGTACAACATTGTTTATACCTTCCGTTGATGCCCAGTCCACTGTAGAGGATGTGATCCACACATTAACAAACTGCTGCATGCCATCCGTAACATAGATGATCATGCCAGTGGGCAGGTATACCTAACAAACCCAGCAAGATACGCTGTCATAGCATGAATGCATAAAATGCAGATCTTAACAAGGACTCCTAAATGAAACAGCCACAGCATAATTAGCCATCCATTCTGAACAGTGACAATTTTCCTCCAGTGAATGCCTCCCACAATCTTTGACAGTGGTTTCCCCAAATTCAATTGACATCTATGAAATATCCCAGGTTTTTTTTATGGGATATATGTTTTAAGTTCTAAGGAGCTTTGTACATTTATTTAACACATTGGTGATATATTGTAACCTGACACCCAGCAAGACTGCAACCTGTTTTTGTGTTCAACACTCACTCTGTAACTCTTGCCTCCCCTAGACTTAAACAGCTTGGTGCCAGGGGTCAGCTCTCCATTGAGGTATGTGGTGACCTTGATGACAGGTCGTGGCGTCTCGTCCACAACATAGCTGGGATCACATCTGTCGATTACGATGATGTCATCATCTGACCTCACAATGACCCCACAGTTACAACCTGCCTCCCTGCCAGCATTTGTTGTACAGTGTTTCTGGAGCAGTCGCACCTGGACAAAGTCACATGGGAAGGTCAACAAAAATATTGAATAAAGGTCAGATTCACTTTGAAGGTCAAGGTTTTAACAAATATAGGGTCCAGGTCAGGGTCAACTAAATGTCACTGTCAAATACACAGAATTTCATGATCAACAGCAGATGGAGCAAAGCATGACAGCTAATATGAATAACTTTTTGTGCCATTTGAATGGATGTTAGTCTTTTTGAAAAATTCATCAAAAATTTTACACTGAAATCCTCCAGTGAATAATTCTAGCAATGTTATTTTCCAGAGATTACACAAATAAAATTAAAGGTGAAGGATGAATCACTTAGCTAAATCAGAAGAAAACAGTACCTCGTATGGGAGACTTGTGTGTCTATAAGCAATAAACTCTCCCTCCAGGAAGTTATTCAGTTCCCTGAAAATACCACAGTTATGGTCAGGCATAGATGTCTCAATCTTCAACCACATGTATGCCATGAAGTGTTGAATGAGACCTATCACCTACCGTCCATCAAACGTGAGATAATGGGGATCGTTCCTACTGATACAGGTAGCAGGTTCCTTATCACTGTCTACAATGCTCACCTGTAATCAACACAGAAAGGTGTACCAACTCATTGTTACATGCAGAAAACACCTCATGTTGTAGGTTATCTGATTGTTATGAAGATGGATGGGGAATATGTACCACTGTCTCTTTGATCTTAGTTTCGTAGGTGATCACAGACTCCACATAATGCCTTTCGTAGATCACAAGAGTACGCTCTGTGACGGATTCCTTTTCGATCACGTTATCGATGCGAGCTTTCACAGGGATGAGAATCTGTTCCTCAGCAAGTTCATCTGTGAGGAGGGTGCCACAGAAGGCATCCTCTACAACACCCTCATAGCCAATCACAGCCTGCGACACAATTTACAACAGTAATCATTCACAGCCTACAACACAAACACAAAAATAAGCTATACCTCCTTCAGGGGAGAAACATGCCACACAACTAGACAACTTTCAGTAAATTAACCTTTGAGATTAAATCATTCATTTAACCTCAAACCTCTGATTGTGTTGGTGCTGGTTAAAATTTAACAACTTCAGTGCCACCATTTGGAAACATTTACATTCTAATATATTGGGGCTCACAACTATAAAGGACTCCATATCCCAACAACTACCAACAATCAGAGGTGTGGTAGTATACACAGTGATAAATGATAAAACAAATGAAATGATGATGTTTGCATATCCTGACAGTGATGGACGAGTGCCTCTTTAGTTCCATGACCCACTTGGCACAAACCCATTGCAAACATTCAATTGCTGACCTGGGACTGGTCACTGGGACGGAAGTTCAGGACATTACCAATTAGCCATTGAAACTTGGACAAATAAGACAAGCTACAAATAAATCACACTTTGAAGCACCTGTGAGAATCGCATTTTCCCTGATCTGTCTTGACATTTAAGTTCATGACTGTGTTCCAGGAACTGAACCTCAATGACTACTGTACAGACTCCCAGCTGACCGTCGGTGAAGCAGTAGGATGACGGAGGTAGACGCGAGATGATCTCGAGGTAGAAGGCAGCCCCTCCCTCCACAATCATCAATTCATCAGGGATGTACCTGGAAACAATGGATGACCAGGTTGTGAGTGCAACAGGGATGCAGGAAATCTGCTGAGTTGGTATTTGTAGCAATAAGTGACAAGGTAAAAAAAACTATATAAATATGGAACTTCTGCTATAGAATTTTCCTATGTTAATATGGAGTATGCATCTTTTTAATTCACAAATACCAATATTGCATATTCAAGAGAACATTAATGGCTAAACCAATGATTTTGTTGATACAGAGAAATATCACAGTCACTATCATCGGACACACATGTTAAATTTGGCAAAAATCTTGCCTTGAAAGGGTTCAGTAAGAATGGAAAGCTGACCTCTATGTTTGGCTGGAGAGCTGGTGATGGCAGCGGACAGAGGTTGTCATCCAAGCAGTCACCGGATGAACACACAGACACGCTACACTGGAGCTGAAAGGCAATTTAACGGACAGCTAGAAATATTGTGTCAGTTATCAGATGATATGAATCTTCACAATTTCTAGGCTGCATGATTCCTTTAAAAAATCATTTTTGAATAGCATGATCTCTATCCATACATATCAAAAGAGCCGTGTTTATGTCACAGTTTTTGTCAAATCAGCCTAAAACAGTCCATCTCAAACAAGCCGAACCCGCCATCAGAAAAAACTGAAAAGATCAACAATTTTAAAACCCACCTGATCAGCTGTGGTAAAACCAAATGCGGGGTCGAGTATAAAGAAGGTACTATATTCGTCAGAGATGCTGAACCCATTCCTAATATTGGTAGTTCCTAGCACCTCAGTGACTCCGGCTGTGAACATGGCCTGGTAAGTGAGGGAGTCTTCTGCTCGTGTACGGAAGGAACATTCCAACACGGACATGCCTAGAACCTCCTCAGCTACTGTCAGTGTGGGCTTGCTACCAATCGACATGTAGGCTGAACGGAAAAGCAAGGGCTCAATTTAAATGTACCACCTATAGTCATCCAAAGCTTTATCATATCAATAAGTGCATCCTAAAAACTCACGCAATCGACACAGCATGAATTCATCAATTTCATTCTGTTCCACTGCTCTGTCAAGGAAGTAGAGACATTTAACGCTGCCAGAGAAACCCTGTCCACCGTTAATCTGTATATTGCCTCGGGTGGCTATGGCGTTTGATCCGACGGTCTGATCGACTGACAGGGTGCCGTTCAGATAGATACTGCACGTCCCGCTGGTGAAGTCATACGTCACCGTGATGTGAATCCACTGCTTTGTGGTGACACTTCCAGCATTCGTCTCCACGGTGATGTAATCAGCATCGGAAGCTGCGTCACGGGGAGCAAAGTCCACCTGGATGCGATTCCTCACCAGATTGATCCCGAAGCCGACTCCATTGGGGTTGTATCTCATGAGGATGCTGCTGTCTGGTACATCGTCAACGTAGACGTGGAACGCTGCCGTGATGCTGTACACCATGTCCAAGAGACCAGCACGGTTCTCAATGTGAACGGAACTACTGCGCTGCTTGCTGAAATACATGCTGTCAAACTCTTGATCCGGGGTCAGGGAGCGGAACATGATTCCAGCGGCAATGCCCGCAATGGGATGAGGGCCTGTGATGCTGCTGATGAGGCTGTTGGCATGGTGACACTGGTCGAGTGGGAAGAACAGATGGCCTCCCAGAGCTGCTTGGCACAGAGAATAGTGTTCAAGACAACAAATTATTAACCTTTTGTACTGAATGAGTTACAAACCAAAACAACCTCAAGCAGTATTTTCAACTGCAAACGTCTCTTAATACAACAATTAAAACTAGGCATCGTCTCATAAGCACATACAGTTTTTTTAAAGGTTGCTGATGAAAGAGAACTCACGAGTGCGTGACGACCAAGCAGAGGTGGTGATGTTAGGAAGGCAGAGTTCCTGACCATTGGTAGGGTTGACATCGTTGCGTGCATAACACACGTCACCAATGACACAGGCTGTGGTCTGAATCATGGCACATAATAAGTCACAGCCAGCTCAATGGGTTGTAAAGCTAGCCAACCACGACACATACATTATAAGTCGCAGACAGCTCAATGTATTACAGAACTAGCCAACCATCACACATATATAATGTCACAGCCAGCTCAATGTATTACAGACCTAACCAACCACAACACATATATAAGTCTCAGCCAGCTCAATGTATTACAGAGCTAGCCAACCATCACACATATATATTAAGTCACAGCCAGCTCAATGTATTACAGAGCTAGCCAACCACAACACATATATAAGTCTCAGCCAGCTCAATGTATTACAGAGCTAGCTAACCACAACACATATAGGCCAGTAAACTATCTAACATATATAATAAGTCACAGTCAGCTCAATGTATTATAAAGCTACTTGCCAATCTAAACATGAAGATACCATTAACCATTAACTAGACAAACTTAACCACTAGCAATCCAATTATAGTCAATTACAATTTAAAAAATCAATTTCATGGAATACACGATGAACAAACTACCATGGTAAGTGTTCATTTAGAGTGGTTACTTACAAGCTGGGAACAGTTGCCGACGTCATCACAGAGGTAACAGCGAGGGTCGTAATTCAGAAGGAGAACTTCAGCAGAGAAAGAGACCAAGTCATTTGTTATCTGAATGGAGAAGCTGCCAGCGGGATCTGGTAGATTGCACACCACCTGCGTGGAGCTGATGTAGGTGGCAGCACTTGTGGTAGTTGTCGGAGTTTTTGTCCAGCTGACCGCAGATATCTGTAACTCATTAGACAAAACTCAATGATACAATAGATGAAAAACATTCAAGGTTTCACTTCAGAATCAGTAAAGCAACAAGGATTAGTTACACAGTCATGATGCAAACAAAAGATTCCAGATCAAGTCTTGAAACACGGACCAACTACAAAATTTAGTAAAACTTTTTAAGACAATTTTCACTAGCAACTTTAATATTTCAACACATTTGGACAACAAGATGCTGTCATTCCCACTCACCTGTACGGACGTGAATTGACACATTGCAGCCCCGGGTACGAACCCTTGTCCATTGATGGTGACAGTGGTGCACTGACCCAGACATGTCTGGTGACCACCGCCATTGATGACGATGGGGAGTATGGCAGGGTCCAGCGAGCAGTCTCCACCAGTGAACGGGGTGTTGCAAGCACAGATACCTGCAACCAATCCATCATGCAACACAATATTAGGTTAAGGAATGTCAAGACAAAATATTTAGAAAGCATTTTATAAATTAACTGGTTTTGAGAAAGATTCCCTAATTACGTAGTGAGGTTTATATATTCTATCAAGATAATAAACACAAAGAATGGAATATGATTTGATTGCTAAGGAAGTAAACTTGGCTCATACCTGCATTACAAATGCCATTTCCATTGCAATCCCTGGGACATAAAAGGTTGGTGATGTCCACTGGAGGTTGAGGAATTCCATTGCCGTTTGGTGTCCATATTGATGTATTGGTATTGATTCCAATGATACACTGTGTCTTCATGGCCTCAAAAGCTCCATCTGCCCAGCTCACATCACCAGATATCTACAAACACATCAGTATATCACCAGACGGCCACAAACATATCACCAGATAGCCACAAACACATCATCAATTTCTACAAGCACAGGTGTCCATTGACCCCTCCACACCAGGGTTTTAAGGCTACAGCAGTGTTTGCTATACACAGCATGAGAGATAACCGACCTTGATATCCTCCATGCATCCTCTGATGAGGGCCTCGGCCTGAACCGTCACAACACCACCACATGCCACACCGGCTGCTGACAGCCGGACTCTCGCCTCACAGATGTCTCTAGCTATCTGCTCTGTAATGTTGCCCCTTGGCCAGTCAATTTCCTGAAATGGATTATTTCAACCATCAGCCTTAAATTGCCTTTTAGAAGATGAGTTAACACTTATCTGACAGTTATGTAAAGCTCAATTGCTAATTGAAACTATTCATAAGTGCAATTTTTAATTCCATTTTTGCAATGTTTACAACTTAGATATTACTTTGACCTTCAAAATTATGTGAACCTTACATATATACACATATACAGTATACATATATATTGTTGTTCATCAATAAACCTAAATTTACATATTTTTCCAAATCGTTTCCTCAACACATGTTCAATAAACACTTAATGTGGCTAATGAAATATTTGATTTTATTTATAAAAATGCCTAATGCATGCCTAACACCCATCATATAGCAAACTCCACAAGTTGTGAAGCCAACATTCAATCACGGAGTAACTCAGACTCACTTTCATACAAGCATTAGGATGAATTCAAGTATTGATTCACTTACTGGTGGGTTGAAGTTGAGGTCACAGATGAACTTGTCACCATCGGTAATGGAGAAGGGGTCATTACAGCCCACAGGTTGTACAGCCTGAGTCACAAGCAGCTGAGTGACATCCACTCCTGACGCACGCGCACAAACATTTATGAGGCCCATGCTTGTGAACAGTAATGTTGTCACGTGCGGTTTATTTAGGAGGAAGATCGATTGTCATAAGCACTATAATAATAATAACACTCATAATAATATCAATGTTTTACTGTGCACTATTCATATAAAAAATGCTATTTGTGCTCAATAAAACTCGACGAGTCATCATCATTCAAAAAAGCAGCAATGAAACAAAGTTTCTGACGTCACACATACAATTTTTAATAACAAATAGCCATAATTCAGTTCACAGAAGAAAGATCTCTCCCAATAGCTACAGACCTTCAGCAGCCATGCCAGTTGTAGCGCAGGATAAGATGTTGGTAGCAGATCTCACTCTGCAGGTATCAGTGGGCTGGCTAGTACAGCTACAGGCATGTACACCTCCCACTGTATCCACGGTAACACTAGCACCACAGTAACCTCGGTACAACGACAGGTCTTCACGGATGATCCTGCAATAAGCATAAAAAACATCAAATGTCAGTTAAGCAGGTTTTAAAGAAAAAGAAGAGTTTTATATACCTTTCAACAAGGTGGTGTCACAACTGTGATGCTATGAGAGGCAACACCCATATGGCTTATTCAAAGGGTCTTGTGAGAGTAAGGTATGATATTAAAGTTTGATGTCACAATTTATATATTATTGATTTGAATTAATGAAGAATGAATGAAGATGACAAATGACTGTTGATATTTCATGCCTTCATCCACAGGCACTTGAGTTCAAAATCCCACTTCCTCCATGGCTTAAAAATAGACTTTACATATAAGTCAGTAAGGATGTGCATTTTAAGACTCAAGCCCCTGTCTTTGATCATATGACCACATAGTATGACAGCTTTCAGACATCCATACAAAACCCTGTTCACTGGGAGATACAGAGACAGACAAATATGAATTGAGCATCCCCACCTCCAGCTGGTGATGAAGAAGTCAGGTCTGTTAGTCTTGGTGAAGTCCAGCGAACCGTCCAGCTTCCACAGCTCGTTGACAAACTCGCCATCATATGTGCCACACAGACCTGCACACAACACCAGGTGCATTTGTCAGCAAACTGAAATAAAAATTTTAACAAGCTCTGCCAATCTGGGTCCAAAAACCCTATGAATATTGTTTCTCTTAATCAATGTTTAGCCGTAAAGGTGTTTTGAATGACAACTTTCTCAAAATTTGCAACTGTGGATGCCGCCATGACTGCTTTTATGCCGTGACAGCTTCTATTGATAGGTATCACTGCCATGGCAGTGATCATTTGCAAACACCTCAAATATAAACAATATTTGTGTCAAAACAATCATATGAAATGAAGTTGACAAGATAATTCTCAAAGCAGTCATAGATAAGACTTGGTTTGTTTACCAAGGGTGTTGCCGAAGTCAAAGGCCGATGTTGTGATGTGGATGTCGAGGTAGTTCCTGTATGCTATCTCCATGGTGATGAAGTGCCGGTGGGAAGTACAATCTACAGTCATCACAAATAAGATATATATTAAAACAAATATCACTACACTATATACAAAACATCACTACACATCCAAAAACATCCACAATGATCGAAAACATCAATAACATACATACACATCAACAGATATCCAATACTTATCTACAATATCCATAAACATATCACCTGATATTCAAAAACACTTCATTAGGTATATATAAAAGACGAATTTATAGATTCAATGAATAATGACACGTTTCATCACATGTCGGGTGCCCTCTCTTATCTCCTTCCTATAAATATCTATTACATAACGTAGTTCCAGGGCGGGAACACACGTGACCCGCCTGTACCAATAACAGATGATAAGCCGTAGCATCTTCCCGCTTGCTGAAGCCCTCTTTCACGTTGCCTCCATCGCGGTCACATTTAAAGTTTCCCACCACCTCCCTCACCACCACCTTCTTTTCAAACTATTCTGTCGGCTGGAGCAGTTACAGGCTCTAGTTGGCCGGTTATGGCCCCCACCTTGCTGCCAACCTCACTTGGCAAAGATTCCACACATTGTACTTAGTTTAAGGAATCTTTAAATATGTCTTTATGTGATTTGTATGTCGTTTCTGTTATGTATAGGTAATGTATTCATGTTTCATACAAATAATTTGGTAAAGATTAAGCCTAAGTCATCCCTTGCCTTATAAGGGAATGACCATATATGGCAAGAAAAATTCACAACTCTCTTTACAAGGTATTATTTGGTTCATGTCACTCTGTCAAATTAGGAAGTGTCTGTATGGTTAAATTGTAACAATACCTTGTTGTGTATGGCAAAATAAACATCATTCCCTGATCACTAAGGGAATGACCATATATGGCAGCATGTCGTTATTTATGTGTATCGAGGTTTAGCGCAACTAGCTGCAGTTGCCTCCTTAAGGGGTTTGTATCGCATAAGTATGCAGCAAGACCAGAACATAAAGAAGTATAATATGAGTGGTGCAAAATCACTGAAGTGTTAAATATAATTGTCGTCCACTGCATTCAGGTGATCTGATTGCTCAATAATTAACCCAATCACAATTACCTTGTACCCTCTGCCATTGTTGTAGCTGAAAATATATGTGTTGGGGGTGAGGTCGCCATTGAGGAAGAGTACTGTTGAAATGACTCCTTGAGGTTCCCCTCCACCACAGGCATCAACCTTTATGACATCATCTCCAGACCTCACCGCCACAGCGCAGTGGCACGCGGCGTGGTCGTTGCATCTCCTCTGGAACGTATGTACCTACAAAACACAAGGACATGTTCACATATACATTTTTGCTGTCAAAACTGATACTAAGATATCCTTTAATTATTCTACACGATTCATGCTGCAAGAATGATTTACCTCAAGAGGCAAGTGTCTGTGTTTGTAGAAAAGGAATTCCCCCTCCAGGTAGTTGTTGTAATACCTGGCAGCAAGTGAAATGTGATGGTTTATAACAACAGAAAATTGCACATACATAGTGTGTCAACATTTATTCACATTAAATGTTCTAAATATAACAAATTATCAAACAAAATCAAGTTAAATTAATCAGGCAGTTTGAACAAGTTTTGAACGCAGCCGCGACAGATACAAATGTATTTAAACCGGTATAACAAAACAGGTTCATTGATAAATACCTTCCATCAAATGTGTTGACATGGGGGTCACTGACAGCTGAACAGGTTGTTCCATAATCAGAATTCTCCACTTCTACCTGTTATCATCAAGCAAATTAATTTGCAGATATATTAAGTTGGCATCCTGTTTACTTAAAACTTGGACTGATGGACATTATTGGGGTCAAGTTTTGATCACAAAGATGGTGATTAAGCACTCATAACTATCCCTGTATACAAGCAATGTTTTCATAACCTAAGATGTGATCTCACTGACCTCTATATCTGTGACCTGGTTGATGTAGTAGGACGTCGACACAGACTCGGCCCCACCAGGCAGTACATGGGACGTCACTGACACAGTCCTGGCCACCGTCATGTCAATCAGTCCGTCAATTGTCGCTACGATGGGGATCCTCAATGCATGCCACCAGTTGGCCTCGGTGATCCTCAGCCCACATGGCATCAGTAGGCTGCCGTCGTATGCGGGGTCGTATCCCAGCATCACCTGGGGTATCTTTGTCGTGGGGTCATCAAAACAGGCGAAGTCTTCAGATACAGTCTCCACTTCACCGAGCACGGCGATTTCACATGAGGAGTTGCCAGCCGCGTTGAGGGAGGAGTTACAGAAGAAGCGGGGCGGGAGGGAGGCAGAGATACCAATGTACTCAGCCTTACCTCCTTCCACGACGACCGCCCCCATAGTCCTCCTACCCCCCACCTGGCTTTCAATGCTCACCTGCAGACAATGGAAACACATCAGGGCAAGGATAAGCGGGTAGGTGGAAGGAGAAAGTGGTCTGTTGCCCCATCAGTATTGTAAGCATCAGGGAAAGATACAACTATGATGAAGATAATGATGGTTGTTAAGATAATGGTGCTGTTGATAATCAATGTAGGTACAACAATGCTTAAAACAATGAGAATGGTAATACTGACATCAGATAAGTGTATAGTTAAGTTTATTCAGATGAAAAAATATTGTGATTAAGTTTTGTTCACCTTGACCTCGGCCCTGACACTATTACTTTCAGCAGGGCATCTCACACTGTCACAGCTACCGTTGAAACATGTGTTGATGCGACAACTCAGCTGCAAAACATATAGCACGGCTATGAACAAGACTGCCTGGGCTGAAGATGCTGAGCTTCTTTGTGACCATCAATCAACTTAATACATGCAGCTTACGATATTAGGCAGTTATCAGAAACACAATAATTGTACTGTTCAAAACACAGTAGATCAAACATTTCCACACCTTTTCAATGATTTCTGTCACATTGTCCAGGTCAGCCTGGTTCAGATAGCTGAGGATGGTGTGATTGGCAGCGTCATCCGAAATAAACGACTCCACGGCAACAACATCGCCATTGACAACCCATTCAACATCATACAGAGCATTGGATGTGTTGATAGCAGGCACAGCACACTGTATGTAGAAGGTGTCAAGGACTAACTCGGATCTATTGTTGGATGGGTTGACCCTCAACTTGGTGACAGGTATCACTTCTAACTCAG
The DNA here is from genome assembly GCA_034190875.2 of Urechis unicinctus. Classification (NCBI taxonomy): domain Eukaryota; kingdom Metazoa; phylum Annelida; class Polychaeta; order Xenopneusta; family Urechidae; genus Urechis; species Urechis unicinctus. Next base: position 51,032,390 of record CM067351.1, on the reverse strand, counting down.
GTAAGGCAGGCAACAAGGGGTAAGCTGCATAGGTAAAAATCAACCAACATCTAATTAGTCATATGATACCTGAAAAGTTAATGGCAAGGGTGAGAAAATAAGGTAGGGCATTGATTGACAGATTCCTCACACAAATATATATCATGAAATTAAATAGTTGGTTAAGATTCGAATAAAGAATCAACAAGCCGTGTAGTGTGGTGTTGTGCAACCAGAAACCCTTGGATTTGTCATTAATTGGCAGCTTTCTTGATGTATATATATATATATATATATATTTATGAATGGTGCATATGTTATGGAAGAGATGTGAAGCATGATAACAGATCCAACGATATATAAGTTGTACCTCTCCTAATGAGTCTCACTTAGGTGACCACCCAGCTAGAACAACCACTTTTACCTTGTCCCATTTGAAGAATGTCCTATGCTTAACATGCTAAATGGACTGCACTTAGATGACCACCAAGCTATTACAGACACTATGCCTCAGTCACGCACCTGAGTGAGGTTCCACGGCATGCAACAAACTGGATTGTGTCATCTTGTGCACTTAATGTGAACCATTAATTTGACCAATGCCACCAAATAGATTGTGCTTTCCACTACCCCCAAAGCCTTATGCTAAAAGTCCTCCATGTGCTATACCTAAACCTTTATTATCCGGGCTACCAAATCACCACTTCCATAGCAACTGTCACCAAGTACTTATCTCCCGCTAGCAATAAACAATTACATGTTATTTACAAAATTATACAATCACAAACGTAATGATTAATTATGGCATGTCATAATGTATTTTATGTGAAGGCTTGCGCCTTATCGTGGTTGTTCTTAGCGGTTTTCCATATCTCGCGCGCCAAGTTGGTAAGTCGCTTCACTCCCGCTAGGGGCGTTAGCGACCATCCAATCACAGGCGTTGCACCAGGCACGCGGCCTGTTCTCTTCGCGCATCGCCTTTGGAAAACTTTGCAGCAAAAAGTTCTCATAACAGTTTTCAAAGTTTTCATTGTTGTTTCTACCTGATTTTTCTTCGTTCATCACCGACTCATTTCTGCTTCTTGGCCACTTCATCCAGTAACGAACAGCACTTATCGAGGTAATATAAACATTACTTATTTGGCTGCGAAATAGTCTGTTTACTAGTTATCATGGCTGTTGCCATCATCGGCCATTCGTATGTTCGCCGTTTGAGTGATTATGTGGCGAACAATGGAGTGCAAACGCACAATCTTCGTTTCAATGACGAAGAAGTTTTGTTTCATGGGCTTGGTGGTGCTAAACTTCGTGGCCCAAAATCAATAATACCCCATTTACATGGCTGGTTAGGGTCCCGGGTTTGGAAGGTTGTGTTCCTTCAGTTAGGAAGTAATGACCTGTGCAATCAGTCATATCCACCCGAGGAGGTAGCGGGAGATTTGTTGGCCATTGCCAAGTTCATCATCAATTGCTATCATGTCTCAACAGTTGTTATTGGCCAGGTCCACTATAGAATTACCTGTGTCAAGGGTTTTAATGACCGAGTTCTTGAAGCAAACAAGCACCTCCGTTTCAAAATCAATGACTACCCAGGAAACTCGATTCAGTTTGCTTCTCTGCGGGGTTTGGCCCACCCTTACAAGTCTCAATTCTCGAGCGATGGCGTCCACTTCAATAACTTTGGTAACAAGAAACTGTTCAATGGTATAAGAGGTGCAATTCTCCGTGCAATCAAACCAAGGGAATTGTAGTCACTGCAAGTTATGCCCCCCCCCCCTTTTCATTCCCCATGGTAATTTTGCACCCGTTTATAATTTCGATGCAGTCTTAATAAAAAAAAATAAATAATAATTGTTTGTTTGTTTGCACTGCTAATGTTTTTCGCCAGTGCTGTCATGTGTTACAGTTTGATAGCCTTGCCATTGGGCACCGCAATTCCTGGCACATGTTCAGATGGGCTAAGCAGACAGTTCAGTTGGTAGTCTGAGAGAAATATGTGCAGTTGTGTCATAACACATTGCAAGATCATTTCCCTCATTAAAAAATTTATTATGGTCAATGATGTTTGTCTCGGTCATTTGCCATTACAAGCCCCTCTTTGGCTTGATTGCAAAGTTTGGGTTGGCATTTGCCTTTGTATTCGTAAATATCTGACCTAGTTTTTTGTGTGCTTATGCTGTTTTCTTTAGCTGGCATAGCACCATTTATACTGTCTTGCTTTGTTGTTGTATTGTTTGGTTTAGACCATTAGTGGTCTACAGTACAGTGCATTTAGGAGACCAGTGCGGTCTTGTGTTTCAGTTGTATAGCCTTGCTACTAATGTTAATCAGTTTGTGGCATATGCGCAGATGGGCAAAGTTGTCAGTAGCTTGGTTGCCATTTATCGTTATGGGGTTGTGGCATACTGAGTCACAGTACACTCAGATTCTTTTGTACTGTTCAGTTTCATTCAAAACTTCGTCTTGTTTGGTTTGGGCATGTATGTTCGCAGAATGCCACCAACACGGAGGAACAGGCGGGGACGTTCTGCAAGCGCAGTAGACCCACCTGATGGCCCATCTACTTCTTCTGGCACGGAGCTGATGTCGCAGCAGCCGCCCCCCCTTCCCAGCTTTTCCCCGGATGCCTCGGTCACCTGCAGCAGAGTTCCAGCTGGACCAGGAAACCCTCATCGATGGCATCTATACTAGGATGCGCCGCGATGGCCTTCTCCCATCATTCCCTACGCCTGTGGTTTCGCAACCACAACCAGATCCTACGCCGCCAATTAATCAGCAAGAACCAGAAGTGGTTAACCAGGCATTGGCGTCAATATTAGGTTCAGGTGAGTTGCAGGACACTGAGCCTCAGGCCCCAACCAAAAACCCTGTTAGACTCGCCGCTCCATTGGGTGCGCACATCCCATTGCTGACTAAGCAACTAATATGGGAAGGGCGTTTTGTTCACCTGCAGGAGCTTGTCAATCCCATCCCCAAAAAAAAAACCCCAAGATGGTAAAGACAAACCCAAGCAATTGCTCTCAATTGGGGAATGGGCCGAAGCATTTGAGATTTTTACATCTATTGCATGTGAACAAGACCCTCAACTGGCTGGGGGCCTGCTGAAATATATGGCCACAGTCAAAAAAATGGCTAGAACTTACGGGGCAGAGGCGTGGCGCCACTATGATGATAATTTTCGGTGGGCAAAGCAATTTGACACTAGCCTAACATGGGGTCATGTTGACCTCATGCTGTATACAGAGGCTTCACACCTCGCATTACAATATGCCCCAGCCAGGCCACTCCTCTCAAAACCTTTTAGTGCAGGGCGTGTGGGACAACACCAGCAGCCCTTTCGTCCAGGCACTTGCTGGGCCTACCAGCGATTTGGTCAATGCACCAACAAGCAGTGCCGCTTTCAAAACACCCATTGCTGTTACAAGTGTCAAGGGCCCCACAAAACATCAGCCTGTCAGGGTAACGGTCAAGCCCGAATTGCCTCACAGTCTGCAAAAAGAGGTGGTCACTCCAGTAAAAATTAAACAATTGGAGCAGTTCCTGTCCGGGTATCATGCATCCACTTTAAACTACATTTTACAGGGTTTTCGATTTGGTTTCAGCATTCAATACCAAGGCCCATTGCAAAATCAATTGTCAAAAAATCACAAAAGTGTTCAGCAATTTCCACAAGTGGTGCAAAATATGATACAAAAGGAGCTTCAGCTCGGCAGGATTTCGGGGCCCTATGATTCTCCTCCTTTCCCAAACTTTGTGGTTTCCCCTTTAGGCGTGGTACCAAAAAAAGAAGTTAACAAATTTAGGCTTATTCATGACCTTTCGGAACCTCCATTTTCTTCAGTGAATTATTTCATCGACCCCAAAGACAGTTCAGTCAAATATGAAACTCTTGATGATGTCATTCAATTAGTTCAATCGTTTGGTTCAGGCTGCACATTGGCAAAATGCGACATCGAAGAAGCTTTCCGCATTATACCAGTAAGGCCTGCAGAAAGGCACCTGCTGGGTTTCCAATTTAAGGAAAAAATCTATTTTGACAAATGCTTGCCAATGGGATGCCGCATGTCTTGTAGCATTTTTGAAGCCTTCAGCTCTGCCTTACAATGGGCAGCCTATAACAAACTCAATGTCGCTGGTCTGAGCCACATACTAGATGACTTCATCTTTGTCGGCCCTCAAAATTCCAATAAAACAGCAAAAGACCTCAATAGTTTCCTTGCCATGTGCAAAAATTGTGGTATTCCCATCAAACAGGAAAAAAAAAACTGTCCCTCCCTGCACAAAATTAATTGCTCATGGCATTGAGCTCGATTCGTTAGCAATGCAGGCTAGATTACCTATGGACAAGGTGCAAAAGTGTGTCGCCCTCCTTACTCAATTCAGAACAAGGAAAAAGGTCACACTAAAGGAATTACAATCCTTGGTAGGGGTTCTTAACTTCGCTTGTCGAGTGATTCAACCAGGTCGGGCCTTCCTTCGTAGGATAATTGACCTGACAGTAAAGGCAAGCAAACCTCATCACAAAATAAGGCTCAATTCCCAGTCAAGAGCAGACATGCAAGCGTGGTTAGATTTCCTTTCTGTTTATAATGGGATCTCCTTGTTCCTTGAAGAATCCTGGACTCGTTCAGAGGACCTCAAACTCTTCTCTGATGCATCTGGTTCGCTGGGTTTTGCCGCAGTATGCGGAACACATTGGTTTGCTGGAAAATGGCCAACCTCCTGGGACAAATATCACATAACTCTTAAGGAACTGTTCCCAATAGTAGTCAGTATTGAAATTTGGGGAGATTGTCTCTCACGTAAAAAGATTCTTTTTAAAACCGACAATACTGCGGTCGTTGCTATAATAAACAAACAAACTTCCAAAGACCCAGTCATAATGATTTTGGTGCGTCGTCTGGTGGTTGTTGCCCTCAAATTCAACATAATGTTCAAAGCTCAGCATGTTCCTGGTTTTCAAAACGTTGTGCCTGACAAATTGTCCCGTTTCAATTTCCAGGAAGCCAAAAGAATTGCTCCTTGGCTGGATCCACATCCCACTCTAATTCCCAGGCACCTGGTCTCCCTTCACTGAGGCAACAAGCCGCTAGGCTCCTTTCGGAATCCTTGGCTCCTTCCTCAAGGCTAGTTAAATATGCTAGTTTCGTAGATTCAGTCCACTCATCTCGCTCTTTCTTTCCAGTGTCAATTGATTTTCTGATCACTTTTATCACTTACTTACATTCTCAAGGATTTGCTTCCTCTTCCATACTTACGTATTCTACTGCTGTTTGCTTCTTCAACAAGATGCTGGGGTTCAAAGATCATTCATCTTCATTCATTGTCAAAAAATTATTGAGCGGTGTACAACGGGCAGGTATTGCAAAACCACAACGTAGCCCTATACACCTATCTCTCCTTCATACCCTAGTTGACTCCATAGCAAAGTCTGGACTTTCCAACTTTAATATCTTGCTATTCCAAAGTATGTTCCTTCTGGCTTTTCATGCTTTTCTCAGAATTGGGGAAATCACCATTCGAAATCAGCACATCACTTCGCAATGCGTGCAACTTCATGACTGCAGTTTTACTTTCTCCTCTGTTCCGCCAGGCAATACACCTACAGGTGTAGAAATAACACTGCGCTATTTTAAAGGAAATACCTCACGACAGCCCTTTGTTATTCGCATCAACTCCTCAACAGTGTCTCGTTATTGTGTGGTGTCAAAACTACAGCAATATACATCCCTTCGCGGAACAACTCCGGGACCGCTTTTTTGCTTCCCTTGTGGCATTCCAGTTTCACGTAGTGCGTTTAGCAATCAGCTTAAAGCTACTCTTCGTCAGGCAAACATCAGGGACGCGCATATTAAACCACATTCCTTCCGCTTGGGAGCCGCTACCTCAGCTTGTGCACAAGGCGTCTCTGACCAGGACATTCAAAAACTAGGTCGGTGGAAGTCCGATGCATACAAGCGATACATCCGCGTTCCACATTTTCAGGCGGTCACTAGCGATCCCCCATCCTCAATCTAAATCACTTTTAAGTGGTATGTTCATTTCATCTTAATAGAGGTATTATTAGCAACACGGTCCAGGCATCAGTTGTAGCCTGGTGGCTAGCTGACCACTGGATTGTAGAGCTATCAAGTTTGCCAATAAAACACCATAAAATAGCCACAGTTGTAGCCTGGTGGCTAGCTGGGGCTTATTTCTCTTACATTTGTTTTAAGGGCCTATCAAACCAATTCAATATTAGCAATATAGTCCGGGGATCAGTTGTAGCCTGGTGGCTAGCTGACCACTGGATTGTAGAGCTATCAAGTTTGCCAATAAAACACCATAAAATAGCCACAGTTGTAGCCTGGTGGCTAGCTGGACTTAATACTCTTACATTTGTTTTTAATGGCCTATCAAACCAATTCAATATTAGCAATATAGTCCGGGGATCAGTTGTAGCCTGGTGGCTAGCTGACCACTGGATTGTAGAGCTATCAAGTTTGCCAATAAAACACCATAAAATAGCCACAGTTGTAGCCTGGTGGCTAGCTGGGGCTTAATACTCTAACATTTTGTAACTGCCATAACAGAATTCAGTAATAATAAAGGCATGATCCACGTCTCAGTTGTAGCCTGGTGGCTAGCTGAGGAATCATTTCCTTAACATAGTGTTTTAGAGATGGTCTGTTTCGGCAGTTGTAGCCTGGTGGCTAACTGTTGACTGACTAAAGAGGCTCAGTGATATATTCCTCCTGCAACTCCACACTACTACCTCAGTTAGCGTCAGTTTTTGTAATCAGTTCACCATTCACATCTGTGTGTCATGCTCTCTGATATTGTCTTGTAAAATCCAGATATGGATTGTTACATTATCGTCATTGCTATTAGTCTATTGTTGTGGATACTTTGGGTGGGGGAAGGCGAGCCTGGCTTGCCTTGTGGCCGTATTCTGGCCCCCACCTTGCTGCCAACTCTTGTATTATATTGTATGAATTGTATAATTTACCATGATATGCTAAATATATATGTATAATGTTAGCACATGCTATTGTATATAATTTTAGTCTGTATTTTGATTTTAAATCTGTAATAAAACGTCACTCAATTCATGAGTGACAATATACAACAACATGATTTCTGTTTGATGCAATAACATTGTCAGCAACAGAGCAGCAGTATCCAACGTAGCTAGCATTATTTACTCGGTATTCTTAACAATTATTGTTATCCTGGCAGCAAGCCATGAGCATAATGATTAATTATGGCATGTCATAATGTATTTTATGTGAAGGCTTGCGCCTTATCGTGGTTGTTCTTAGCGGTTTTCCATATCTCGCGCGCCAAGTTGGTAAGTCGCTTCACTCCCGCTAGGGGCGTTAGCGACCATCCAATCACAGGCGTTGCACCAGGCACGCGGCCTGTTCTCTTCGCGCATCGCCTTTGGAAAACTTTGCAGCAAAAAGTTCTCATCCCACCACCTCCCCTGTCTCCTCCATTTGGTTTAATTGTATTATTTGGGTTGGGCCGTATTCTGGCCCCCACCTTGCTGCCAACTCTTGTATTATATTGTATGAATTGTATAATTTACCATGATATGCTAAATATATATGATAATGTTAGCACATGCTATTGTATATAATTTTAGTCTGTATTTTGATTTTAAATCTGTAATAAAAACGTCACTCAATTCATGAGTGACAATATACAACAACATGATTTCTGTTTGATGCAATAACATTGTCAGCAACAGAGCAGCAGTATCCAACGTAGCTAGCATTATTTACTCGGTATTCTTAACAATTATTGTTATCCTGGCAGCAAGCCATGAGCATAATATCATAATGTTATGATTTATCCTTTTTGTTGGAGTAACAAGATCAAACATTCACAAATGCAGTAAACTGATATTGTTGGCTTGATACACTTTTATATGGTACAACCATAAGCTGAAAGTTAAAATGGAATAATGTAGAATCTCTTTCATATTGAGTACCATAGGTGATATAAACAGCACGCATTCTAACTTACTGTCCAGGTTGGCACCAACCCCAGTAGGACACTGGCTCTTGGCTTGTATCTCAGTCAAACTGAGCGCACGGTTGTACACCTGAATACATGAAATTCGTCCCCCAAAGTATTCACTGCTGCCATTGACGACACCCAGCCTCACAGCCTCCGTATCAGTGGCGATCTCCATCTTGTTGATGCTGTCATCCGTTGCCTGTATGACGCTGTCTGCGTAGAGATGCAATGAGCCTGAGTTGTAGTCGTACACTGCTGCTATGCTATACCATGTCAGTCTGGCTGGGTTATTGAACAACACTTCTGAGTCGCCCCCTCTGCTGTCTCTCGGCGTCACCGTGAAGCGCAGGCCAGCTGTGACATCATAATACAACCCCACTCCTTGCTCATCCCCGCCGTAGACCATCACGGGCCCGGACTCGTCGAGGTAGACTTGCATCAGGATGGTCAAGCTGTACTGTGCGTCCAAACCGCCCGATACGGGAATCTCCGCAAAGCTCGAGGCAGATGCTTCAAACTCATAACTTCCTGCATATTCTCCCAGAGATCCCTCTGCTTGCTCAGTACCCTGTGAATCACCGTGGTTACCGTTGCCAGAGAGATCAATCAAGCCAGTGCATCCGTCAAGAGAATACAATGCCACAGCTTCATCATCTGAACAGTACAAAAGTAGCATCATGTGGGTTCAATTCGTCACAAGAAATAAGGCTCATTATAGGTTTTAATCTGAATTATACGATGAAAGTAGAACATTGTTATATCATCAATATTACTATCATCATTATTTTAACAATATCATCATTATCATTATCAATATCATCATTATCGTTTATCATCTTCATTATATTTTACACAGTGCTTCACACTATTGGTAAGGATTACAATAAGCTATGTATGATTAATGTTACCTCCAACAGCTGTCCAGTCTGCACTGTTCTCCGAGGAAACACAGACGAGTCGAGATGCATTGGGGTGGATAGCATTGTCTTGGTAACACACATTGTCAATGAGACAGGTACCAGTCTGAAGACATATACACAAACACGCATACATGAAACACTGGGGCTTTATATGACTTTTAACAATGAGGTTATATCACAATGGTGATGATAACTTTGATGGTAGGTCAGTGCCCTGTTAGCACATGTACACTATTCATTAACAGTAATGGCAGGCATTCACGGAAAGATGGAAATCTGATGAATTAATGAATCATAAACTCAGATTACTGCCCACTTAGCCCAAAAATTTACCAAAATTGAATAACAGCCATTCGTGGACCGTGTTACTATTTGTCTATGCCCTTTTTAAGGTACAAATCTTTGTTGATACTTACATTTCTTGTGCATTGCCTAGTGACAAAGTCACAGGTGTAGCACATGGTATCATAGTTGAGTAGAATAACTTCCTCGGCTGAATAGGATGCCCCGCCATCACCGGTGACCCGTATTGCGTAGCTAGCAGCAGAGTCTGGCAGGATGCAGGTGACAGAGCTGACTGAGATGTACACGGCTGCTGATGTTGTCACACCACTCTGTCTCACCCACTGTGAGGCGGTTACCTGGCAACAGGAGTGCAATATCAAGTGCCAACTAAATGTAGAATTAATTCAATTAACAATGTAACCATCACAACTTTGAATGAAAACTAACTGATTATGCTACCAGAACACAGTCATGAAGAATTAATATTAATTGAAGTTGAATAGAGTCAGTGAATTTTATTCCATGGACACAATATCAAGATTGCCATCAACCTTGTACCACCAACCTGAATCTGGGTAAATTGGCACATGAGACCAGCAGACATGATGAAGTTGGAGCCGGGGATGGTGACGGAGGTACAGGACCTGTCACAGGTAAAGATGGTGATGCTCAACGAGGGAGGCTGCGAGGGGATGAGGGAGCAGTCCACCCCAGTGAAACCGGCAGCACAGATACACACACCTGTCACACATCACACATTAAACAGCACATGTCACCCACGGTAAATGGCACACAGCTTACCTGCAATCATCAGGTGTAATTTCAAAAGTGAAAGCCCAAAATCTATGATTGAGTCTGGTATGTACACCACATTAACAACAATATATTTGACCATTAGATCCTGGGATATTCTACAAGAACATAAATCAATCAGGTAGATTGTGAGGCAAGCTTCATTCATAACCTAAGTACCTCCAACACATCTGCCTTGCCGGGAGCAATCATTTGGACAAGCGTTGTCTGTGATTGTGGTGGGTGGACCAACAACGCCACCCGGGCCAGGCAGCCAGAATGTTGTATTGCGGGCAATGAACATGAGACATCGTGACCTGTAGCTGGTTACTGCTACACGAGCGTACACTATATCCTCTGATATCTGCAACAATGGTAAGTGGACAAAATGAATGAAAATGTGCAATCCACTTCTGAGATAAATGAGCAATGAATACATGCACATCAATCCACTACCATCATAAATGAGCAATTAATACAAGGGCCATGATTCCAACAATAAAAATTATATAATTGAACAATCCTTCAAAAACATTATCATATATTTTATACTATCTTTTACCTTGATATCCTCAATGCATCCCTTCAGTTCACTTGTATACATAACACCAGCATCTAAACAAGCCGCAGAGAAGTTGGTTTCCACCAAAGCAGTCAGACATATTTCGGTGACAATCGCCTCAGTCAAATTGCCAACTGGGAAATTGATCTCCTGAGTGGACAAAAAGCATAATTTATATATCATGTGACACTGATTCCCGATGTGTTAGTGTTTATGTATGATCACTTACAGGGGGGTCAAAGTCGACATCAAACTCAAACATGGTATCCCCGGGTGGATTCTGACAGACAGCTTGCCTTGCCAACAAAACGTATGTGGATGTCAGGTCAAGAGCTAAATACACCACATAATAAAGGAATCAGAATTTCATTTGGTACAGTGAATTTTATTTAGCATTGAAAAACCATTAGAGATCAAATGCCTTCTCAACCCTTTCAGAGTAACGTATTTATCTACAAAGTTTTCCCTGTAAAAGATTTTTTACATTTAGAAAATAATATCAGTCCCCGTTTCACTATATGGCATACCTGCAGCATCGATGCTGGTGACGGCACATGTAGTAAGGTCAAGGCCAGCTCCACATTGACTGATTCCTCCAGGCAAACAGTTACAGAAGGAAGCTGAGTCGCCACCCATGGGTGCCATGGAGATATCAGCACCACAGTAGCCCAAATACAGACTGTCATCCTCAGGGGTCCTGTTCACAGACAGAGAAGAATTAAAAAGAGAACCAGGGGGTCCTGTCTATTGACAGAGAGGCTTTATAATACAAACAGGGGGTTCTGTCCACAGACAGAGAGGAATTATTACAAAGACAGTGGGTACAAGCTACAAGGTGGTACAAATCAACAATGTCACTCATAAAAGGGAGGGTCACACATGTGACAATATCATTTAAATTACATACCAAAAAGGAAAAGGTTCTTTAAGCAACAACATGGGACCACTGACCTGCAGGAACTGATGAAGTCAGTTGGCCGCTTGTCATAAGCAAATGGTGTCCCTGTGTCACATGAAATATACTCCCCGTTTCCACTTCCACACAGACCTGACAACAACAACAGACAGTAGTTGGCATTTCCTGGCTACATTTTACTACTACCTTTTATAAGTCCAACCAGAAGGACTCATTGTAATTACCTTCAGACAGGCCGTAGTCAACAGATGATAGGTAGACAAACACGTGGAGGAAGTTGAGGAAGCCCAGCTCAGCCACGATCCTGGTTCCAGTTGGCAACACAACCTACAAGACAAATAGGTGTAGAGATAATTCAACTTAGAATGATAGCTGACACAAAGGTAACTCATATAGCCTCTATAATGGCAGACATTATTCACGAAATATTACAAAATGCATCTAGGATTTGACAAAGGCCATGTCAAATTCACACCTCGTATTTGGATCCTCCTCCATATTGTAGAATCTGTGTTCCTGGCGTCAACTCATCTCGGAGGTAAAGAGTCACCTCAATAGAGTCTGGTGTAGGAGCCGTCAATTGTGCTCCACAGTTGTTGATGAGGATTACATCATCTCCGGAGCGTACAGCTATAGCGCAGTGACATGCTGCATGATTGTTACATCTCCTCTGGAATGTGTGCACCTACAACACCAAAGCCATACAGAGTCAACTTGCTGAACTATATAAAGCAACATTTCAGTATTGGTTCATTGGTCAATGGTCCAGGTTATATGGGGTATAATCACCTCAAATGGTAGAATGGAATGTCTCCAGAGTCTGAACTCGCCCTCAAGGTAGTGGTCAAAATACCTGAAATCAAGTTCAAAGTTCATGGCATTCATATCAGCCATAAAGGTCATAGAGGTCAAAGCATTAAAATTAGTCAAAAAGCCCATGGAGGTCATGGTATTAACAACAGAAATTTGGGTAATAAAGGTCAGGGTAATGACATGTAACAAAGGGCATGGCATTCACATCTATCAAAAAGGTCACATATGTCAGGGCATTACCTTCAGCCTTTAAAGCCCATTGGGGTCATGCCATTAAAATCAGTCATTTAGGGTCATTACTTGATAAAATGGGAGAATTTATCATACATATTTACCAGCCACCAAAAGTGGTGTAATGAGGGTCTCCAGTAGAACTGCACTCTGCCAGTCTGTCAGAGTCCTCCACAGATATCTGTGACAATTTGGATTATGCAAATGTTAAAGATTAACCGTTCTCTGTTGTTATCAATTAACAACAATATATGTTCAACAGATATTCCTGGGTGTTGAAGCCCTTACTGACCTGCACTTCAGACACCATCTCTTCGTAATAGGAGATCCCATTGACAGTGACACTGCCGTACACACCCAGTCTACGAGACTGATCCCCGTCAACAAAACCATCAATCTTGGCCTTGACCCTCAGCCTGAACACTTGCATCCAGTTGACCGCGGTCACTCTCAACCCACATGTCACATAGTCCACCTCGTCCACCACTTCCTGTGGGTAACCAATGACAACCTGGGGGATTTTCCTGTTGGTGTCAATACAAGTTAGATCGGAGGCAGTGGTTTCCACGCTAACTGTGACGATGACAACGCATTCGTCAAAGCTGGCGTTACTTGGAGGGGCCAGGGAGGTACAGACATGGTGGGGTGGGAGGGTGACAATCACCTCCACTACCTCACTGTCTCCTCCCTCTACCACTGTAATGGCACCAGCAGTCACCACCTGGAAAAGTGTTCAAAGCAAAAATCAGGTTACTGGAAATTCAAGTGTTCATTTTGATTTGTAAGTCAGCAGTTGAAGGCTAAATACCTCTATGGCAGGCCTGTAGGGGGCGCTGTCTGTTGGACATTTATTCTTATCGCAGGTAGCTCCATAGCATGTGTAAACACGACACAGCAACTGGAAAAAGAAAAATAACAACATATTTATTTGTGTGACCTTCACAGCTGACAGGACCTTACATCCATATGGCCTTCACTTCCCTCACGTCAGAAGCTGTAGTCATGTTCTCAGTCTTTTGTAACCTTTACTTGCCTCGTGACCTTTCACAACCTTCGTAACCTTTACTTCCTTCATTGTCATGGTAACTTTTACTGCCCTGATTAAGAACTTACTTAAGATGGAATTTTCTGAGCCAAACACAATAATGTCCCCAGCAGAAATTCCCCAATGACCTTCACTGCCATCATGACCTTCACAGTCTTCATCATCTTGAATGTCCTCATGAATTTCACATCTCTCAAGACCTTCATGGTCCACTACCTCCCGTTGACCTCCCAGCTCTCATGTTCTCCACTTAAGTATCAGCCCCAGCTTTTTAAAAGTAATGATGATCATGCCACAAGAATATAATAATTAGACTACACAACAACAGCCTCACCTGTGAGACTGGTGACAGGTCTTCAATCACTGTCCTGTTCAGTGATGTCTCCAGTATAGTTAGGTTCCTCAAGTTAGACCCTGACATCACTTGACTTGTGAAAACTTGGCCGTCCATGACCCATTGAAACTCATACACAACATCATCTTCATCGACTGGAGGTACGGTGCAAGTGAGGACAAAGTCGTCCACCACCGAGCTGTTGTCTCTCATCTTCCTCACAGGTGTGATGGATGGGGCTGACGACAACACTGGCACACCTGACACAGGACACAGGATTATAACCTTTACATAACCAGCACACCTGGCGGAAAGTAGGAAATTAGAAGCAATGAAGGACACACAATAAACAAACACCATACAATTTAGTTCTGATATTAGAATAAGACACTTCGAAAGTGCCCAATTGTACCTTTAGATCCAGGAGGTGGGTCTGAAACAACAAAGATAATCCTAATCATTATCATGAGATATATTACAAGCATGTTGTAAAAGAGTAAAACTAAATGATTTCATTTGTGTATTCTTGGATATGAATATCTATACATGCTGCAGCCTCACCATGTGGGCAGTCCTGGGTGGATGGGATCTCTCCCCGGGATACGACCCGGTTGAATATCTGTAAACAGGTGAGGCGTCCCATAAATGAGGCGTCATCAACATGGCCGACCATGAGCTGGCCTGCGTCTGTCTGTAACTCTGTCCCAGCGGTGATGTTGTCTCGGTCGATCCATCTCCCCATCCACATACACCACGGCTTCACCACTCATGTAATCGTACGTCATTCCCACGTGATACCACTGACGGGCTGCCAGCTCGCCTGTACCCACTACCATACCCACATCTCCACCACGCTCACCCACAATAAACCTCACTTCATTTTCTGTGCCAGATGATTCATGTATGACCTTGAGACCATACGACTCGCTCGAACCATAAGACAAAATGACTGAAGAAAGGTTCTGAGCTTCTGTGTATATGAAGAAAAATGTTGAGAAAAAGTATTTGGTGTCCAGCGTATCATTTGCAGGTATGTAGAAATAATCTGTGTCATTGGAGTCGAGGAATTTGACCGAGGTACTAGCCAGATCATTAGGTCCCTCAGTATAGGTGTATGAGGCATTGTTAAACTCCACTTGGAAACCGTTATCAGAACGATCCTGAATACCTCCGCAACTCTCCAAGGGTAAAATCAAAATGGCATCCCGGGCTGCAATACACACAGTCACCATTTACTTCACCAAAAGTGTCATACACAAATAAGATTAACTGAATAGGTATGCTGGAATTCAACATGTTGATATTGCAAAGGACAACCCACTGTAATGATTCATATTAATTTAAGAAGTGGCCATGGTAACTGAATAGATATGCTGTAATTCTATGTCTCTTTCAACAAAGACAACACACTGTAATGATTCATTTTAATTTAAGAAGTCGCCATGGTAACGCAATATTCACTCACAGACATCAATTGTCCAATCGCTGTCATCACGTCTGGGGTCGCAGACAAGTCTGAAGTCATCCAGGCTTCTCTCATTACGAGCATAACACTCGTCTTCAATGTAACACGTGTCTTGCTGAAACCAAACAGAACACTTAATCCCTGGTAAACCAGCCACCCCAAGAACAACAACAGCTGACTTCATGCTCCTACATCCAGTCAGCTCCCACTCACCACTCGGGTACATCGGCCATTGTTGAAGCTACAGGAGAAGCAGGCAGTGTTGTACTGGAGGACAATGACTTCCTTGGTGTAGATCTGGCCTGTGTTGGTGATGCTCACTGCATAGTTACCACACCAGTTACTCACGGCACAAACCACACTGGTGGAACTGATGAACTGGGCTGCCACTTCTACAGATGTTGCTGTCAAAGTCCAATCCACCTGGGATATCTGTCAAGAATAAATATCAGAGGATATTAAGATGCAATATAGACGGTCAACATGCACAATTGGTATTCATCTTGGTTATATTGTCATAAATAACCATGGTTATACAACAAGTACAAGCAGTTACTAATAACCATGGTTATAAATGCAATTACTAATAACCATGGTTATACTACCTGTACAGGCAGTTACTAATAACCATGGTTGTAGATGCAGTTACTAATAACCATGGTTATACTACCTGTACAAAGCAGTTTCTAATAACCATGGTTACAAATGCAGTTACTAATAACCATGGTTATACCACATGTTCTGGCAACAATAACCACCATCTTGAGTACATTAGTAGCTGACCATAATCTCACCTCTATCTGGGTGATCTTACACTGGAGCGTGTTGGATGCTACAAAGCCAGACCCTGTGATCTCCACCAGCGAACAACATTCATCCTCGCACACAATGTTGTTGCCGTCTACGGTCGGGGGCCTGGTGGTGTCATGTGAGCAGTCCACTCCTCCAAAGCCAGGCAGGCAGATACACACGCCTGGAACAATTCAAAGGTCAATAAAACATGAGTCAAACTAGGAAGTTATTTAGAAGTGCATGAACAGCTATTTTATAAAGTAAATACAAATTTCAAATTTCTGATCAGAAGTAAATGGCCTTGGTTCTGCCAAAGAAGAAAAGGATAAATATCATAAGTTCATGAGGAAATATCTTAATGATTAATATTAGCATATGATTCAGGCCATATAAAGTGTGATACGCCCATATAAAAGAGATGTAGAAAATGGACCATACCCCTGAGACATGTGCCTTGCCGGGAGCAATCGTTTGGACAAGAGTTGTCTGTGATTGTGGTGGGAGGACCAACAACGCCCCCCGGGCCTGGCAGCCAGAATGTTGTATTGCGGGCGATGAACATGAGACATCGTGACCTGTAGCTGGTCACGGCTACACGCGCGTACACTATATCCTCTGATATCTGCAACAACGGTAAGTGGACAAAATAAATGAGAAATAAATATGTGCAATCCACTTCTATGCTAGATTAACAATGATTGCCAGAACAACAATTAACTACCATGAAAAAGCAGCAAAGAAAAGAATTATAATTTATCAATCTGATCTTTTACCTTGATATCCTCGATGCATCCCTTCAGTTCACTTGTATACAAAACACCAGCATCTAAACAAGCCGCAGTGAAGTTGGGTTTCCATCAACGCAGTCAGACATATCTCGTTGACAATCGCCTCGGTCAAATTGCCCACTGGGAAATTGATCTCCTGAGCCAAAAAAAAGCATAATTTACATACCATGTGACACTGAACCTCATCGTGGTTTGGTTGATGAGTGAGCACTAGGGTATCACTACTTACAGCAGGGTCAAAGTCGACATCAAACTCAAACATGGTATCCCCGGGTGGATTCTGGCAGACAGCTTGCCTTGCCAACAAAACGTATGTGGCTGTCAAGTCAATAGCTGAAAACAATAAAGCAATTGTGATTACTATACATATCATTAATAACCACTATCTGAATAGTGATTTATATACATATATATTTATATCACATCAGGACATGATACTGTTATCTATATACAAATAAATAGGTAAAAATATGACAAATATAACCACTCTCTCTGAATAACATGGCATCCATTCGAGAACATTGGCTATTTAACATATATGAACCCTTTATCATTCCCTGGTTTTCTTAATACCTGCAGCATCGATGCTGGTGACGGCACATGTAGTAAGGTCAAGGCCAGCTCCACATTGACTGATTCCTCCAGGCAAACAGTTACAGAAGGAAGCTGAGTCTCCACCCATGGTTGCCATGGAGATATCAGCACCACAGTAGCCCAAGTACAGACTCTCATCTTCAGGGGTCCTGTTTACAGAAAGAGAGAAATTATAACACAACCAGTGGTTCCTGTCCATTGACAGAGAGGTTTTATTATACAAACAGTGGGGTCCTGTCCACATAGATATTACACACAAGAGGAATAATTTCAAAGACAAGAGGCTACAAACAGGGGTATTGTCCATAATCATCAATGCCATTCATAAAAGGGGGATCCTGTTCACAGACAGAGAGGCATCATTACACTATTATCAATATTATAATAGACCTTGGTGAATGTCCAAAAAGGAAAAGGTTCTTTAAGCAACACACATCCATACACACACACCATACACCCATATCAATGCCATAATGCGAGTTGGAACCACTGACCTGCAGGAGCTGATGAAGTCAGTTGGCCGCTTGTCATAAGCAAATGGTGTCCCTGTGTCACATGAAATATACTCCCCGTTTCCACTTCCACACAGACCTGACAACAACAACAGACAGTAGTTGGAAATTTCCTGGCTACATTTTACTATTACCTTTTTTAAGTCCAACCAGAAGGACTCATTTTAATTACCTTCAGACAGGCCGTAATCAACAGATGATAGGTAGACAAACACGTGGAGGAAGTTGAGGAAGCCCAGCTCAGCCACGATCCTGGTTCCAGTTGGCAACACAACCTACAAGACATACAATAGGTGTAGAGATAATTCAAAATCACCTTATCACAGCTGACACAAAGGTAAGTCATATAGCCTTATAAGGCCTGTGTCTTAATAGCAAACATAATTCGTGAAATATTTCAAAATGCTTCTAGGATTTGACAAAGACTGTATCAAATTCCCACCTCGTATTTTGATCCTCCTCCATATTGTAGGATCTGTGTTCCTGGCGTCAACTCGTCTCGGAGGTAAAGAGTCACCTCAATAGAGTCTGGTGTAGGAGCCGTCAATTGTGCTCCACAGTTGTTGATGAGGATAACATCATCTCCGGAGCGTACAGCTATAGCGCAGTGACATGCTGCATGGTTGTTACATCTCCTCTGGAATGTGTGCACCTACAACACCAAAGCCATAAACAGTCAACCTTATGACCCTCTATAAAGCCACATTTAATAATTGGTTCATTGGGCACTGAACCAGGTTAATATTGGGTGGAATGTACCTCAAATGGTAGAATGGAATGTCTCCAGAGTCTGAACTCGCCCTCAAGGTAGTGGTCAAAATACCTGAAATCAAGTTCAAAAGTCATGGCATTCATATCACCCATAAAGGTCATAGAGGTCAGGGCATTTACATCAGCCAAAAAGGTCAT
Organism: Urechis unicinctus; assembly: GCA_034190875.2. Lineage (NCBI taxonomy): Eukaryota > Metazoa > Annelida > Polychaeta > Xenopneusta > Urechidae > Urechis > Urechis unicinctus. The sequence continues at coordinate 51,013,449 of CM067351.1, read as the reverse complement.
AGTGGTCTAAATTAATATTAGTCAAAAAGGGTCATGGAGATCATGGAATTAACAACATAAATTTGGGTAATAAGGTCATGGTAATAACATGTAACCAGGGTCATGGCATTCACATCAATCAAAAAAGACATATGTCAGGGCATCAACTTCAGCCTTTAAAGTTCCAAAGGGGTCATTGCATTATTAAAATCTGTAAAAGATCATGGCATAAGGTCATGGTAACACAAAGGTCATGACAGTGACCTTCTCTTGAAATAAATCATTGCTTGATAAAATGGGAGAATTTGTCATTCATATTTACCAGCCACCAAAAGTGGTGTAATGAGGGTCTCCAGTAGAACTGCACTCTGCCAGTCTGTCAGAGTCCTCCACAGATATCTGTGACAATTTGGATTATGCAAATGTTAAAGATTAAACCGTTTCTCTGCTTTTTCAATTAACAACAATATATGTTCATCAATATTTTGGGGGTTGTTGAATGCCCTTACTGACCTGCACTTCAGACACCATCTCTTCGTAATAGGAGATCCCATTGACAGTGACACTGCCGTACACACCCAGTCTACGAGACTGATCCCCGTCAACAAAACCATCAATCTTGGCCTTGACCCTCAGCCTGAACACTTGCATCCAGTTGACCGCGGTCACTCTCAACCCACATGTCACATAGTCCACCTCGTCCACCACTTCCTGTGGGTAACCAATGACAACCTGGGGGATTTTCCTGTTGGTGTCAATACAAGTGAGATCGGACGCAGTGGTTTCCACGCTAACTGTGACGATGACAATGCATTCGTCAAAGCTGGCGTTACTTGGAGGGGCCAGGGAGGTACAGACATGGCGGGGTGGGAGGGTGACAATCACCTCCACTACCTCGCTGTCTCCTCCCTCTACCACTGTAATGGCACCAGCAGTCACCACCTGGAAAAGTGTTCAAAGCAAAATTAGGTTACCAGAAATTCAAGTGTTCATTTTGATTTATATGTCAGTAGTTGAAGGCTAAATACCTCTATGGCGGGCCTGTAGGGGGCGCTGTCTGTTGGACATTTATTCTTATCGCAGGTAGCTCCATAGCACGTATAAACACGGCACAGCAACTGGAAAAAGAAAAATAGGTTCAAAACATATTGGCTATTTGCATGTGACCTTCACAGCTGACAGGACCCTTGCATCCATATGGCTTCACCTTTAATGATCTCACAACCTTCACAGCAGTAGTCCCTTAACAGTCCTCATGTTCTCATATTTTATGTAACCTTCACTTGCCTCGACCTTCACCTTCACATGCCATCCCAGCCCTCGTAACTTTACACTCCCTTCATTGTCATGGTAACTTTTACTGCCCACTAAGAACATGAGATGGAACATATCAAAAACAATAATGTCCCTTCAGAAATTCCCCATGACCTTCACTGCCATCCTGACCTTCACAGTCTTCATCATCTTGAATTTCAAATTTCCATGTAATTTTTTCCCTTCACAGTCCATGACCTCCTATTATATCCCAGCTCTCATCATAGTCCATTGTAACTATCAGCCCCATCCCTTTTGTAAAGTAATGATATTGTGGCCATATCAATATAATAATCGGTAGACAACACAACAACGTCCCCACCTGTGAGACTGGTGACAGGTCTTCAATCACTGTCCTGTTCAGTGATGTCTCCAGTATAGTTAGGTTCCTCAAGTTAGACCCTGACATCATTTGACTTGTGAACACTTGGCCGTCCATGACCCATTGAAACTCATACACAACATCATCTTCATCGACTGGAGGTACGGTGCAAGTGAGGACAAAGTCGTCCACCACCGAGCTGTTGTCTCTCATTGTTCTCACAGGTGTGATGATGGATGGGGCTGACGACAACACTGGCACACCTGACACAGAACATAGGATTATAACCTTTACATAACCAGCACACCTGGCGGAAAGTAGGAAATTATAATCAATGAAGGACACGCAATAAACAAACACCATACAACTTAGTTCTGATATTAGAATAAGACATTTCGAAATGGCACAATTGTACCTTTAGATCCAGGAGGTGGGTCTGAAACAACAAAGATAATATTAATCATTATCATGAAATATATTACAAGCATGTTGTAAAAGAAGAAAAACTAAATGATTTCATTTGTGTATTCTTGGATGGGAATGTCTATACATGCTGCAGCCTCACCATGTGGGCAGTCCTGGGTGGATGGGATCTCTCCCCGGGATACGACCCGGTTGAATATCTGTAAACAGGTGAGGCGTCCCATAAACGAGACGTCATCAACATGGCCCACCATGAGCTGGCCTGCGTCCGTCTGTAACTCTGTCCCAGCGGTGACATTGTCTAGGTCGACCATCTCCCCATCCACATACACCACGGCTTCACCGCTCATGTAATCGTACGTCATTCCCACGTGATACCACTGACGGGCTGCCAACTCGCCTGTACCCACTACCATACCCACATCTCCACCACGCTCACCCACCATAAACCTCACTTCATTTTCTGTGGCAGATGATTCATGTATGACCTTGAGACCATACGACTCGCTCGAACCATAAGACAAAATGACTGAAGAAAGGTTCCGAGCTTCTGTGTATATGAAGAAAAACGTTGAGAAAAAGTATTTGGTGTCCAGCGTATCATTTGCAGGTATGTAGAAATAATCTGTGTCATTGGAGTCGAGGAATTTGACCGAGGTACTAGCCAGATCATTAGGTCCCTCAGTATAGGTGTATGAGGCATTGTTAAACTCAACTTGGAAACCGTTATCAGAACGATCCTGAATACCTCCACAACTCTCCAAGGGTAAAATCAAAATGGCATCCCGGGCTGCAATACACACAGTCACCATTTAACTTGTCATCTAAGATTAACTGAATGTATGCAAAACAAAAAGGACAACCCACTGTAATGATTCATATTAATTTAAGAATTGGCCATGGTAACTGAATAGATATGCTGGAATTCTATGTCTCTTTCAACAAAGACAACACACTGTAATGATTCATTTTAATTTAAGAAGTCGCCATGGTAACGCAATATTCACTCACAGACATCAATTGTCCAATCGCTGTCATCACGTCTGGGGTCGCAGACAAGTCTGAAGTCATCGCGGCTTCTCTCATTACCAGAATAACATTCGTCTTCAATGTAACATGTGTCTTGCTGAAACCAAACAGAACACTTACTCCCTGGTAAACCAGCCACCCCAAGAACAACAACAGCTGACTTCATGCTCCTACATCCAGTTAGCTCCCACTCACCACTCGGGTACATCGGCCGTTGTTGAAGCTACAGGAGAAGCAGGCAGTGTTGTACTGGAGGACAATGACTTCCTTGGTGTAGATCTGGCCTGTGTTGGTGATGCTCACTGCATAGTTACCACACCAGTTACTCACGGCACAAACCACACTGGTGGAACTGATGAACTGGGCTGCCACTTCTACAGATGTTGCAGTCAAAGTCCAATCCACCTGGGATATCTGTCAAGAATAAATATCAGAGGATATTAAGATGCAATTTGGACAGTCAACATGCACATTGGTATTCATCATTGTCATAAATAATCATGGTTATATAACCAGAACTAGCAGTTACTAATAACCATGGTTATAAATGCAATTACTAATAACCATGGTTATACTACCTGCACAGGCAGTTACTAATAACCATTGTTGTAGATGCAGTTACTAATAACCATGGTTATACTATCTGTAAAAGCAGTTACTAATAACCATGGTTACAAATGCAGTTACTAATAACCATGGTTATACCACATGTTCTGGCAACAATAACCACCATCTTGAGTACATTAGTAGCTGACCATAATCTCACCTCTATCTGGGTGATCTTACACTGAAGCGTGTTGGATGCTACAAAGCCAGACCCTGTGATCTCCACCAGCGAACAACATTCATCCTCGCACACAATGTTGTTGCCGTCCACGGTCGGGGGCCTGGTGGTGTCCTGTGAGCAGTCCACTCCTCCAAAGCCAGGCAGGCAGATACACATGCCTGGAACAATTCAAAGGTCAATAAAACATGAGTCAAAGCTAGGAAGTTATTTATAAGTGCATGAACAGCTATTTTATAAAGTAAATACAACACTGTCAAATTTCTGATCAAAAGTAAATCATGTTGGTTCTGCCAAAGAAGAAAAGGATAAATATCATAAGTTCATCAGTAAATATCTTAATGATTAATATTAGCATATGATTCAGGCTATATAAAGTGTGATACGCCCATATAAAAGAGACGTAGAAAATGGACCATACCCCTGAGACATGTGCCTTGCCGGGAGCAATCGTTTGGACAAGAGTTGTCTGTGATTGTGGTGGGAGGACCAACAACGCCCCCCGGGCCAGGCAGCCAGAATGTTGTATTGCGGGCGATGAACATGAGACATCGTGACCTGTAGCTGGTCACGGCTACACGCGCGTACACTATATCCTCTGATATCTGCAACAACGGTAAGTGAAAAAAATAAATGAGAAATGAAAATGTGCAATCCACTTCTATGCTAAATTAACAATGAATGCCAGAACAACAATTAACTACCATGAAAAAGCAGCAAAGAAAAGAATTACAATTTATCAATCTGATCTTCACTTCTGTGATAAATGAGCAACGAACAGAATGACAATTTATCAATCTGATCTTTTACCTTGATATCCTCGATGCATCCCTTCAGTTCACTTGTATACATAACACCAGCATCTAAACAAGCCGCAGTGAAGTTGGTTTCCACCAATGCAGTCAGACATATCTCGGTGACAATCGCCTCAGTCAAATTGCCCACTGGGAAATTGATCTCCTGAGCCAAAAAAAGCATAATTTACATACCATGTGACACTGAACCTCATCATGGTTTGGTTGATGAGTGAGCACTAGGGTATCACTACTTACAGCAGGGTCAAAGTCGACATCAAACTCAAACATGGTATCTCCGGGTGGATTCTGACAGACAGCTTGCCTTGCCAACAAAACATATGTGGCTGTCAAGTCAACAGCTGAAAACAATAAAGCAATCGTGATTACTATACATATCATTAATAACCACTATCTGAATAGCGATTTATATACATATATATTTATATCACATCAGGACATGATACTGTTTATCTATATACAAATAAATGGGGAAATATGACAAATATAACCACTCTCTCTGAATAACATGGCATCCATTCAAGAACATTGACTGGTTAACATATATGAACCCTTTATCATTCCCTGGTTCTCTTAATACCTGCAGCATCGATGCTGGTGACGGCACATGTAGTAAGGTCAAGGCCAGCTCCACATTGACTGATTCCTCCAGGCAAACAGTTACAGAAGGAAGCTGAGTCTCCACCCATGGTTGCCATGGAGATATCAGCACCGCAGTAGCCCAAGTACAGACTCTCATCCTCAGGGGTCCTGTTTACAGACATAGAGAAATTATAACACAAACAGGGGGTCCTGTTCATTGACAGAGAGGCTTTATTATACAAACAGGGGGTCCTTTCCACAGACAGAGAGGAATAATTACAAAGACAAGCTACAAGGTGGTACAAATCATCAATGCCATTCATAAAAGGGAGGGTCACACATGTGACAATATCATAAAAATGACATGCCCAAAAGAGAAAAGGTTCTTCAAGCAACAACATGGACCACTGACCTGCAGGAGCTGATGAAGTCTGTTGGCCGCTTGTCATAAGCAAATGGTGTCCCTGTGTCACATGAAATATACTCCCCGTTTCCACTTCCACACAGACCTGACAAGAACAACAGACAGTAGTTGGAAATTTACAGGCTACATTTTACTATTACCTTTTATAAGTCCAACCAGAAGGACTCATTGTAATTACCTTCAGACAGGCCGTAGTCAACAGATGATAGGTAGACAAACACGTGTAGGAAGTTGAGGAAGCCCAGCTCAGCCACGATCCTGGTTCCAGTCGGCAACACAACCTACAAGACATACAATAGATAATTCAACTTCCAAAGACAAAATCACCTTATCACAGCTGACGCAAAGGTAAGTCATATAGCCTTATAAGGCCTGTATCTTAATAGCAAACATAATTCATGAAATATTTCAAAACGCATCTAGGATTTGAAAATTCCCACCTCATATTTTGATCCTCCTCCGTATTGTAGAATCTGTGTTCCTGGCGTCAACTCGTCTCGGAGGTAAAGAGTCACCTCAATAGAGTCTGGTGTAGGAGCCGTCAATTGTGCCCCACAGTTGTTGATGAGGATTACATCATCTCCGGAGCGTACAGCTATAGCGCAGTGACATGCTGCATGGTTGTTACATCTCCTCTGGAATGTGTGCACCTACAACACCAAAGCCATACAGAGTCAACTTGCTGAACTATATAAAGCCACATTTAATAATTGGTTCATTGGGCACTGAACCAGGTTAATATTGGGTGGAATGTACCTCAAATGGTAGAATGGTATGTCTCCAGAGTCTGAACTCGCCCTCAAGGTAGTGGTCAAAATACCTGAAATCAAATTCAAAGGTCATGGCATTCACATCAGCCATTAAGATCATAGAGATCAGGGCATTTACATCAGCCATAAAGGTCAAAGTGGTCTAAGTATTAATATTAGTCAAAAAGGTCATGGAGATCATGGAATTAACAACATAAATTTGGGTTATAGAGGTCATGGCAATAACATGTAACCAGGGTCATGGCATTCACATGTATCAAAAAAGTCACAAATGTCATGGCATCAACTTCAGCCTTTAAAGTTCAAAGAGGTCATTGCATTAAAATATGTAAAAGATCATGGCTTAAGGTCATGGCAAATAACACAAAGGTCATGACAGTGACCTTCCCTTGAAATATACCATCATTGCTTGATAAAATGGGAGAATTTGTCGTTCATATTTACCAGCCACCAAAAGTGGTGTAATGAGGGTCTCCAGTAGAACTGCACTCTGCCAGTCTGTCAGAGTCCTCCACAGATATCTGTGACAATTTGGATTATGCAAATGTTAAAGATTAAACATTCTCTGCTGTTATCAATTAACAATAATATATGTTCATCAAATATTTCCCTGGGTGTTGAAGCCCTTACTGACCTGCACTTCAGACACCATCTCTTCGTAATAGGAGATCCCATTGACAGTGACACTGCCGTACACACCCAGTCTACGAGACTGATCCCCGTCAACAAAACCATCAATCTTGGCCTTGACCCTCAGCCTGAACACTTGCATCCAGTTGACCGCGGTCACTCTCAACCCACATGTCACATAGTCCACCTCGTCCACCACTTCCTGCGGGTAACCAATGACTACCTGGGGGATTTTCCTGTTGGTGTCAATACAAGTGAGATCGGAGGCAGTGGTTTCCACGCTAACTGTGACGATGACAACGCATTCGTCAAAGCTGGTGTTACTTGGAGGGGCCAGGGAGGTACAGACATGGTGGGGTGGGAGGGTGATAATCACCTCCACTACCTCGCTGTCTCCTCCCTCTACCACTGTAATTGAACCATCAGTCACCACCTGGAAAAGTTTTCAGAGCAAAATTAGGTTACTGGAAATTCAAGTGTTTATTTTGATTTGTAAGTCAGTAGTTGAAGGCTAAATACCTCTATGGCGGGCCTGTAGGGGGCGCTGTCTGTTGGACATTTACTCTCATCGCAGGTAGCTCCATAGCATGTATAAACACGGCACAGCAACTGGAAAAAGAAACAATATGCCAGGTTCATGGACAAACAATATATCCTGGCTATTTGCATAATCTTTAGACCAATGACCCTTGCAGTCCACATACTTAACTTGTGACCTTTAATGATCCCACAACCTTCACAAAAGTAAGGCCCTTAACAGTCCTCATGACCATGATATTCCTATGACCTTCACTTCCCTAATGACCTTCAATGTTCCCATGACCATCCCAGCCCTCTTAACCTTCACATCCCTCATGGCCTTCACTTCACTTTCCTCACTACCCTCATGAGCTTAACATATCAAAAACTTTGGCTTCCAAGCCCCCATGACCTTCACTGTTCCTGCAACCTTCACAGCCCATTGTTATTTTCAAATCCCTTGTAATTTTTTCCTCACAGTTCCATACCTTTATTATATGATGAAATTCATAGTCCATTGTAACCTTTCCACATCCCTTGTGTACCAATGTAGGAAATATTGTGGCCATATCAATATAATGTAATCGGTAGACAACAGAACAACGTCCCCACCTGTGAGACTGGTGACAGGTCTTCAATCACTGTCCTGTTCAGTGATGTCTCCAGTATAGTTAGGTTCCTCAAGTTAGACCCTGACATCACTTGACTTGTGAAAACTTGGCCGTCCATGACCCATTGAAACTCATACACAACATCATCTTCATCGACTGGAGGTACGGTGCAAGTGAGGACAAAGTCGTCCACCACCGAGCTGTTGTCTCTTCATCTTCCTCACAGGTGTGATGGATGGGGCTGACGACAACACTGGCACACCTGACACAGGACACAGGATTATAACCTTTACACAACCAGGCCACCAGGCAGATGGGAGATTGACATCACAATATGAGGATTGACTCACAATATAATGACTTTTAAATAGGTGCTATTTGTAAGACAGAAGGGATAGATTGTGAATGACTGTTATGACTAATATTTTAATGTGATGATATGACTGTGATGATATGGCAGAAATGATAATACTGTGATTATATTACAGTGAAGATATAACAGTGATGATATGACAGAAATGATATGATAGAAATTATGACTGATGGTACGACTGATGACCTGGGTGATTATTTGACCGTGATGATATGGCTGATGATATGACAGTGATAATATGACTGATTATTTGACCTTGATGATATGGCTGATGATATGACAGTGACCATATGACTGATTATTTGACCGTGATGATATGGCTGATGATATGACAGTGATAATATGACTGATTATTTGACCTTGATGATATGGCTGATGATATGACAGTGACAATATGACTGATTATTTGGCCTTGATGATATGGCTGATGATATGACAGTGACAATATGACTGATTATTTGACCTTGATGATATGGCTGATGATATAACATTGACAATATGACAGTGAGCCACTTGTAAAGTATACGAAGATACATCATTTTAAGAAGACAAGTATTCAATAAAAATATGGTATAAACTGTACCTCTGGATCCTGGGGGTGGATCTGAAACATCAGTCATCATAAATGATGGTATAACATCATTCAGATAGTTCAGATGTCTTGGAACTATCAGCAATCTAGATCTATTTGGAGTTTTGCCATAAACAATATACAGAAAATAATAATTTCTAGTATATCCTTGCTCTCACCATGTGGGCAGTCCTGGGTTGATGGGATCTCTCCCTGGGACACGACCCGGTTGAATATCTGTAAACAGCTCAGGCGTCCCATAAACGAGGCGTCATCAACATGGCCGACCATGAGCTGGCCTGCGTCTGTCTGTAACTCCGTCCCGGCAGTGACATTGTCTCGGTCGACCATCTGCTCGTCCACATACACTATGGCTTCACCGCTCATGTAATCGTATGTCATTCCCACGTGATACCACTGGCTGGCTGCCAGCTCGCCTGTACCCACTACCATACCCAAGCCAGCACTGCCACCCCGCCCATTGATCACAAACAACACCTCGCTGTCTGACAAGGAACTGTTTATCTTCACCATCAAGCCATAAGAGTCATCTGCACCATAGGCTAATACAATGGAATCCTGCTCGATCCGGTCTATGTAGATGGAGAAAAAGACAGAGAAGTAGTATTTGGTATCTAGAGTCTCATTGGCTTCAATGTGGAATGTAGTGCCATTTCCCTTTTTGAATATAACAGCAGAGTTGCCTATGTTGTCTGGTCCGTTGACAAACATATATGAAGATTTTGAAGTCTGCACACGGAATTGGTTCATGGATCTGTCATGTATTCCAGCACAGCTTCCCAGTGGTAGCACAACAATGGCTGTCTGGGCTGGAAAAATATTGATGTCATTTGATACATATATTTGACAAATTTAGATCACATTAAGATGATATTGAATGCATGGTTATAATAAATGTGATTATAGATGTCATTGCCAATATAACCCCATCAGGGATTTGAACATTGGACCAATTTCAGTTCATCGGCTGTACACCATACACAAGGTATAAACTTGATGAACAGGAAATGACATGTGTGTTACTAAAGCTTAAATAGTTCATCTGGGATTGAATTATGTTAGCTGCTCACTTGTTAAGACAGTCCATTCACTGGAGCTCTCTGATGTAACACATGCCAGTCTCCAGTCATCCTCGTTGACGTCCCCATCATCGTAACATTCACCCCCGATCAGACACATACCGCTCTGCAGCCAATGTACAAAAACCATCATCCCACCGCTAAACATGACTATCTACAGCACCTACTCATCACACTCATGAAGAGCAGCCCACATCGATGAATGGAAGATAACAACAGTTTGTATCAGGCTTGTTTACATACCCAACAATTATTTTAAATCATTCTTGCATAAATAGAATTTGCCAGTTAAACAATTGTTTTGGGGCAACTTTAATGATAGGATATAAATAATAATTATACTTTATTCAATTGAAGTTGTGCAAAATCACATGCAAGGTCATAAAAAAAGCTCATAGACATCACACTCTCACCAGAATATTACAGGTGCCGCTGCCAAAGTTACAAGTGAAGCATCTCTGTTTGTAGTTGAGGAGGGTCACGACTTCTGAGAAGATGTCAGCCTTGTTGGCCACCCGGATGGAGTAACTGAAGCTGCTGTCTGGCAAGGCACACTTGATGGAGTTATAGCTCTGGTAGATGGCAGATACATTCACAGTGTTTGTTGTCACCGTCCATGATGTCAGTGAAATCTGTCACACAATCCGCAACGCACTCATTGATTATTGGTGTTCACCTGGAAATACGCCATATATACAATAGTTCATAGACGAATTTAGAGAGAGTTTATATTTCTAACCTCTATGCGGGTGAATTCACATTCAAGCGAGGTTGATGTATAAAAACCAGATCCAGTGATATCAACAAATTCACAGAAGTCTGGGCAAATCTGGTTGATCTTGTCAGTATCGATCAACGGGCTGATATTCATGTTGATGCTACAGTCGAATCCCGTGAAGCCATCGATACATTCACAAACACCTACAAATTGGACACAGATGACATGGCATGGTTCAATGGCATTCAGTTGTGATAAGCCAACATTCCCCGCCACACACACAAAAACACGTACAGATTGATTATAGCAAGATGCAATACACCCATGGGGATAGTATTCATTTCATGAACATCTTCTTTTGACCATAGTAAATGCACCAGGGGGAAAGCATCAGGGGTTTATGTAACCTTCAACAGCGTTGGGTGATTGTGAAGTAGTGCCATTCCACCCCCACCCCAACCCTCCCACCCTTCAATGCCACCTCAACCCCACCCCTTCTCAGCTGCTAGTGGGGAAGAAGTGCATCAGAAGAAGTGTGACTCACCATTGACACAATTCCCGTTGTTGGAACATGCGTTACTGCACAAGTTGTCGGTGATGTCCGTGGGGGCTTGCCCACCAATCCATATTGTCGTGTTTCGACTCACAAAGAAAGAACACTTGGCTTTGTACGTCAACACAGCAATCTCAACAAAAGATAAATTTCCAGAAATCTACACAGAAACAAACAATACCAGCCATGCTTGAAATACACCACAATTCACACATTCAGTTATTTTGTCAAGTCATTACCACAATACTGACCACTTTGTCTTGATTTTTATGTGCTATTGGATATGAATAGATAGGCATACCTTGATGTCCTCTATACATGCCTCTAGCTCCTCTGTGTATAGAATACCTGCCAGAACACATGGTGCTGTGAAGGCCTCAGCGAGTAGCGTGTCAAGACAATACTGATACACCGACGTATTTGTCAGTCCGCCAACAGGGAACGTAACAACCTGGCGACAAACACAGTTCATCCATCATAACAACACCATTCCTGATCAAATAAAGTGTTGGAAATACAAATGAAATGAAACATTGGGATTTGATGTCATTTTCTACTAAGATGTTCATCTGGTGATCATGATGAATTAAGATGATGGTTAAGCTAGGACAGGGCCCCTAAAGTGTTGTCACGAACCTGGTAAACAGACCAAGAGTGCAAAACATTGTTTGCGTTAATGACTTACAGGGGGGTTGAAAGTTGGATCAAACTCAAATCGATCTCCATCAGGGATGTTAGCACACACTGGATCCCTAGCATCAAGCAAGAACACTTCTGTTTGATCGAGACCTGTACAGAAACACACCAAAATTACTGATATATCTTATAGATGTATTTTATATGTATCAATGAATTATTGTGTATATCAATGAAGAAAAATTACACAATCTTTAACTTATGTATGGCTGTGTCAGATGTTTTTTGCGATGAACATGTTGAAAAAAGATTTCGTGCATTGATGATGACATGTTGAGAAACAAGAGGTAATTCAACGTGAATTTCTGACAGAGAGATTGATGTAGGAATAAGAGTATATCGGCGTTATAGATATTGTCTTTATTTAGATACAAACCCAGACTGCCGTCGCCGATGACCGTGCATGTCACCACATCCCTCCCATTACCACAGCGACCAGCCTGGTTGTCAGGGCAATCACAGAAGTAACCACTAGATAGGCTGGTAGCAGCCACCGTTGTGATGGCTTCACCGCAATATCCCAGGTACAGAGACTCATCAGCTCGGGACCTGTTTGGAAACCGTACATCATATTCACATTTATCTCACATTCATACACAATAAACGAATAGTGTAAGTATCAGGTGTAATGATAGACATTTTCACAACATTTGGGGATGCTTTCTTGTACTCTGGTAAATAATATTGAAATAGGAGGGCAGTAGTTCAACAGACCTGCATGATTCAATGAACTCGACAGGCAGCCTGGAGTAGTCATAAGCATCGCCTGAATAGCACCCTCTGAACTCATTGTTGGAGTCGCCATCAGACATTCCACATAAACCTGCAAATAGTCATAAATATTTAACTCACAAGAATATCAAACATATAATAATGAAAATATATCAAAATATAGGTGACAATTTAGACTATGTCCCACACTTGTAAATCTTATCTCATTTGCATAAACAGTCTTGTACAGCATTGCATCTGAGCAATTATGCATGCATTGATTTAGTAAATCAAGCCATATTTGGACACAAAATCTTGACTGTAATGGACTACCTATAGAATATCCGATATCAGTGAAGGACAGCTGGACGTAGGCGTGCATGAACGTTTGGAAGCCGTAATCTGCAATGATCTTGGTTCCAGTGGGGAGTACAATCTGATCAGAAATGAGTCAAAACTTCTTTAATAAATAATTGACAGCTGATGCCAGAAGTGCATACCAACAAAACGAAACCAAGGCCAAACTAGTATAAAAATTCTGTTTATCTTTCTCAGGAAAACTATGGAAACTGACTGATCAACTACAGCTTTTCAACCATGAAACTGATATTGCAACAGGAGAAAATCTATGACTTGAGGGAATACACTGAATTATTGCGCATTGCTGATATCTTCTGATGACGTCACCTCGTATTTGTTGCCTCCATTGTACTGAAGGATGCGTGTTCCAGGTGTGAGGTCACCATTGAGGTAGATGCGGACCTGTACAATAGGGTTACTGGGTGGGGAGTCCATTCGTGGTCCACACGTGTCAATCACAATGACATCATCACCAGATCGGACGGCCAGGGCGCAGTAACAGGCTGCATTGTTCAGGCAGCGACGCTGGAAAGCATGAACCTGACCACAACACAAAGCAATCCATACATCAGACATATCTCTAGGCCATATTAGTGGACATACCTATCAATAAATAAATCATTTCATCAATAATTCAATCAATTGGTCATTCAATTAATTAACTAATCACTTAATAACCATTGTTTAATCATTCAATCAAGAAATCAATTGATCATTCAACTGATATATATATATCAATAAATTATTCCCTTGATCATTGGATAATTCAATCACTAGATGGTTCAATCAATCATTCAATCAATTAGTCATTCATCTATTAATCAACAAATGAGCATCCAAACAACAATCCATTCAATCCATTCAATACAATCAGCTGATCCATCCACAGTACAATATTTCTATCAATCGATCAATCAATCAATCACCAATCACACTCTTCATACAGTGACAAGAAACCACACAATCATTTCATCAATGTTGGCTATAGTAAACAAAGTTCATTATCCCATATGTGAATATTTGTCGATGACCCATGACTGACCTCATAGGGCAGCGTAGTGTGCCTCCATAGGATGAACTCTCCCTCCAGGTAGTTGTCATAATACCTGCAACACACAAACATCAGACAGATTCACATAGGGTGTAAACAGCAAGACAAATATATGAAATGCTAGAAAAACTGATGTGCAAATGAAGAGGTGGACTTACAAGCCATCAAAGGTCGTAGTATGGGGATCTCCTGTAGAGGAGCATCTCGCCAGTAAGTCTGTGTCCTCAATGACAATCTGTCATGAACATGATAACTCAATATATTTCATGATGGGATTTATATATTTCATGATGGAGTTTATATATTTCATGATGGAATTTATATATTTCATGATGGGATATATTATCTTGATGAAACAAGGAATTGACACAATATGTATCTCAAACCCCAAACCTCAGTCAATTAATAAACTTCACAGTATATTACATCCAATATATTCCATGCAGCTCTATTGAGCCACATCTTTTCTGCACCTTTCCATTAGTGAGTGACATGCTTTTGCATTCTGTTGAAATGAAATATTCATTATTTATCTACAGTAAAATTTGTTTACCCATAAATTTGACACTAACCCCTGAACCAGTTAGGAAAAACATGAACCTAAGCCCTTGTTTCCCTGGCCCTAACTGCCCCGTTGATAAATAAGAAACGCTCCCTGACCTCTTTGTACTCCTCGTCCTGTTGGTACAGAACCGACGCATTAGAGTGGACAACACTACTGGAGATGGTCATCGTTCTCGTCTGGTCACCGTCCAGAATACCGTCCAGCTTAGCCTTCACCACCACCCCTATCACGTGGTACCAGTTCCCTGTTGCTATGGTGACACCACAGTTCCGATAGTACTCATCAGGGTAATTGCCATAGTAACCGATCACAGCTTGGTTTATGGGTGCTCCGCTTTCTAGACATGTGAAGTCAGCAGTGACGAGGCTGATTGAGCCTGTAATGGCGATGCTACAGTTGGCATCTGAGCCATTTACCAGTATGGGGCATATGTATTTGGGGGGTAGAGTGGCATAGACTTGGACTAGTTCGAAGTTCCCTTCAGTACAGTCAAGGGTCCCTGTGTCACCACCTGTTTGAAAATGGTTGAAAAGGCGTACCATTGTATACTGGCCAAAACTTAATAACCTCCAATGTAGAGTAACAAGAGGGATTCAGGTGGAACCAATTCAAAAGATCAGTACAAATTCTACAATGAGTTTCCATTCTGCAGTCTGTATTATATATCATACAAAACATCAGATGATGACTACCTCTATGCTTGGTAGGTAGGGGGCGCTGTATGCAGGGCAAGATCGCTCCTGGCAACGGTCTTTGTAGCAACGGTAAATTGCACAAGACACCTGTGGCAAGAAAAATTGATAAATTATTCTATTTCCAACAAAAAAGCACTAGTTAATAAATAAAACTCAATACTAGCACACATAATCATTATTATGAAATATTCAGTTTTCAATATTGATAATGAGTGGGTTATTGTTGTTGGATCATTCTGGATACCTCTGTAACAGGATGACTAGGATCTAGGATCCCAATCCGGTAATGTGTCCGGATCAAGGAACACCTCGATAGTATTCCCTGTCACACGAGCGCCATCTACATTATCAACCAGTGAGATACCGGCACCATTCACCATCCACACCACATCGTACTGAGTGTCATTGGTTTCAACCAGCTGAGCAGAACATTTGAGCTGAGCTGAGAGGTAGTAATCAAAAGCGTTGTCCTGTGACATTGAATCATTGACAATTCTGTGTAGGGTCACGGCCGGAGGAGCACGGAGTTGGGGGACTTCGCTCTCTACCTCTGCAGGAATGATCAGGCCTGCAAACAGCACAGTGAACACATGATAACATAATATACATGCACATCAAAGAGATTGCATTGGGGAAGGGGGGGGGGGGTGAAACATTTCTAGGTAAGGTTCTGAAGAGAGACATAAAACTCTCTATTATTAACAAATATAATCCAGTAAAACATCGTCACAAATCATTGGGTTTTTTTACTGGAAGAATAGGAAATGAAACATTGTGGTTGAATATTGCTTTCAACAATGAGATGATATCATGAGAGCCATGGATGAGGATTATTGTGATGCTAGGACAGAGCCCCTTAAGTGTCATCACCCTCATTACACAGACCCATTGCCTGCACCATTGCAAACCCCAGCTGCTGTCACCTTACTCTAACGGGATACCATAGATGAACCTTGAAGATTACATATTTACCTTTAGGACATCTTGTGGCTGGAATCTCATCCTCTTCAACTGCCCGGTCAAACACTTTGAGACACGACACGCTTCCAGTAAATGATCCCAAGCTTCCTTTCCCTGGCGCTATGTTACCGATATACAGCGGGTGGGCTGTATCCAATAGACGAGGAGTATTAAACGTTAGTGAATCAGCAATCTGACCATCTAAGTACAGCTGGACCAACCCAGTCCTGTAGTCATACACAGCTCCTACATGGTACCATTGACCCCTGGTCACTGATACCTGAACTGTCTCTGGGAACTGGATGGACATCCCTCGTTCCCGGACTCGGAAGAGCAGATTATTACCATCGAAATACAGACCGACACCTATTTCATCCCCGCCATAGTTAACTAAGGGTCCTCTTTCTTCCATCCTGACATACATGAAGATTGAGATGGAGTATTTGGTGTCGAGGGATGTATTAGCAGACAGGAAGTAGACATAGCTGTCTGCAGTGCCCTGGAGCATCATGGCGTTACGCATGGCATTGTTGGGCCCATCAGTGTAGCCGACGTCATTGACCTGGGCATGGAGTTCGTTGACCCCGACGTCATAACCCCCGGTGCAACCATTAAGCGGATACACTGCCACAGCCTCCAAGCCTGCACATACACAAACCACTCAACATTCAGGGGTATTTGGGGGCCACCAAAGTCTTGAATTAGGTGCGTAGTTAGATATTTGCAAACCAAAGCGGTGATATGTTAGATAGCTTTGATTCTTATACTTTCATGTTACAAACAACGTCATAACAAAGTTACAAAGAAAAAAATTATACAAAATAGCAAATAACAGCAAACTATGACCAAGAGAAGACAAAATGAGAGACACATACTGCCGACGAGGGTCCACGATGTCACGCTAGAGTCAGGCACACAGCCGAGCCTCCTGTCATCTGGGCTTGTGTCTCCATTCACATAACACACACCGTCAATCAAACACGTGTCGCTCTGAAACACATCCAACATCAAGCCAGTTCATATACCAAAGCCACACAAAAGGAAGGGAGAATTATCACGTCACTATCTGATCCCTGTTATATCATATTATATCTAATCCTTATGTTAGCTTTATCAAATCATAATCAAATGATTATCTGATACTTATATTTATCAAATCATAATCAAATGATTATCTGATACTTATATTATATTTATCAAATCATAATCAAATGATTATCTGATACTTATATTATATTTATCAAATCATAATCAAATGATTATCTAATCCTTATGTTAGCTTTATCAAATCATAATCAAATGATTATCTGATACTTATATTATATTTATCAAATCATAATCAAATGATTATCTGATCCTTTTATTATATTTATCTAATCATAATCAACATAAATCTTATCGAAACATACAATCATTGACTACATATCTAAACTACCTGTCGAGCACAGGTCCCGGCAGACAGATCACAGCGGTAACAGTGTGGGTTGTAGATGAAGACAAACGTCGACTCAACACTCAGACGCTGACCATTGTTACTGACGTAGACTCGGTAAAAGCGTTCCTCGTTGCTGGCTAGGCTACATGTAACCGTGTTCACTGTGAGCAGGGTGGCAACGGACGTCACAAACTCACCTGATGAGTAATGACCTGTCTCGTTCACCTGTGATACACAAAAATAGTTGATGAACCAGTTGAAATGACTGATCTAGTTATTATTACCCGATCACGTTCAAATAAAGTCATAGCTATCAAATAGTTTAGACTGTAATAAAAGTAAAAGAAAAGCTACATGAAATGACTAATGTGGATTCAGTTCAACCAACTATGAGTAAAACCAAAATGTTTCCATTTGAATAAGGCAAGATATGTAGAAAGGAATGGAAGCTCCACACATCATCACTTCAACAATGTGCTATAGTAGTGGATGAGGATACTTGTGGCACATGTATGGCACCCATTTAACGGTCATGGCCCACTTGGCACAAACCCTAAACCCAAACCCAGTTACAAACCCCCACAGCTAGATACCACACGTCATAAAAAGCTTACCTGCAGTGATTCAAAGTGACAGGTCAGCAGTTGAGAGTTGATGAAGCTGGAGCCAGTGATGGTGAAGCTGAGGCAGTCGTCATTGGCGGTGTCGCAGGAGAGACCTGGTGTGGTCAGGAGTGGGGGGTCGGAGGCGCGGATGCTACAGTCAATACTGGCCCAGCCCAGGTTGCACACACAAGCTCCTGTAACCAACAGCCACAGCATACAGTTGATAATTGACGACATGACCAACTTAACATGTAGGCATATTATACACAATATTTGAATCCTAAATCCCAGCCCATTCATCAGAAACAGCAAGGGACAAAATTTAGAAGCAACCTCAGATATGGCAATATGGCATCTTAACACAGGTTTTGGTGCACCTCCATTAACCCTCACAAGCCAGATATGCCTGTCATCTTGTGGCAGAGTTATGTCTTACCATTAACACAGCGGCCATTTCCAGAGCAGTCTCGGGGACAGAGCTGGTTGAGGATGTTAGTGGGCGGGCCTACAATGCCCCCGTCACCCACCCACACCTCAACTACTCGGTCGATGTATTGACGGCACTGTGTCTGTATGAGCTCCACAGCCACAGCCGCCCACAGAACGTCCCCACCAGACAGCTGGACATTTCAAACAGAGATTCACTATCATACCACAGTGAAGACTGATAGAGCACTATGATGGGGCTTGAACATACGTCTTTCCCTCTGCAATACATGCTGGGTAGGATATGAGCCATAGGGACCAGCGTTATAATTTATGCCTACCCTGATGTCTGCCACACAGTTATCAATGGCTGCCTCGATCTTCAGAGTTAGACCCACAATGCCTGAACAGGCCTGGAAAGTTTGTGACGTCTCCACGCGGAGAGTACACAGGGCACGGGCTTCATCTTCTGTGATGTCAAGATCAACCCACATGGGACCGCCCTGAGAAAACAAACATGAAAATGACACATCTGAGGTTAAGTAGATGATATTGTCAAGTCGAGGAAGTTAGAATCAATGAGGAGTATGTCACTAGTCAATGAGGATAACATTAAGTCAATGAGGACAACATTTTTAAGTGGAGGAGTTAAAGATGATAACATTGTCAAGTCAAGGAGGAGTTTAACTTGTCAATGAGGATAACATTAAGTCAATGAGGAGAATGTCACAAGTCAATGAGGACAACATTTTTATATCAAGGAGCATGTTACAAGTTCACAAGGATAACGTTGCTAAGTCAATGAAGATGATATAGTTGAGTAAAGAAGGAGTATGTTACAAGTCAATGAGGATAACAGGGGATTAATCTGTAAAATGTTGGCTAGAAGATAGGTGTTTGCTTACCATTGGGACAAAAGTGTCGTTTGCTTCGAAAACATCATCAACAGTTTTGACACAGACAGCCGGCAGGATGGAGTCGATCACAGCTTCGGTTACGTCGATACCTGACAACACCAGTACATCATGCTTTGACATCTCACACAGGTATGACATTTAGTGGACTTTGTCAATTATGGAAACTATGGCTACAGACTATCAATATCTATCTGACATCCACAAGTGTATGCAGAGACTAGCTGATGTACGTTAGCACGATGTTATCAAGGCGTGATATCAATAGTCATTTGAGAAACAAGTCAAAGATGAAATAACATAATAAATACCCATAATAATCATCAATTAATGTTTAAGTGAAGTAGCATCACAGACATAAACATACATAGCATCAGACATGTCAGCTTGCGGGTTAACGTAGGTCAGTACCTGTTCTAGGGTCACACTGAGGTGTGTCAAAGTTGACATCACAGACCTTCTCCACTCTGGCTACACTAACACAGTAGATGTCATTGCTGATATCAGTAGAGAGCGAGCTGTTGTCAGGACAGACGCCACGGTAGATGCTTGATTCTGACGTCACTCTGAAAGCAAAGGGGAGTAAAGTTTATGCTTAATATCCAAACAGTTACGAATATCGTTGAGATATGGTTAATACATTACAACATTATGGTATAAAGTTGTCCAGCAGAATCAAGAGTTAATATTGTGAGGCAAAGAGCATGAGGGAGGATTGCATTACATTAAAGAGGATAACATTACATTTAATAGGGAAACATTACATCAAGGAACATTACATCAAGATCAAGAAGGATTGCATTACATCAAGAATGAAAACAGTACACCAATGTGTATAACATTACATCAAGGTGATAAGTCTATTTTGATAACATAACACCAAGGAGGATAACATTACATCAAAGTGATAAGTCTAGTTTGATAACGTTACACCAAGGAGGAAAACATAACATCAAGGTGATAAGTCTAGTTTGATAACATTACACCAAGGAGGATAACATTACATCAAGGTGATAAGTCTAGTTTGATAACATTACACCAAGGAGGATAACATAACATCAAGGTGATAAGTCTAGTTTGATAACATTACACCAAGGAGGATAACATTACATCAAGGTGATAAGTCTAGTTTGATAACATTACACCAAGGAGGATAACATTACATCAAGGTGATAAGTCTAGTTTGATAACATTACACCAAGGAGGATAACATAACATCAAGGTGATAAGTCTAGTTTGATAACATTACATCAAGGAGGATAACATTACATCAAGGAGGATAACATTACATCAAGGTGATAAGTCTAGTAGGACAAAATAATAAAGCAGAGAGTTTCATCAAATGATAACAACTATTATCCTACCTCCACAACTGGATGTAGGCATGCACATCAGTTATTGCTACACCAGCACTGTTGTCCCATGTTCCACACAGACCTACAAGCACCAGCAAACATCAAGTGTACAGAGTTGATCTTGAGCACAGATGGCAGAGGTGACAAGAAACATGTGTAATGAAGTTATATGAAATATGTTAAATGCTGCATTTAACACTGTCACATGGCAGAAGTGATATGAAATATGTTAAATGCTGCATTTAACACTCACATGGCAGAAGTGACAGAAAACATGTTTAATGCTGCATTTAACAGTCACATGGCAGAAGTGACAGAAAACATGTTTAATGCTGCATTTAACTTTGTCACTTGGCAGAAGTGACAGGAAATATGTAAAATACTGCATTTAACATTTTCATGTGGTACAAACGCTTTGTTCCAACAAGACACCATCAAGACCAATCCACTCACCGTCAGTCATGTTGAAGTCAGCCGCAGACGGTGTGATCCAGACGTTCAGGAAGTTAGCGTAGCTGTTTGTAACCGTGACATAGGTCCCTGATGGCAGATACACCCCATATGACAGCCCATTGTCATACTCGACCACCTTCAGACTGGTGTTGCGACCACCGTAGAGCTGTAGGGTCATGCGGTCTTGGTGCTGAGCCGCATTGGGGCCACAGCGGTCTAGCACCACCACATCGGGACCTGCCTGCACCGACACGGCACAGGTGCACGTGGCGTCCGCGTTGATCTTGTTTGAGCAGCGCCGGTAGAAAGTGTGTATCTGTCAAGGCAAGCAGTATGATAGCTGATTAACAACCAGGATCCCCAGAAGGTGAATAAAATGATATACTGGTTATAAATATGAGAGCTAAAAAGTATTGTGTTAACAAACGTAAAAACATACAGCACAGATTCTATGAAGCTATGTATTGGAGGTTGAACAGAAAATACACAGTCAAATACCCTTTGTTTCATTGCCTTGTGTTCAAACATAACAAATTCTCCCTCGTAGAAATTGTCATATCGTCTACAAACAAATCAATGCAGATTTTAAAGTTTGATCAAAACATGGTGATGGTAACAGAGATGGATCAACAAATAAAAACAAGGATGTCAGCTGTCATACAATACGTACATTCCGTTGAATGTTTCTATGTGGGGGTCATTGTGGACATAGCACTGGACAGGTTGGTCAATGTCAACAACATTCACCTGCACACAATCAGCCAGGTTAATCATCACTTCAAGGGGTAATAAGTGGGATCAAAGAATAACAAAGATCAAAGAATGAAAATGAGATCAAAGAATGTAAATGAACGATCAAAGAATTACTACGAAATTTACAAGATCAATGAAGCCGGTTACATCTTAGTGCCAATAAACTTAAACTAACCCATGTAAAGCCTTTTGAGTTCTGATATTTACCTGTTAAATTGAATGCACTACCTTCAGTAGTTAATTTACTTGTGAGAGAGAATTATCTTACTGTTGTAGTAGAGATGACTGCTTCATACGTAAGCGTAGTTTCCACAAAGTGTTTCTGGGAGAGTGTCAGTGAACTTGTATAACTACCATCCACCAACATATCCACCATGGCCTTAACGGACAACTCTGCCCCCGTGAACCAATTATCAGAGGTCAACTCCACTCCGACCACACCATACTGGGACACTTGAACGCCAGGCCAGCCAATCACCACCTGGGGGATGGGGTCACCGGAAGCACAGGTGAGGTCCGAGGCATCCGTATCCAGCTGAGCCTCGATGAAGATGTGGCAGGTACCGTTGAGTGAATTGGTGCGACAAAGGAGGGATGGGGGGAGGGTGCTGGTAACCCACACTGACACTGTCTCCCCACCCTCTGTAACCTCCACAGCTGGAGTCTGGAGCTGAACTCAGCATCATACAAAGTCAGTGTAAGCCTCTTGTTATAATTGTCATGAAATATCAGTATGTTTAAAATGAATGGCTTTGTATAGCAACAATATGAATGAATTATCAAACCAAACTCTGAAATATTTACTTCAGAGTGGAGAACTCATTTCAGAATAGGGATTAACATACATTAAATGTACTACTTCCTAAGCCATAATAGTTAGAGCACTTACCGTAATGTCAGCTTGTAGGGTGGAACTCACAGCAGGGCAGCTGCGGTATACACCGCACTTGCCACTGTAACAAGCACTCACGCTGCACTCCACCTGCAATAACAGTCGGCACACCTGCTCAACAATGGTAACCATGACAACTAACCCAACCATAAAAGCAATGCCAGCAAAGATTTCCCTTTAAGACAGGGATAATTCTATTGCAAAGACGTCATTTTGCGTCAGCAACAGATTTCTTTAACATGTGATGTTTCATAATTTGCATCTGAGAGGTAAACCTACAACACTACTATATTGATGCAAAGGGGTCCTTGCTATCTGCAGGTTTTAGTCAGGTGTTAAACGCCTGAATTAGCAGACATGTTTTTCTCTAATATGTATATCTTGAGTTAAGCTAACATGTCAAGACACGAGTCACAGCACAATGAACAAGGTTTCGTTTTTTGCAGATATAACAGAATACAAATAGACAGTACCCCTTGTTCCAGCATGTCCACGCTGAGGAAGCCAAGAGGGAGTTGACTGATTCGGACAGACTGGGAATGGTTTCCCGCCTCGTTCGTGTCGTTGTAGATGGCGTTCCCGTTGGTGTACCAGGTGAAGATGTAAGATGCGCTGTCATCGGCATCAGTAGCCACAGAGCATTCTGCCAGCATCCCGTCCAATGACAGGTCACTTGTGGTAAAATTAACGTCTATCTCTGGCATGCCTCGTACTACTGGATAGGCTGAAAACAACAATGAAGGTATATTGGTATGTTATTTGATTTACAATATCATATTCCTCACTAGATATATTGATAAGATAAAATTTGCAACCATTTGACAATCGAGATCAGAAAAAAGTTACACTGCATTTGTGGATGTGATCATAAAAGGCAAACCAACTGCATTAATTACACATTTGCTTTGTGCATACAAAATGCTGATGGTGCAATAAACATGAGAAGACACGCGGTAACATTAGAAACCACATTGGAACTTACGCAAGGGGCAGTCACGTTTGTCCTTGACCTCTGACTCATTCAGTGCTCGGTGATAAACCTGCAGACAACTCATGCTTCCATCAAAGTAGGCTCCAAATAAACCTCCTAGTTTAAAGTCCCCTTCCGTCTCCAGCTGCCTCTGCCCAATGTTGACATTGTTGGTCAAGCTACCATTAACATACAGCGCCGCAGTCCCAGTCACATAGTCGTAAGTCGCAGCGATATGCGTCCATTGTTGGAGAGGAAGGAAGCTGTCTGAGGAGACGATTTCATTCAAACCTAGCCCAGCATTTCTTCGTACTAAACGGAAACTAGCCTCATTGTTGCTGCTCACTTCTAGAGATACACCTTCATAACTGTCTCCGTATCCCAGTAAAACCTGGCGCTGGGACACTGTGTTAGCATAGACGCTGACCAGAATGGAGATGGAGTATTTGGTGTCTAGTGAACCGCTGTTGGTGATGGTCAGAGATTCTGAGTTTGAGCTGTCAAATCCAAAAACATGGTATGGCCAGTTCCCAGGAACGTTGTCTTCATAGTGAAATTTCTCGTCCGATAAAATGTTGCCACGCCCAGACAAATCCTCTTGTGGGGAGCATTCATCCAACGCAAAGAGTGCGACAAGATCACTTCCTGCATAAAGCAAATAGCAGTCTTGAAATAATCAGCAAAAGTAAATTTCGCTATTTAACATGAATGTCAAAACCTGGATCATGTGAACATTTCTATTGAGGCTTTTTACTCAGCGGACAATCGCTGTATCCTTATATGATTACCAATAGGTATGATTAAAAAGAATTCAGGGCTACCTGAATTAAAGCTCCAAGCACGGTTGTCCATTGAAGGGATGCAGACATCAAACCTGTAAGCTGGGTTGACATCCCCGGCTGCATAGCACGCATCCTCAATGATACAACTGTCATTCTGCAAGGCAAAGACAAAATCATGAATGATATCATATCATACCTCATTGTTTAGATGAAAACATGACTACATAACAGCAATAAATCCATCATATCTTCTAATGATGATGCAGATGATGTGGAGTTGAGATTTCACCTTGATGACACAGGAACCTGTATCAATGTCACATGCCTCACAATCAGGGTTATACACGAGGTAGTAGAGGAGGTTGCTCGTGACAGCACCATTGTTGCTGATGCTGATGGTGTAGCTCTGTGTGTTGGCCGTCGCACCAATGACACACTGTACAGCACTGTCACTGATAAATGTCGCCAAGCTGGTAGTCTCGCTGCCTAACACTTTGGTAAATGCCTGCACGCACACACACTCACAACTCAACATGGGAAACAGGGTCTTATGATATACACACCAGTTAAAAACAAACCACAGAGGGTTTATAATGAGGTGATATTGCTATATACATACAATGCGGTAAATGGTTAGCAAACCTATTTTTGTTTTATTGTCCACCTGTTCCATTACATACAACTCAAATCACATCTTTGTAAATACCGTGTTGTTGTCAATCTGTCCTTAGTGAATATTGCACTAGATGCGTGTTTTCGTTTTGAAAAGCCAAGTTAGATTTAAAAATTAAGTAACATTCTTTTTTCATCTATATCAGAATCAAATATAGTTATTTCGATTGAGTCGTTCATGTTAATTAACAATGTAATTAGTTACACACGTCATATTCCTGAAAGTGACAAGTAAGCCGTGATGATTCCAGGAAGCTCCGCCCCAAAATGGTGAATTGGTTGCATTCGCTGCTCTGCTTCTCACAAAGACTGCCTCCGTCCACATCAAACAAAGTGGGCGGGGCTGTGGCGTTGATGGAGCAGTCAAGTCCAGCCCACTCCACCTCACATGTGCATGTTCCTACAGCCCAACACAAAGCACAGGGGTTTTAAAATCACCAAAACAATATGAATCATTGGAACCCACTGCATAGCAATCATTGAAAAGGTCAACGAAAGCATGTCAAACACCACATGATGGAGATAATGTTGATGATGATGATAATGATGATGACTGTGATGATGACTATGATGATAATGATGATGATGATGACTGTGATGATGACTATGATGATAATATGATGATGACTGTGATGATGACTGTGATGATAATAATGATGATGATGACTGTGATGATGACTATGATGATAATGATGATGACTGTGATGATGACTATGATGATAATGATGATGATGATGACTGTGATGATGACTATGATGATAATGATGATGATGACTGTGATGATGACTATGATGATAATGATGATGATGACTGATGATGACTGTGATGATGACTATGATGATAATGATGACAATGATCACCATTACTATGCATGTGGATGTGTACAGCAGACTCTTAACTCCAAACACCCACAGATTCCATCATCCCCGTGATAGTCCCAAGGCATACATACCATTGGTACAGACACCTCGACCGTAGCAGTCACTGAGACAGATCTTGTTGATGATGTTGGGGTTAGGGGCCAGAACCCCACTCACATTCACCCACAAAGTGACGTCTTTCTCCAGGTGAAACAGACATTGTTCTGACAGAGAGTTGATGCCAGAGTACACCCACATCTCATCTGCAGTCACCTGAAATAAAGGAGGTTAATATCACATTTAACATCTGCCTGTAGGAAAAAAAAAATAATTGTAATTGTTGAACAAGGATTCATTATCTCTACCCAATGGCTATCAATAATTTACAACTAGTTGAAGAAGAAATTGAAAATGACTATATGAATTCCTTTGCAGATTCTCTGTGTGTTCTGTCCCTGTGAAACTAAAGCTGTTTAAAACATTTTGTTTGCCTATGTACACTGCACAATTGTGGTAGAATTATTCTAATTCTTGTCTCAACAAATTGTACAGCTCATATCACAATATTCTTAAGTTGTTCACTGGTCACTCCAAGTTTGAGGGTTCTAGCTTATTATGTACTATTTATGATGTTAAAGGATGTGTGTCTGTTATTAGAAACCTGGTTTTCAAGTTTTCTCAGAGATTGAATAGATCTCAAAATCTTATTATTGTAAATATGTTGCAGTCTTGTCGGGTGTATACATCCAATATTAGACGCCATTGCTGCTGCCTTCTGTATTTAAACTGTTCATTGATTCATGTTCACTCTGCATATATTTAGCGTGTTATTTCATTTATATTGTATATTATGGACCACTTATATTTTGTATGTGTAAGCTGTGTCTGGAATAAAGTTACTCTATCTATCCTTATGCCTAATCACCCTATGGGAATTTGTGCTATTATGTCGATCAATAAACCACATTTCGAAGCCTTAACTTTCAAATTATATGATTTAATCATCAAAATTACCTGTAGATCTCGCACACAGTTCTCTATGGCCTCATCGAGGTCAATGGGTACAGCCACACAGGTTTCTGCCACACCTGAACTCATGATGAGGTCATCACATTGGATCTCAGCATCCAGTGGGTTCCATGGTGCCGGCCAATCAACAGGTATCTGAGAGGTTTTCAATCATCAGTGTGTATTGCATTATAACTAGCTATCATGACAATGAAGAGGTTATACAAACATCAGTTAGAGAGATTGTATGGTAGAACAGCATCATTATCAGCAAGACCATAAACTACATCAATATCAGCATAAGAGATTGTATGACCATAAACTACATCAATATTAGCATAATAGATTACATGACTATAAACTACATCAATATCAGCATGAGGGATTGTATGACCATAAACTACATCAATATCTGATGTTGTCGACATCACAAGACAGGGGACAGTTGCACCATTTGGTTCAGTACTCATCCTTAAGTAGCAGCAGCACATATACACATTTTGAAAAATTCTTGAAAATCAAGAGAAACCTAAAGAAATAAAACAAAGAAAACTAGGAGAAAGGTAGATGAACTAAATATCGGCCTAATATACAGAATGAATTAAAGAAATGTTACAGTTTTGATTTTCAGAAAAAGCATGTACTACAGTTTGATTCCATCAGGTTTTAACTATCTAACTATTAAAGACATTTAAAGGTCAGTAAAAGTCAGAATAAAGAAGGAACACTCTAGAAGAAGTGAGACTTAATGTGTTTACCTGATCCTGTTATGATATACAAAAACAATGTTTATTTTACTAGAACCAAGAACACACATTCAACAAGTAAAACACTGGTACTCAAATATCAGATTATCTCAAGTTATATGATAAGTAACTATAGGGTTTAATGGCACACCAACACTCATGTGTTAAATGGTGCCCAATCTCAAGTTATAAAATACAAACTATGAATATGTGTTAATTCCTACAATCAGACAAAAAGTTAAAATAACACAATCTATCTTATCAAAAAGAAAATATGACCAGTCAAAAAACATCTGACAATTAGGGTGATAATGAAAGGATTACCATGAAAAAGAGCTTACCGAAGGAATGAAGTTCTCGTCATACTCAAATATGTCATCCACTGTGATGTTCTCATTGTTGCATCCGATGGGATCATCAGCTTCAGCGAGAAGAATATCTGTGATGTCCTCACCTTCACAAACACAGATTGCCAATCGATATAGACAGGTTTTGTTAACACACTTATTTTTCCTACAAATATCAGGTGATCTCACAACAGCTTATAAATTTTGGTGTTTCTATTTTTGGACAGCATTTCATTAACAATGGCGGCCATCAGAATAAACAAAAAACTTCCATTTTTTTAAATTTTTAACAAGCAAAATTACAAACCACACAACTCACCTTAATTAGACATCTTAATTAACACTGGAATTTAACTAAAAAACATAAAATCTTCTACATTTTACAAGAGTTGCTCTACACTGAAACCATGTCAAGAAAAGACTCACCAATGCGAAGTTTACTGTTAATGTATTCAGCCACTGCAGACAAAACACATGATCACTAACAAATAATAAATTGAACTATTGATTCACATTCACAAAAAGGCCATTATCTTTACCAGTGCTAAATGCCACAGGCTCATTGGCTTGACCATTATGATATTACCATGAAGTTCATATGCAGTACTGTTATACAGAAGACAAGGCAGGAAACACCACAGGCACTTGGGTTACACCCTTCTGCCCCGACCATCAGATTACTGCCTGTATGGCAGCATGTTTCCCACCTTGTCATGTATATAGATGCACTTCATGCAATTATCAAGTTAAATAGGGTTATGTTTATGTATTTACAATAAACAACCATGTTTGATATCATGTCCACCCCCTACAGTAATACCAACCATCCACAATGGAGTATTCATAATAGTCAAAGTCGGTATTCTCATCCGTAAAGTCGTCGGGTACATCATCTTTCGTGACCCTCTGTAACACACAGGGTCGGGCATCGTCACGGCGACCATATTCCACAGAAGAACAGTTGAACTGCTTTTCATCCAGACAGAGCTGTTTACAGTCCTCGGCACTGGCTACACCAGGGAAAGTCTTGGCATCGTTACCTCTGATGCTGTAACCTGTGTATCGGATCCATCGTGTCACACCTGACAGGGCAACAACAGATGATATGAGAGTGAACCCCAAAAGAAGTGTAAACATGGTAGACTATTGTTGCCACTATATCATGATCACATACTAGAATCATACACATTTGCATGTAATTATAATATATGATCAATTATGATGATGGAGTCATAATGGCTGCCATGAGTGACTGTAAGTGCTAATGCTAAATACTGTGTCCATCTTGTGATTTCTTCCCTGGTTGGCATTTCATCTAGTCTGTAGCAATTGATGATTTCATATATAAGCATAATAAAGATGAGAATTCATGGGCCATATGTCAGATCGATGCATAACTCCAACTTCTGCATTTTCTTTGGTATCAACAACCTTTTAATGACATATGAATAAGTTGGTTAACATAATTATTTTTTGTCATTTTGCCTTTTTATTAATAATATTCAATGAAAGAACTTGGATTTGTTGCTCCCGCATCATCTTGGCCTGATAAACAATTAAGTCATTAACTGTACATGCGTTAGTCTGTCTGACCTTGACCTTCATAAAATGACCATCACATAATTTGGTTATTTAGCATTGACTTTAAGCCAATTGCTTTTGTAATTCGATGTAACCTAGCACATGACCTAACTAGCTTTTAAGTTAAGAGAGTGTTTGAGATGCCCAAATGGAGAACTTTTTTGAGCAAATAAGCAACGCCATTGAACAAACATGAGAACGTCGTTGGTCGTGGGAGCTCCTACTGGTCAACATTGGCTTCGTGACTTACTGCATACGACTTACCTCTAGTCTCTACCACTTGAGTTTCACACGGCTTGCTATCAAGGTTCAGCGCGCACGAAGCAGGGGTGTTGGCATTACAGCCGCAGAAGACAGGCCCTCTGGCGGCGATTTGAGAAGTCGTGTCGTTTGCCGAGAGACACACACCACGGTATAAGCTGTCCTCCTTAGCCACTCTGCCATCGCAAATAACAAGACCACCGATCAGATGAAATGAGATTATCGTGAATGACATCATATCAGATGATAGGCATATCAATTTTTCCCTTAACCTTAGGCCATGTTACCCACGGATGTAAGCTAATTGTAAATTCTCGGTTGTTCGATCGTCATTGGTGAGTGGGAATTAGCGCGCTAGGAGGAGAAACCTCGCCTCTGACAGCGTCTGGTGACTATCCCATTTGATCTTATCGCTGTATCGCAAAAAGATTAACTTGGCGAATGCGAATTCGGGGCGACTTGCCTGGTATCTGGTCGTTGCGATGGTCACTGGTGAACAGTTCAGTGCGCAAAGCTTCGCGTATGAGAAAGTACTAACATCATAACGTCAAAAATAAGCTGCTCGTGCAAATCGGTGAATAGCTGAAGTGGTCATGGTAACCAAAACTGCTGCAAACGTTTTCTGTTTAATTCCAATAACAAGGATTAGATGGGATTGGAAATGGGGCTTATCTGTCTAGGAATTAATCAGCGCATCGTGTTGGGAATCTAAGGTAACAAACATCATGGCGTAACGGAACACAAAACGCCTAGTTTTTGATCCGCGAGCAGGAAACACTGTTATTGTTTGAAGCGGTCGTCATTGTGTATTGACTCGGCACCTACCTCCAGGACACGGCGAAGTCGTTTGCATAGCGCTCATCGTCCGCGACTTGTACGACGGTTCCGTCCGGTTTGGTGAAGTCGTTGGCGGGGTCTGAATCGTAACTGCCGCATAGACCTGAAGCACATCAACCTTAACTTAATTGACAAAACTTTCAAAAGTTTCAGTCCACCTTCAAATGTATGTTCATTCAAAACCATAAGATATTTACTCCCATTTAGAGCAAGTGCCAAGCGATAACAACTACAATGCATAGGGGAGGGGGGAGGGAAAGGGACTCTTATGTAGCCTCGTAGGAATATGTGGAATGGGACAACTACTGTCGCGTCACAAAATGATCCAACCCCCCTCACCCCCCCCCCCCCCCCCCCAACCCAACTCAATTGTGACCTCATTCAACTCTAAATGTTGTTCAATGTAGTATTTCTGTTTAGAACTACTCTTGTAACGATGAACCGAGTTTCCCCAGCTTTCCTCTTACACCGACCGGCAAGCGAGTCATGGAGGATCACTCCTAGATTATGTAGCCTTGATACTATAGCTGCAACCTTGTTGTGTGGCATATACATATATATCTACCAAAACCGTTACCTGACGTGACGTTATATTCGCTGCCTGAAGGTGAGATCCACACGTTCAGGTAGTCGGCATAGCTGGGTCTGACGATGACCACGCCGCCAGTGGGCAGGTAAACCTGGTGACATCCACAGGTAGATATGAACAGGTGATCACAAAATTACCCTATTCGGACATGACAATTTACTGTTATCACAATCATCCTGACCCTGGTGTGTTAACGACCAAAATGAAAAGATACATAATCCACTCAACAGCTATGAGAGCTTCCATTGGTCCATAAAGTCAAATTTATTCGGACATATATAAGTAATCCATGTATCTTTGTCGAGTTGCGCACTTCATACTTTAATCGAAGTAACACGTATTTGTTGCTGTATAAATGCCATCCAAATCGTCACGAACCTCGTATTTCAGACCACTCGCCAGTCGAACAATTTTAGTTCCACTCGTCAAGTCGCCGTTTTTGTAGAGTTTGACCTTCATAGGATGCGTGTCCTTGCCGCTAACAGAAGGACCACAGCGATCTAACACGATGACGTCATCGTCAACTTTGACGGCCACCGCGCAGTTGCAAGTAGCGTCGCCATACGCACGATTGGAACAACGCCGATAGAAGGTGTGCACCTGTGTTGAAGTCATATTTCAGGCAATTGTAACTCAGTTATCAGACAAAAGTTAAGTTGCAAGAGTTTTAGTGATTGTAGGTTGAAACTTACCTCGTAGGGTAGCGTGTCGTGCTTGTACAAGACAAACTCGCCCTCATAAGAATTGTCGTAGGTTCTGTAAAACACACACAAGCTGAATGCAGTCTTCCATTCCCACTGTAATAATCGGCCTCCCAAAGCATGAGGAATGTTATGTCTCAAGAAAAATAATAAATGTACATTGTGGAAAAGTAACCAAATGATATAGTGCAGTACTTTGGATTGACTGGAATCGGGTATTGCACATTGTGAACATGTGTTAAATTAATACCGTGCATTATGGAAATACGTATAATTGTTATTGATGCATTGTGAGCCGAGAACAAATGATTATACTGTGTATAAACAGGAGCGGCAGGCATCATAGACTGACCTGCCGTCGAACGTCTTCATGTGCGGGTCGTTGACCGATCCACAATACGCACTGCTATCCATGTCACGTACTGTCACCTGCATATGACGTCACAGTACAATAATGACGTCATCGTACAAATACGTACGTCATCACAACATATTGATATCATTGTCATTGTGTTACGCTCTCAGATGTATGAAATCATTAGTTATGTAAAATTTATTGACGCGAAAATCATAAAATCTTCGCCAACACAAAGGAATAGGCAACGCATGTGAATTTTAAACGGCGACTTCTAACGTAAACGATTGCCTAGTATATATCGTATTACTATGTAGATATTACAATCAATTATTCTAAACCATTGTCAAGGTACATATCGACCACAAGGTCTTAGGTGGACAGCTCTGTTAATCTTTGTAAAACATGTGACGTCATTCGATGGACCAGTCACGCAGCAAGCTTGTGTACCTGGATCTGTTGTAGTGTCCCGGTGTTGATCACGCTGTCCGAGCTGTTCACCCATGTCTGCATGACGGAGACGGATCGCGTTTGATCGCTGTCCTGGATACTGTCCACAGTAGCCTTGACCTTGAGTGAGAAGTCCGTGTACCAGTTTGCGGAGGTGATTTGTAAGCCACAACTCACGTCGTCACTTGACTTCTCGAAGACGATCTGGGGATGGGACAATCAGCAGGCAGAGGTGAGGTTTAACAATCAAGGACACCGCAAGGCGGTAGAAGATGACAATATTATAATGCGATATAACAACAAAGTACTTAATTCAGGGGCGATACGATAACCAATATAGATCACACAGCAGCCTTCATTTACAAGCAAGTCCATCCAAGCAAGTAAATGGATCCCACCGTAAAGCACTTTCAAATACGACTTACAAGAACAGGTAACAAATTTTCAATGTTTGCAAATGATATGATTTATATTTAAAGTGTTACTTATATGTAACTCTATGATGGTGTTTTACCTGTGGAAGCATAGCGCCGTTATTGGGGCAGTACAGAGGATTGTCCTCCTGCACTTTGCCATTGACGTTGATGACACAGTCCTGCTTACAGAAGAGGTCAGGCGGGGCGTTGATGCTGATGCTGATGTCCTGAGCTAGAGCGCCCTCAACCAGCGTCATTGAATCCGACGTCGTTACCTGGTGAACATAGAAGCACCACTTATGTCATGCTAATGGGCGAAATCTAATATTTTATTTATGTGGTAGGTTTTATCAAA
Source organism: Urechis unicinctus (assembly GCA_034190875.2). Classification (NCBI taxonomy): domain Eukaryota; kingdom Metazoa; phylum Annelida; class Polychaeta; order Xenopneusta; family Urechidae; genus Urechis; species Urechis unicinctus. The sequence goes on along the minus strand of CM067351.1, from coordinate 50,979,131 downwards.
ACGGTGCGTGTGTTGTGGGGGGGGGGATGGTTATGATAATCATGATCAAGAAAATTATGATGATGATTGGTGCTTGTACGGATACATCAGCATCCATCCCAAAATTATTATTATTATTATCTTATTTATATTGTACAAGGTAACAGGAACCTATTTCGTGTAACAAATGTAAAACCAGACAAAGGGAAAATACTGTACCTCTATTTGGGGTTCGAACACGGGACTCCTCTTCCCGCAGCTCTCGATCTGACCACACAGCTCAGTGTAGCATGTGTACACTCGGCACTCCACCTGAACAAATCAGAGATCAATCTTTTATATATCACAGATTGTTTAGACAGTCCACATAATTTTTAGCCCAGGAAAGTGACCAGGTATGGTGCCTTTTGGACGATGATCGTTCTCAAATAACTTACACCATTATCTTTCTCATTTCCCAATTGTACTCCACATATTGACCTTCTGTTAGACCACAAGTTAATAACAGAGCACATTAACTTTGGTAGAGGTGGGGTGACCGTAAGCTTTATTTAAAAAATACATCATGCCCTACCTTCTCGTCGATGCCGACCCCCATATGGGCATCAGGCATGAGGATACTGCGCCCTGTGACCTCAGTACGCAAGTCGATGTCGAGCTGTTCGCTGAAGATTAGGTTGTTATCATCACCGGTGTACCATCGCGCTTCGAAGCTGGCACCAGTCTGATTGACTACGGGGAAGTCACAGGAGAAGGTTAGGTCGGCACCCGAGATCACCTCCTGTGTGATGACGGTCGATACTTGCGGGTTGCTGTCCAATAGCGGGTAGGCTGGAATAAAGCAACTATCATATTGTAGCGTATTATTTGGTACAAGTCGTTGGGAAGTTACGTTCGGCTTCTTATGTCGTCGGTTGTTTTATATACTCTTCGTAACATTATACATACTATATACAGGCTAATTGTTGTTGCAAATTGCGTAATGTCTTAAATTCCAGCCATTGCCCAAAATTATATGGATTATGCAACGCCGAAGTGACTTATTATGCGAAAAGCCATTTATATTTATAAAAAACCCTATACGTACGGATCGGACAACTTTCCACGCTGCTGATTTCATCCAGCGACAAACTACGTCCGTAGATACGGAGGCAAGATAAAGCCCCGGTTAGGTAGCGTGTATCTCCGCCCACAGCACCCACCCGAATACGTCCATCCGTGGCCAGCTCTCGCTGCCCGACGCTCAGGGATCCAATCTCCGTGTTGTTGACGTAAAGTCTCGCTACGCCTGTGTTGTAGTCGTACGTCGCGGCAACGTAATGCCACGTATCCTTCACAATGATATCCTCCACCACTAAACTCTCCGCTAATCCCGGACTCTGCCCACGCTCCACCAGCCGGAACCAGAAACCGTCCTTGTAAACTTTGAGACTGACCCCTTCGTTGCTGCCGGGCATGTAATACACCAACTGACCATCACTGGACGATGGGTAGAGCGCTACCAGAATGGTGATGGATTTGCGGACGTCCAGTGCCTCTGTATAGGGCATACCCATATAGCTAGTGGAGGTGCCCTTGAAGTACATTGCCCCGGACGGGTTATTGGCGGGTCCGTATGTGAAGCTCGTTCCTCGCAGAGACGCGCTGATGGCGTTTCTACTGATGTCAAACGTGTTGGACTCGTATGAATGACATTCATCGAGTGGGTAGAAAGCCACGGGTGGTGTCTCTGGTTCAAATAAGACAAGTACACCCATTAAATTAAACAAGGAATGATCTAAAATGTGGATATGGTAAATGAAGATCAGACTAGAAAGGACGTGGATCATAAACGCTCGGATCCCAATGATAAGAATTCCAAGTGACGACCTCTTGGATCATAATACACAGCTAAACCTGGCTGTGCAAAGATCTCGGCAATCGGAAACTAGGCTTCGGGATACGAGCGCAAATTGACACAAATTTTTATATCAAAATTAACCTGAGCTAAATCTTGCTTCCAGTGCTATCAACGCGCGATCGGCTTGCTGGAATCCCATGACCTCGGCGCCAATGTGAAGGTCATTGTCCTGCTTGTCATCGGCATAGAAACCGGTGTAATCTTCGTGGGTGAGGCCGCAACAGAGTCGGGGATTGAGGGTGCTACTGGTGGCGAGTGGGACGACGCCACCTGGTGAGGACGCTGGGTAATGGACGCCGAGTACGTCACCAGCGAACACGCGCACTCTCTCGTCACGAGGAATGATGTACGTCTGAGAGAAAGGAAAGAGAGGGGAATTCAAGGGCGGATTAACCACGTTCTTAATCACGTATCAATGCACGAAGCAACCAAATAAATGAATCAGCGATGAAGGTGTCTTAGTTGTTCTTGATACAACAAGGTTAGAAGTAAATTGTAACACCACATATATGCATACCTGTTCCCCTGTAGTCTGAACAGTGATCATGACTTTGGCCGTCAGGGTGAACTTCATGTAAAACGTCAGACGCCATATACCAATGTAAAATGTCCCAGTGGATTCAGCGAAAAAGTTGACTTCTGAAATCTCTCCTTGGCACGTGAAAGGCTTGTTAATCATGATGACCAGGCCGCTTTGAGATTCTCCCCCGACGGGGAACGATCTGAGGGGACCCCCGGAGACGGAGCATAATTCCACTGCACACAATGTCGAAGAAATAGGACGAACATATTTAAATAATGCTACAATCACCTAAACATGTGTCACCCTTGCCAATCTAGATGTTCATTTTACTGACCAAGGTTTATACACATTTTAACAACAACAACAAAATCACCACATTCATATTTTGATTTGACTAAGTCAGAACGTACAACAGAAGAGAGATTATATGTATTAATTTCAAATTGAATAAGAACATACCTTCGAAACCAGCTGTTGGCAAAGTTTCTGAAAACCAGAGAAGTTTGAATGAAAAATGGTCTTCTACAGTTGTACAACAAAGATATATAGTACAATAGCAATACGGATAAGCTAAGAAAATCAATCCTAGCAATTTTGTACATTTCGTTATAGTATTAATATTCCATGAACAATGATAGATATTTAAATCAGTGTGGTGCAATAACAACAACTGACCGTAGCATATTTCAATGGCGAAATCCAACTGGTCGACGCCCTGTGTCAGATCTGCCAAGTCAATGACGTCATCCACATTCACGTCAGCATGGCCCATAGCGACGCACGTTGAACTGGACTCGGCCGTGTCGCTGTACGCGATGGCTGCTAGGGAATCATTGCCAGTATCCGCGTCATAGATGCCGAATACATCCCCAGCTCGGGCTTGTAGTGTGACGTCATCGGGAACTGGGAACTGAAAAACAGACAGGTATATGCTAATAAAGCGTCTTTAGCTTTAACAACAAATTCTCCATATTTACGGTTGCGTTTATGGAAGGGCGTTGAATTCCAGGGTGTAAATGGGATTTTTCAAACAGTATAAGCGAAGAAAATTGCCAAATGAAGCATTTCTAATCGGTACATTTTGCCACCCAGTCTTGTTTAATTCCGGTGTCTCCCATTCCGAAACGAGCTGGAACTGACATGATTCCAGCTCCGCTAGAGGGCGGTAGATCTGGAAGATGATGTTGCCAGACGCCCGCGTTACGTAAGCGTTTATTTCTCGGACAAGGGCGTCTGTTTCAAACCGAAAATGGACATAAATGGCCATGGTTCCGGGAAGGGCAGGTCCTGGTGTCGTAATGCTACGTGCTCGTGGAAAGAGATATTCTGCAATTGTCAAAAAATGGAGATCATGTATCGTTTAATGAAATGGTATTATGACGAACCTTTGAATATACATGCAGATATTTTATGTATATAAATACAAACATATGTTTATATGTATGTATTATAAACGTATGTTTATATGTATGTATGTATGTATGTATGTATGTATGTATGTATGTATGTATGTATGTATGTATGTATGTATGTATGTATGTATGTATGTATGTATGTATGTATGTATGTATGTATGTATGTATGTATGTATGTATGTATGTATGTATGTATGTATGTATGTATGTATGTATGTATGTGTATGTATGTATGTATGTATGTATGTATGTATGTATGTATGTATGTATGTATGTATGTATGTATGTATGTATGTATGTATGTATGTATGTATGTATGTATGTATGTATGTATGCATTAATGCATACATTTATTTATGAATATATGTACATCTACTATTTCGTATTCATAACTTTCCACTTAATACATGAAGCAGCATGTCAGCATATAAACCTAATGGATACTCACTTGTCGGACAAGTTTCTGAAAAACAGCGAAGAGAGAACATTTTAAAGACCAATTGTCAGATTCACACATTCGCATCTCGAATGATAGAATAACAATATTAGTAAATGCATTTTCATTAGAAACTGTACATATTGTTGAGCAAGGACCGTGGTCAACTAGTTATCTGATGATCCAAACTTATTAACGTACAAAACAGAAGACCAACGGTAAAATAAGTACCTACACCCAGACGACGTTTTAGGAACTGACCTGTGGGCAGAGTATACTCGTAGTAGTCTGTGGGTACATTGCTGGTGAAACTCGCGTAGAAGTCGTAGCGTGTAGCGTCCGCGAGATAACACAGCCCCGTCCCGCGGCTCTGATACTGGACGGACCTGCACACGAACTCCGTCTCTTCCAGACACAAGAGCTGACATTGGTCGGCCGTGTCTGCCGTGACGGTCTTGTTGAAGTAGTCCGTGCTGGCCCAGCCGCTGATCCCAGACCAACTGACTGGCGCTGGACACAGATGGGAGGACTCATGTGAGGGGATGAAATGATGTGAGGAATTGGGGGTGGGGGGCACTATGGAATTCACTATGCAACCCCAAAATGTCACCCACAGAAAACCTAGATGTCAATCAATCACCCCCTATGTCTCCCAAAATATCCTATGTAATTACGTCACTGTACAATAAATAATATGTTTTTCCCTTAACTATATTGTCTGATTCATGTATTCGCTTATACATTTGGACTACAGATATCAATGTTGAACAGCATTGACCTTGGGTGATACAAACTCGGCAACGGACATGTAATTCCGTGTGTATAGTTATGTCTGGGAACGTCAATGTGTGAGGTGATTGTCAGAAACACAGATGCCCGGTTTCCAATTGCCAGGAAGTCAAACGAAAACCACATTCAGAACGCTATATTTCCGAGCACCAGCTTAGCTCGGGTCACGGTATACTCACTGCTGTATACTGTGACATTGATGGAGTACTGTCGACATGGCTGGTCCTGAACCAGGCTAGCACTCAATGTGTACCCCACGCTCAATGATGCCGGGCTGGCGATCTTATTCACTTGGCCCTCCGGGCATACGCTCTCGTCGTACGGTACAAGAGCCCGCCCGGGGTAATACAAGCCAACGACGTCACCAGCCTGTACGTGGATGACCCCAACTTCCACCGACGTCAACAAGTGCGCGCCTGCGCTTCTCGCTCGGTAGCTAATTTGACCAATGAGCTTAAAGCTTCCGGCGCTTACTGTGGGCCGCCATATTTGGAGGTACGCTGTTCCCGTCTTGGCGAAATAGACTTCCCATTGCGCGAGAGTCCCGTCCACATTGATAGACTGAGCATATTGAAGAATATTGATGGTGTTTCTGTCCGTGTCTAAACTGCCTCGGTTTGTGACCTTTGCTCCAAAGGTAACAGGCTGGAGGTCAACTGGAAAAAAATGTAAAATGTGTGGATGAAGTATAATTTAAAATTGTCAGTTCAGATTAATGATTAATATTATGTTAGATTGTTAATTGGGTCTTTCGATTCATGATAGGATTGCAAGTTCAACTCCGTTGACGCAAGCGATTGCTTTTTCAGCTGTGGCTTTGTGGTGGAACGGTTGGCATAACATGGTGATATAACCAACGCCCGCAATGGAAAAGGGTATCATTGAACGGCAAGATAGTTAGCGCAGCCAAAGACCTCTCTCACGAGTCATGGCCACTGCTTACATGGTAGTATTTAGTTATTTAAATGTGTCCGGATAAAAGTTGTATAATACTGGTGACTGATCGTCTGAACACATTTTGGAAAGCGTAATTTTGACACGCTTATTCCCACCTGGTGCCATACGACTCTTTAGTGGTAGATCTAAAATGATCATATAATATAAGTAAAATATGACATAAAACTAATTTTCTGATTGATAGAAATAACGCGCTCCAAATGCCAACAGCAGCAAATCACAGAAGGAAAATGTCAACTGACTAGGTGAAGCCGTTTGGGAAAAGAATATGGAAAGGAAAAGAGAGAGAGAGAGAGAGAGAGAGAGAGAGAGAGAGAGAGAGAGAGAGAGAGAGAGAGGAGAGAGAGAGAGAGAGAGAGATAAAAGAGATTCCTTCCGATAAAAGAGATAAAAGAGATAAAAGAGATGAAAGAGGGGTAGAGAGAAAAGAAAGAGAGATACAGAGAGTTGTGTGAGGGAGAGACCAGTGAGTGAGAGAGAAAGGGAGAGAGAGAAAGGAAGGAAGAGAGAGGGGGTAGAGAGAGAGAGACAGAGAGAGAGGAAAGAGAGAGAGGTAGAGAGGGAAAGAGAAAAGACCGAGAGAGAGAGATAGAAGAGAGAGAGAGAAGAGGGGGTAAAAGAGCGAAAGATAGTAAGAGAGAAAGAACGTCTGCACACAACATTAACCACATATGTCAAGTGACCGTATGGAGATTTGACTGAAGTGACTAAATTTGCTATTCAATATCCTACTTCCGTGAACAAAACTCTAAAAGTCTCCTTCAAATGTCATTGATTGATGTCTCTTCTCTTGATGTTCGGTTTTCTATCCGTAAAAATTAACCGAAATGTGCACATTTTTAACTTGTAATAATCTTGTTCTCAACGTCTGATATAGGCGATTAAAGTGAACAGGAGACGGTTATTTGAACAGTAAACTTGGATCAAAATAAAACATTTATTCGAGAGCGAATACGTTTTGAAGTCTCATGAAAGAAGGTACATTGTTATAAAGAATGACGGGGGGTGTCAAAACAATATCACCTAACATCTATGTCATTAGTACGCAATCTAGTTTTCTATCTGGGAGATACATATCACATTCACCTTAATCTTACGGGTCGCAAGACCGGCTTCCAGCCGTGTATTTTCTGCTATTCTGATAATAAAAATGGCGGGCCCGACACGGACATGCGCTCGGAAAGCAAGCATTGAGTTCAGAGCGCCTTGGGGGCGAATGATGATTTGTCTCTTTCGTCCAACCCAACATTCGAAGGGAATTCTGTAGTAGTTTCCTAAATTCACCCCCACAAATCTAAACGTGTTACATTTGATTACTTTTCCTGTCGTGTACGACGTCCAACTGAATATGCCAGGCGGCTATATCTGTCAAGTTCGAATATTCATGAATAAAGAATATAAAAAGAATACCTATCCCATGGTATACTATGATACACCTTCATGTTGTGGGTGGTTTACCAGAGGCGCGAGAGTGACATTATATAGTGTTGACTTCTGCAGATACTCGAATGGAATTGTTGACTTGCTCTGAGTTGACTTCAGACAGTCGGTGACGTTATTGAGATGTGATTGAAGTGACAAATGGAGTTATTTGATATTCTACTTCCTTGAACAAATCTCGAAAACTTAGTTACTGCAAGTGTCATTCAGGGGAGAAAACAAAATCAACAACCAGCCTTCGATTTCTCTGCAGGGGTGGGGTTGTGTGGGGGTGGGGTGGGGCGAGGTAAGCCCCTTCCCGGGGGGGGGGGGCACTTAAGTGTATAGAGGTAGTATATATGTGCCGCGCGACGGGGTATGTTTTTTGGGCCTCTCGACTTGTACGACGGGTTTTTGGGCCTCATACTTGTACGACGAGGTATGTTTTTCAGGTACAATGTGTACGACGGGTTATACATTCGCATAATACCTTGTACGACGGGGTATGCTTTTTGGCCATTTTGACCTTGTACGACGGGTACGGGTTTTTGAGGTCCCGCGGCACACCCCTATCCAGAATAAGGCCAAGTGCCCCCCCCCCCCCCCATGTGGCCCCTTCCTAGTACCGCCACATGTACATGGCAACAAGAGATATTACGCAAGTATACAGTGTCATTTGTATATTCTTTTCCGGTGTTACGCAAAGCAGCGCGGCCTAAACAAAATGTCAAAATATGCTCCTGGGCAGTTCAAGGCGAACTGACAAGCCATATACGCTAGCACACTAAGCCCCTGTCCAGACAGCAATCGGGTTGAGTGAGCCTTCATGCGTGCGAATCATGTTTTCGACAGATTACAGTTCGGTGTGGCCAGACAGTAAAACACATAGCGGTTTGAAAGCGGTTCCTTGTCCAGACGCGCGATCGATTTAAAAACGAATTTATCCGAGAGCTCGAAGAAAACACATACTTCTTACATGGGCAGCGCCATTTTGTACACCACGTGACCATGATGCAAGCGAGTGAAAGGAATCGGTTTATTGAGATCGGAATACTTGTCCAGACGTACACGAGAATGCGTATGTTTAGAATCGGTTTCATGCGGTCGCTTTGCGTTCAGTTCTTAAGCCGTACGCAAGAAACCGATTTTAATGCGAACTATAGCGACCGTGTGGACAAGCAAAGCGACCGCATTGCGTTCGATCTCAAATGCTCGTCTGGACAGGGGCTAAGGCGTCAGCTTCCGCTTCTTTCTCGCATCCTCGATTGTTTCCCTGTGAAATCTGACCGAGGCTGCGAAAACAAGAGGGCAGCCCGTTTGTTTCACTTGGCTCTAATGATTGTGATCAGAGCAAGTCTGTTTATCGGTTGGAATAATAACATAAACATATAGTCCTCGACGACGAAATAAGAGTTTCTTTTCTAATTCTTGACTTGTTGTGTCACATAAAAGGTTTGCGTTACCTTATCGCTTTCAACCTGTTAGATCATAAGTGATTCTGCAGAAAGTTGCTGTTTGCGGTCGGGGTGTGATCTGCACCTACTGTATATTGACTCGCATGTATTTTGTCGCTGCGCTTATCCGATCAGCTTGTTGACACGCACGCGTATTTTTTAGAAGGAGTCGAGTAACAGCAATGTTTTGGGTAAACCTTTTTTTTTTACCTTAGAAATAATTCTATTAGTAGCACACCGTGTTAACAACATGGTTCAAATCACATACGTAAAATATTTGGTATTACATAATAGAATAGAGTAATTCCCGAATGCAGGTGCACTACAAATTAATTACCAGTATTACAATGAGGCAGATAATGATTACAAGTATAGTAACGTTATGACTGTTTGACAGCTAATAGTATATGTATGGTATTGATGCAATAAGTGAGATAGATAACTATGATATGTCTAGGACAGGTTACACAATGCAGGATAAAGCTACTTTAATTGGTCTTGACACAGATAGGATTAATTGATATACCTATACATCTACAGACATACATATTACAACAGCGAGTGTTAAATGACAAAACTAGAGGAAAGCATGTACAAAAGTTGGGATGGCATTGAAAACGGGAAGGGGGGGGGGGGGTTCGGAACAGAGAGCAAATCGATGTGTTGTCGGTGAAATCTAATTCCGAAAGACTAACGCTCTGGACAAAATTGGGGCAGACCCTTCCAAGGAGGAAAGATAAGGACTGGTGTGATAACGTTTACAAACTCGGATTCCCGCCCCCACCTATGTTATGGTCGAATGCGTCAAACGTCTCAAGCATGCTTCACCGGAAACTAATAAAACCAAAGAGATCGCGAAAATTTAGTCGCTACCCGGGCGCGTGGTAAGGCGAATTCAACTGGCCATTGACGGGAGGGCGACCTTCCGTTTCCGTTTCTGGTCATTGATTCGGATCCTTACTGGTGATGTTGGGATTTTTCTTCCCGAACTATCTTTCTGAATGGTGCACTTTGTCAACTACACGTTACTTTTACCGCCAACACCAGTTATAAGCAATTGGAATGTTAATAGTTAATAAGCCGTGAAGTTGGGTAGTAAACTGAAAATATTACATGGACCCCCATTTTCGCGTATAAGCTGCCATGTGATCGTATGTACTTTGTAATAACTCTCGGCGCGAAGCTGCTGAATGGGTCTACTTTTTGACCTGTTTACCTTACTTTACCTTTGGCCACCACCTATTAAGTCTCTCTTTATATACCCAATATTTGCAATGGTTTCACTTTGATTGAACAACAATTTCAAATGGGTGACAATGACGAACAGCCGTTTCTGCATAAGGACAAGGTCTCAATGACCCCAGTCTTTTCTGAGCAGACGGGGTATCCGAATTAATAAAATGTCTCATGTACTTCCATTTGGTGAGAAACAACTAAAAATAACACAACCCCTGTCAGATCGCATTTGTGACACACATATTAGATCAGTTGACTCAATTAGTCATTCCCGTCCGACCTTCCTTGTGCCAAGCTCTCCCCCACTTTAAAGCTCTCCCCTGCTGTGTCAAGGCAGCGCAACGAAGATTTCGTTGCTTTCACGACCCCTTGTTTGCAGACCTGAGTACCATTCAAGCCTTCAGTCAGCGACCCTATGGTGAACACGATTCTGCCCAAATGCGATCGTGAGTATACTTTGTGATAAATCTCCAGAAAAAGTTCGCATGGCCATTTTTCTAATTATCTTTTTAATAGAACATTTCCCAAATCTTTGCACGCGTATCGGTAACTTTTTGGTGTTGCCATTCGATTTTGTCCACGCGAACTTCGGTGCCACTTGCTGGATTGGCTGTGATGTTCCTACGTGCAGCCAGAAAGAAGAGGTGTTTTACGACTCGAGTGCTTGTGGATTCCCACTGGACAACTTGTTGTTGATGATTCAGATAAGGGTGAAGTCGACTTGGTATTTCCTAGATCCATTGAGTTTTCAGCTCGATATATTATATAACAGCAAATACCTTGGTATATTGTATACTATAACAGGTCGATTTTTGACATGATCGTCTCTATGTTTGAACTGATTTGAATCTGTCTGCAAATTCACGAGGCGAGATATCAGGGAACGAGATTTCAGGTTCATTATGAAATGTCGCTGGCGACGAGCTCACGCCTGATTATGTCAGTTAAAGCTGACCCATTCAGATCCCCCTGCTGAGGATGAAAGAGTCCATTTCTTTGGTCCAAAAACTCGTCAACCAGTGAAAACAAACTGACATTGCCATTAACGCAAATTTACATAAGCCTCATCGAACTGAAATATACGACGAGAATCGATTTTAATATCGAACTGAAATGTCTTTTTACATTTTCCCGTTGAGTCGTATAGTTGTACATTCCCTGAATTACATGAAGTGATGTACAATGACGACTTGATGTTGCGCAATCAACGCTCGGTCGTCAATGTGACTCCCAATTATGTTTTCAGAATTTTAATGTATGTCTAACTAATCTCATCAGTTACCAAATAAACCCATCGGTCCTCGTACTTATTAACTATTTCTTAGCACTATACACTAATAGTTTGTCGTGGTGAAAATATATCATAAACCCAATTTATCAATACCAATTAGACAATTTTTAAGAATGTACCTGATGCTTCAGTGACGTACTTCCACGAAAGGCACCAGAGAAATAGTATCCACCATGTTCCGGAGTATGATCCGGGATTCATGATGAGTAATCCCGTGTCCTCTGATCGCTATGGAAGTCGGCGTTCCTTCCCAACTGAAGAGCTATAACTGGCACCTTTACCGAAATGCACACGTCTCTGGGGATGGTTGAGACTTATAGCAGAGTTAGCGCAGGCTGACAGGGTAAGGAAGCCTTTTTCGCCGGGATTTAGATCTTCTGTTGACAGAGTAAATTCAGTTCGGGGAGGTTACTCTTTCAAAAATTGATTAAGTTGAAACAAGGCACTGTTTGACTTCGCAATGCTGGCCCCTCCTGTTTGCTCAATGGAGCTTTACAGGTATAGTCGAACAATCCATTCTTTGCGATTCATGAAGAAATTTACACAGCATTATGAAGTAAATTTTTTGTTTTAAAAAAGAATTAAAGAAAGCATACTGGAGAAAACCCATCCAACATTGATACACAATCAAGCCTTACCCCCCCCCCCCCGGAAAGTCGTGAGTAACCCCCGTTTCAATGACTACGAACTAGCTTACACCCAGGAGAGTTCGGCTTTGGAAACCGAGAGGGTTTTGTGTACCGAACTCTACAAACACATTAAGAATGTTTGGTCAGTTTTGAGTTTTGAGGACGTCACGGTGGAGAGAAACATTTACCTTTCGGCCTGGCACTGTGGAATAATATTGCCTGCCCAACGCCTTCAGTAAATTTAATTAGGGAGAAATGTCAACACCTCTCGCATATTGACGCTATATCCAAATAATCTGCTGCTTTGTAAATGCCAGCCTGCTGTACGATTTTACATTTGATATGTTTGTACCCCAGGAATATTACAGTGGTCGTGAAATGATTCTCCTTCGATTCATTTTTTTGTTTTGGCAATGAGATTATAATTCGCATTTATTCTTTCACATTCCAGCAATCGGGGGAAAGAAACCAATCATTTGCACCACGCCTTGCATATGTCAATTACGCCTCTGTCCTTATTGACCTCTTGACTCACGGAATCCCGCTAAATGACGAAAATGGCGTTTAATCGAATGTCTAGAAGAGTAGATGAAACTAACAACGAAGTCATGACGAAATATCTAGTTATTATTGCATAACATTATCATAGCATATGAATATGGTGTTAGGATGATGATGGCCTACCATTCGCCTATTCTCTACGTAGCAGCAAATGGCTGCTGTATTTGAGAGATTGCTAGATGGTCTGGAAGTGGTAAAGACACCTTCAACTGGTGCTGGACGTATTTCTACTGATATATATATTGGATCTCAATAAATCATCCCTATAAGTTGTATCCATATTCGTTATAAACTCGATGTTAAATGACACGTTTTTTTCCCGCCGAATGGTGAAGATTCCTTCGAAAAGATCATAAAATTATACACTTCGATCGTCCTGCGCGTCGAATCGATCAGTCCACGGCAATTATCTCTGTCAGAGACTTTGAGGGCCCTTGTCAAACATCTAAACAAGTAGAAAACAGCGGAATAGAGTCGGTGTCACTCATGACACTATTCTGTGTAGGCTATGGGTACCCTACTCTTTGGTAATTTGTTATGGTAGTGGTGATGTGAATAGGTTTTCAATGAAGTCAACCATGA